>LR990930.1:612500-1099292 GCA_905163415.1 Noctua fimbriata
TTTTAGCTTGGTTTTGAAATGTCTTACCCCAAAACGAAGGTACCTCTACCTACATTCTAAAGCGGTAATATTTTTGAAGTAGGTAAGTACCTAAACATAAACAGGATAACACTAGTTCTTTCCTCACTTTGATTTGGTCAGGAAGTGACCCATCTCCTAAGACATGACGTGACTACATGCAAGATGGCGCACGGGCCACGGCTAATGTTGCAGTGTTAGCGTATTATTATGAAATGTAATGAACTTTGTGCAGCTTTCAGTTCCGCGAGAGGTTACGTTGGCCAGCGGCGATGGAAGGCAACGGCTATAACTTATAATGCGCCCATTTAAATGAGACTGACAACAGCCGTTCTATTTTGACTTTAATTGACTACTTAGTTTTGCCTTTCAAATCTTTGTCAGATAAAAAGATTTCTCGTATACTTCTGAGATCTTCTCAGGAGAGATCAGACATTTCCCATTATGCTAATTAATTACTACAGTCAGCAAGGCTTGCAACTCTCTACTCTGAAAGCGCCTTAGTCAGTAGGAACATATTACACGGGCTGGAACCCAAAGACCATTCATAAGTGTGTATCCCACACACGTATGAATAGTCTAGGATTACTGGCATTGTCTGGTATAGGTTACACTTATTAATAATAGGCAACACTCTCTTTACAAGTACGCATTATAAAGCTTTAATATTATGATTACTATCTTTCTTCTATGACACAATCTTTTACACAGAATACACACACAACACAATTATGAAGTTATGAGTCCCAAACTCCCGACCATACTCTCACTTTGGAAATCTTTTCTGTCAACTCTAGGAGCTATTGTTTTAGACGAGTCTCGGTTTTCGAGGAACAATCCCATGTATCGAGAAGGCAGTTGGTGGGTATGTGGTCAGCAATGCTCTAGCTACCGGAGAAGGCTCGATTAGCCAATCCGACGGGCTCGCTAAATGTCACGCTATTCAAATAGTCTCCAGTGATTGGACTCAACTTACTGGAATATTCACAAGTCAAGTTACTAAGATTACCATATATTTTAACGGTACCTTTCCAACGAACATTTCTGTATAATTTTGCGTAGGTATTCAAATATTATTAAAAAGACAGATAAAATGTTACCAAAGGTGCTATATTTATACCAGCTAAATAGTACATGTGTGTACATTAATAACACTGAACCGATTTATGATCGCCCAGATTAAGATCCTAGACGTACACGCATGACACGTAAATTAATGTGTAATAATATTTTAGGAATCCACTAAGGTAATGGGTTAATGTTACTGAAAACGGGCATTATATTTATGATATTCACTATAAGATAATAGAACGTCAGGTAGAACAGAATAGAAGACAGTAATTTTAATTTATTTAGGAAAATGTAGGAAGGTTGGTACTTATTTTCAACTATACTTTCATAAATTTCATAAATAAATAGACAAGTATGTGTAACCACGTGACCACATCCAATAAATAACACACCATTACGTTTTCAGCTCGAACATTAGAAAGTTATTGGTAGAGTCATATATTTCAAATATTATATATGACATATGTCTAAAAAGCTATAATAAATGAATACTATAAGCTGATTTGTATATCGAACCTATAATATATTTTATGTTGACTGTTATTTTTCTATCGACTACTTTAAGTACTTGTGATTGATAACTGAATCGTCACCAGTAATAATAATAATAATAATATTCCACAACTATCACACAACGCCGTCTAGTCTCAAGCTAAGCAGAGCTTGTGTTATGAGTACTAGACAACTGATAAACATACTTATATATTTCTAAATACATACATATATAGATAAATTACACCCAGACACAGAACAAATGATCATGCTCATCACACAAACATTTGTCCTGGGTGGGAATCGAACCCACGACCTCCGGCATAGCAGTCAGAGTCACTGACCACTAGACCAACAGGCCAGTATCATATAAGCCAAGAAAAATCCACAACTGGGCATGGGCCTGCCCCCAGCGCCACGTGGACCGACACTGTGCCTCGCATCCAGCGGATTCTCGAGAACTTCACCAGATATCGGTCCACTTTGGAGAGGCCTTCCGACGCCGCGTCTTGCCGTACATTCGTGGTCACCATACCAGAACCTTTCGGCGCCATCGACCATCTGTTCTGCGAGCAGCATGTCCTGCCCACTGCCACAGTTTGACTATGTCGGTTACCTTTGTTCCTTCACATGCTTTTCGTGCCTTGATGGAACAATCAACCAGGTGACTTTACAGGAGTTGCATTGTTTTTTACAACATTTAATTCGACTGTACTGCATTTAAATTGTGCAGGTATACACTGTGCAAGTGTACAAGTGATAACACTCACTTGAGCCTTTTATTACGACATTGTCACTTCGTTTCAGGTATTCTTATTGAAAAGCAGTACATAGGTTCTTTGTAAACGCATGGTCTTGTTACATTAACCTCATTTGTAATCCCAAGCACAAGTAAATGACTATAACCATATAAAGCGGTATCAATGTTAAGTACCTACAGTTGAGAACTAGGTTTCGCTTTTAATTAAGTTGAAAATACTTTTACTTGGATTAACATTATTTATCGAATGAGCTGATGATGAAGAAGCTACTGTTTTCCCCTCATTTGACCAATTTTGCCACAAGTACCTATAACCATCAAAATCATTCTTCTTGGTGTGTCGATGGCAATCTGCATCGAGTCGACCCAGAACTTGGCTATGAGTTCATATACTTTTATTTTGTTTTTTTTTTGGTTATTTTGCTTCACAGGAACAATTGCTTGAAAATAATATACGCCGTATAATCAGGTAGATGGACGGAGCCAGCAGTGACAGACGGAGGCCAGCAGTCATAAAAACTGGCTGGTTGAACCGATGGGTAAGCAAACTATTCTAAAGTTTGAACTTTATAAGAAAATATTATCATCTATTGAGATCTATATACTCGTATGTATTGCTTCTGTTGGAACTCTCATGGATTTAGCGTAATTAAGTAGTCTGGATGCTTTCACAACGGATTTCCCAAATACTAAAAACTTACTTACTTTTTTTGACGCAGAGAACGTTTATTTATATTTTATTGCTCTTTTAACAGTAGCAATAATATTTATGTTAATCAAGACATCAGTTCTACGTCGTGACACATCCTCACCAAATTCTTGCCATATTTTATTAGTCTAAAGACTTGTTGTGTTATAATCTCGCGAACGTTTGGCCATTATCAATATCAATAACACTATTATTGATTTAGCTGGAATTCATGGCAAGTTTTATTTACTTAGATATTGTTACCATCACGTTATCGTCCGATCGTTTTGCTCCGGACCGGATTGAGATCCGATCTAAGCGTTATTTCCCTCACCTAGATGAAAGTCTATGAATATTCAGTACATAATCATACATTATGTCATTTACCGCGATAAAGCAAGGGGCGTGATATCACTCGATCTTCCACCTTATGCAACCGAGATACGGATCACATCCGCGTCACGGCATTGTCCCTAGGGGTTACGTAAAACAAAACGAGCCGGTTGGACATCGCACGACCAATTTATTTTTTAACATTATTTATGTACAAACGTATAAAACGGTGATGTTGCACAATATCACATTCACTGTCTCGTACTCGACTTGCGTCACCAATAAATTAAAATATAACTCGACGGTGTCTTCACTGGGCCCAGTAGCGGTTGCAACAGCAAGGGTGCCTCGAGTGTGGCGACAGAGCTCAGCCGACACACATTATCATCCATTATCGCCGATTTGTAAGCGAACTTTTGAAAAACAACACGAATCTAATCTGACTACTCAATCTGACTAATATTCTCTAGTCAGGTCGTTGGTGGTTCCACCCGCTACTGGCGTCTTCATGAAGCACTGTTTCTAAGGTATTGCTTATTAGTGGTGGCCGATCTGGTCGATCTGTCCCTGCAGGTTGTTGATAACCTCAGAGGGCACCTGGTCGCCCAGGATCTCATACAGGTTGATCCTCTGGTTGATGGGGATCGACTCGTACGCTCCCAACTCGATACCTTCTTGTACCTGGTGACAAAGAAAGAACGTAAGGTATACTGCAGAATTTAAGAATATGAGTAAGTGTCCTTTCAATGATAAAGGAAGCCATAATAGTCCAGGGCTTAGAGACCTGGAGGCTGATGAACTGATGAACCATTCGTTACAAATAATATTAAAGGAACCGATGAAATTATTTAAAATGTATTAAAATCTAATTTTAAAAAGCCTTAGCTTCCGCAGTCAGAAACTAATGAATAATGATGATGAGGAAGTTATGCAACACCGTGGAGAATGTCATAGTGTTGCAAATGAGATGTTTAGCGCGATTGTTTGTATGCGCCCACGCATGAATTAGTGGCGCCGTGCTTTACATACATAAGTTTAGGTTAGTTTGTATACATCTTGGAATGTTAGCTTGCAACATCATTTGCTCTTCTTGTCATTATACCTTATTAGGTTTTAGAATGTAAATATCTAATTCCAAAGACTTCTTTGGAATTAGATATCAACTTTCAAATATTTATTTAAATAAATAACCTACTTGTTAAGTCAAGCTAATTTACGAAAAAATCGTTAAAATGTGTTATTTACATGAAGATGCAGTAACACGATACTTTTTTTGTAATCTGTCACCTAGGTAAGATTCCATTTTAGTGTGGTAACCTTCTAAAATGAGCTAGAACGGCCTACCTTGTGGATCTCAGCATCCTTGGGGATGAGGTGTGTGCTCTGGGCCTGCTTGATCGCCTCCCTGGTGTAGGCAGCTCCCTCCCTCTGGGGCGCAGCGGCCACTGCAGCCACCACCACGAGGACGCACAGCACCACGGATTTCATTGTGAAGGGGAAGAGAACTTCGCTTACGACACGTCAAAAAACTGTGGAACATAATAAAAAAAGAATAAGTTACGTTACGGTTTTGAAAAAAATACCCTTATACATATTTTGGAAAGTGTCAATTTGTTTTAATTTGAAAATAAATATTAAATGATAGAAAAGGAGACCTACTAAGAGTTCTTTTGATAAACAAAATAAGACAGCAAACCCAATTGGCAAAGCTTGATGAGCTTTGATAAACTTTCAGTCTACGATCTCTTTTATATTACATCACGAATCTAAATATTGTGCCCACACTAGATGTGAATTAAATAGTACTTAGATAGTTTCATAGTTCTAAAGTCACAGATCTCTTCCTAAACCTGAGTTACATAAACGCGGACGAGATGCGTATCAACGCATGCGCTGCGAAAGGCGTTAATCAGTACATCACACACTTTTACCACTTTTTCTACACATTTCACTGGTGAAGGGTTTGTCGTCCTATGTAGCACTAAATTATAAGGTTCAGAAGGCTTACAACGATAGGGATCTCACTGATGAATGGCTGTTTACGAAACAGAACGATCTGGAAGCACTGCAGTCGCGTTTGCGCGCGTTATTGCGTGGAATTGGTGCGTGAGCTTGATATCGCGGTTTGTATGGCCTTCTGTACCCTGTAGCTTATGGTACAAGTGTCCATATCTCACCTGAGAGGTTGCGGAGTGGAGCGCGCGAGTATGCGCTGCCTGATATAGGCACCCCCTCCCCGGTCCCCGCGCACAACTTTCACCGCGAGGAGCGCCTGCGCAACCATCCTGACGATCTATGCGGGGCCACAAGATAAGCTCATCATTTTGCTATTGTTTTTTATTGGTGAGGCAGCGATTTTATCCGAGAAAGCTTCGAAATACTCGGTAACTGTGAAGTAATAATTTGCACCGTAAAGTTGGGGAACAGCTCTATTAACAGTAATAGACCCATAATAGAATCCCGTGAAATGAATTATTCTACATTGTTTACAAGTTATGAGATGCTGGAGACTTGAAAAACGCTTAGTTTTTCAAGTCTCCAGTGCCGTGATTTATGAGATCGTATTTATAACTAAGTCCCTAACTCAATTCAGCAGGGGACGAAACAAATTTGATGCTACAACGATTGTGATAGAAGCGATTATTACACGTATAAAATAATAAACACTTAAATCAATTTAACCAACTTACCCTCACATTTATTTCAAGAAATCGCTCTTGCTTCCCCCGCCGCTGTTTCAACGGCCCCAATCTCTCAGAGGATTAAGCGAGCATTGGAATTAAAGCATTGACGCAGAAAAAACTCAAAACTCGAAGTAACATCCGGATCACAATCTATTCCAATCACTTTAGATATTTAGCGTCCATCGAATATAGAAAGCTCAATACTTCGGACCAATCAGCTTGACACCTTTATACTAGCTTTGTACCGGTATGCGGTAGCGAGGGATGAGAGCAGATTGTAGGAATCTTCTTCTTATGGGAGCGTGGGGCTTAGAAGCTTAGAATAATTATATAAGTTACGCAACTAAAACGTTTCTGATTGGTCAAAACTGAGGCACATGGAGTGCCTCTGTTCGGACCACTGATCCACTCTTTTTTGATAATGGTACATTAATATCATATATCTGATTTGTCCTCAGTCATAACACTGCCATCGTCAGAAACCGTTCTCAAATTTAGGCGATAACTGAATACCAATTTGTACAAAAAAATGTAGATAAGCTATCAATTTGTTTTTACTTCGTTCGTATTTCACTGGACTTGGGAATCGCTCTAAGTGCTCCCAGTAGGCTAGCTATGCCCAAAGAGGTAGTTGTTGATAGGCTCTCCGAACGAATGTTTTATGTACATTTAGATTGCGTCCTAAGCGAAACAGATGTTTATACATTTAGAAAGGTTTACTGGGCAATAGTTACATCGTTAACGCTGCTACATAAATAACAGTAAATATTAATGGATTCCAATAAATACCAATTGGCGTTGATACATACGAGTCGGTTTAGAGTTATATTCATGTTGTTTGACTGTAATTCTTCCTGCCGACGAGAAACCACATACATCTTCTGTGCGTTCGTTCACTTAGCTATGTCTACGAGTAACTTCCTAATCAATAGTTCAGTCTGACCTGCACGACCTATCGGTACTACGATGTTATCAGCCCTGATATACTACCAACCTTACATAACCAACGGGAAACCACGGTGCCCACGGTGTCCTGTTGGTCGATTACCATAACTGACCTGCTTACAGTATCCTCTTCCGACTTAAGATGAATATCTTTTCCTCTAATCTTTCCTTCTCTTTTATTCTTTTCATCAAACGTTCTTGTTGTAATTACTACGAGTATGTATTTTCAATAGTTATTTTATTTCTATTGATATGAATGTTCATTGCTTGTGTAATAAACTCGTATGTGCATTTATGTAACGCATGTGCCTCATACTAACCGCCTAAATCAGGGTTGCCAGACTTCCGGAGTTATTATTACGAGTCGTTATTTGTATCAAACTTGACATATTTTTTTGGAAACAGCTTGAAAAGGTGGATACACCAGTTTTCAACATAGTTTTTTAAATTCTCTAATGTGTTTTGGTTCCGTAGAAAATGAGCACTTTTACAAAATATTTCTCTAGGCTTTATCAATACGTGGAATATATTCTAATCTAGTTGTATGACTACTTTGACTAGCAAGTGTAGCAACCCTACTGCCACTTGAACCAGTTGTTCTTGCGACGAGCTTCCTGCCTCGGAAGCTATCGTGTGTCGCGATTATATCATAACCAGCTATACATACTGTGGTTTTGTTTACTTTACCTTGATGCTCTAATAATTTAGGTATATGAATAGTCACAATATCTGCTAGTAATTCAGTATGCTAATATACAACATTGTATATGATTAAGATTTGGAAATGTTTTTATTCAAAGATGCTGATTTATTCAAGTCTAAAATATTAGAAAACTGGTTTGAGATTTCTATATTTCCGTTATCTAGCCGTTTGTAAGAGGTCATCTGAATCTAGAAAAGAAATCTATTGTTAATGTGATTTTCTGTGAACAGGATTTCGATTTCACAGTGATTTCTTGCAGTTTAAAATTCTCTTCCTTCAGAAGAGTGTCTTAAGCATAATTTATAAACAAAACCAACCCGAAGCGAATACCTACTACACACAAATATGTGTGTGCCATCGCTGAATCAAGGTTCGGGTCAGCACTGCACAATTAGGCGCTTACCTTCTAATTGAGCCCTTTTCTCTGACGTCTATCATAATATGGCTGTGCCAAATCAGGACGGCCTGTGCGTTTGTGCGTGGCGCGCCCTACGTTTAACAGGCAAAACAAACCGTTAATAGATTTAAGGACATACTGTAACCAGATAAGATTGCGAAACTCTTCGTCATGTGCAAAGTTCCCGTCCCCTCCGTGGGCCTCGGCATTTAACATTGTTCGTAACAAAGGCATAATTTAGGCAAATGTCGGAGCTCAAACGGTGCCGGGCGACAAAAGTTGTTAATTTTGTTGAGACTAACAAATACTTCCCGACACGTATACTGACTGACGTTGCTGACGGAACTGTTAACTTTCGTAACTCAACATTCAGGGAATTTCGTAGAAAGAAACACTTCTCAAACTCATTTATTTACTTGTGTTTACGTTCTTCTAGAGTATCAAACTCACAAGTGAATCTATAATTATTTAAAATTTTCGAAACTGCTTGTCCACTCTGAAAATAGATTTAAAATCTTCAAAACCGGCCAAGTGCGTGTCGGGCCACGCACAATGTAGGGTTCCGTAGTTGCCCATCAAGATATGCGGATTGGCCTCCGAACGATGATTTTATTGTAATAACGAAAACAAACTGACATTTGCAGTTGAAAAACGTCTGCTCCCATACATTATGTTTAGGAAAATATGTTATGCAAGTACATTTTATAAGTTGGTCGACTATTACTCGTAAACTTGTAAAGCCTACTTAGCTGTGATAGTTCTTATTTTAACTTCGTTATATACATATACTACCACCGTTATTTTTTTCACACACCCAAACACAACCGTTTAGTTGGTAGAGGAAGGGGGGTACACTTGAGTCTAACAAAAATTAGCACTTTAAAACTTAATATCCACAAACGTATCCCTAAAACGAAAAATTATTTGAACAAACTCGCAATATTTTTAAAGACCTATCCAACGACATACCACACTAGGATACTTGAGAAAAAAAATTACCACTTTACGTGTGTAAATATTTTTTTGTAGGGTGTTCTGTACCTAGGAGATCCTACAAAAAAATACTTTTCGAGTTTTTATTTTACTACTTTGTCGGCGTAACTAATCTATATTCGTGCCAAATTACGGCGTTCCAGTACTGAAAGTTTTTGAGCTAAGCTGCGGACAGACAGACGGACATGGTGAAACTATAAGGTTTCCTTTCCTTGTTGACTACGGAACCCTAAGAATTGAGACTATCTTTGGAAGGCGCATATATTTGACTCAGCTATAAAAAAAGGCTCATCTATCGATTTAGAATAATTAATTCAAACTGGTCGATGTGTTTGTTATTCTGACCCGTCTGATTTCTTACATAACCCGAATAACATCAGGTCTATTCGAAGGGATTCGGCACAACTCGCTCGAGTCACACGCATGCGCACGCACAGCTATTGTGCACTAACTACTTGTGTGCAACTTCGCACGTTACCGCGTGAGTATAGCAGTTCGCCGTGACTTTGCTCACGTCCATATTATTACCATACTTACGTAACTTATTTAATTCAATGTAAACAATACAAAGAATATGGGCTAGAACACACAAGATAGAACAAAATGGAGGGAGGTAGATGAAGCCTTCATCATGGGACGTACGGACATCGATTAAATTACTGAATATGATAACGGTGTACCTAGGTTAAGTATTAGGTATTGTAAATCCCTGAAATAAAGGCTATATTCTTTCAAACGATAGCTAGGTTAGTTTGTCAAGGGAATCAAGTCTTGATCGCGATTTCGACATTGGTTCACGAAAAGTAAATAATATCCACCAGCAATTTAAATTGGCCTGGATAGCTATAATAGCAACTTTAGTTTGTGTCACAAACTCACTACATATCAATTAAGACCATGAAACTAGAGAAAAAACTTTCGGGTAAAGTAAATATGCATATTTAAAGCTACCAAATAATAAGTAATTAAATAATAATATAAAACGTTTAAATAATTACATGATCATTTAACAAATGATTAAATTATGATTACTTAATTCAGTTGCAAATATTTTGCGGGTCAAAGCCTTTAATATTTCTCAATTTGTTTCAACTTTAGTTAATATTTTCATCAGGTCGTACAAGTCCATTGATTATCTCGTCGTTGATTCTTGTAATCCTTCCATTGTAATAAAATCCGTACATTTACTTGTTTATGGAAATGTGAAAGTGATACTTTATTTATTAAAAGTTGCACCAACTTCTGAAGGCAGGCTTACAGCATCACGCGTCGAAACAAACGTAAAGTAACTGACATATCATGGTCACGTAAAGTGTTACTTTAAATAAATCGGCCTATAATGTTCTCACTGCTGAGACACATGTCCTCTCTATGGGAGGGAGTGGGCCGTCATCCACCACGCGGGCCTAGTGGGTTAGGGATGGTTAGACTTTGACAAGAACTTAGACATTTTCTCCCCATTTGTTAATAGAAATTAAGACATTTTGCAAAAAAAATAATAGTTTCCCAATATCCCAAAGCATTGAATGAATAACAGACTCTCCAAAAGTGAGAGAAAATAAGGCCTTGGTATATAAATTCGAAATCGCAAGTTGCATACTTTGGAATAATGCCAATGATTTTCATTCGACGCCAACTAAATGTTAAAGTAAATAAATTCAAAAATAAACCTTATTTTTCGGAACCTACAGATGTACAATTTTGAAGGGATGAGAAATCTCCTTGACGTGTCGCTGTCGATGGCTATAAATGATGTAGATGTATATGTAGCATGCAGACAACGGGATACGCAGGCAGCACACAATATTGGGTTAAATATTAAGTGTCCCTTTGTTTGTGGAACAACATTACATAAATTATACTCCAGGGCGGCCTGTGTGTTTAAAGATATCTAGGTAAACCATAGTAAATCACGTCCAGGTATACGAGATATTAGGCAAGAAAACGCTATAAAGATATGCCTAAACTTCATATAACCTAGAACTATAGCTGTCTTCTTACACATCTTTAGTACGTAGACATGCTAAGAATTAACAAGTTCTCTATAATTACCCCAACACACAGAGCTCATCGCTGCAACCGTGGATGCTGCGTGTCGCAACGACAATGCAAGTGATGCACGCGGCGGTCTGTCGCAAGCGCAATATTAATAACTGAATACTTTAAAACAGTTACACATAGCCGCTGAATTTGAGGCTTCCGTAATCATGTTAGTCATTATGTTTGTAATATCTTCACTTATTTCTTTTAAAAAACTAAAATTACGCCCGTAAGCATCTTATTGAATAATGTTTTGTTTATACCATTCTGTCTGACCTGTTTTTAGATTGACGTTCTGAACTATACGCTGTAACTATGATGGTATCAAAATGAACGAATAATAGTAGGTTTCTAGTTTTGTTATGGCACTAATTAGAGCACGTACCACCAGACCATTATCTTCCTGATGCCTGATCCCGACTATGGCGGGCTCGGCTTCAGTCCAACAGGTTGCCGCTGAATTCGAGTCATGGAGTGCTTATCTGACGTGCACAACCCAGATAAGTGCTAGATATCATTTTTTTAATCATTCATAATTTTATGTTGCGAGGTTTCCATTCAAATTCGAAAATATTACGTCAGATTTTTTCGCAATAAATAAGCGAAACTCAATGAAGAAACAAAAGTAGCACACTATCAAGAAAAATTAAAATAATGGTGCCCAGGACTGTCACAGAGTCAGCTTAGCAATTCTATCAACTAAACAATGTTGTTGAGCCTTAATATTTATACTCAAATACCCATTATTTTATTAAAAACTCCACCTAGATGTGGAGTGCATGAAGTCCTGCTTATAGAATGTAGTGGTTGGTCGTCGCAATGGAAGGGTGCGAATAAAGACATCGACTGTAACAGATTTACAAACCTTTTACATGGGAATAAACATTGTTCGCACTAAGTAAGAACATAGTTTGGTAAATGAGAAAGTTATGTAAGATTATAATGATCTTGCCCTCTTGGCCTTGAAATTCAAAAATAACAAAGAACAACTTTACTTACACTGGCTCAAAACGGTGATATTTCAAAACAAATATTTCCAAATTGCCACAACTTGCGAGGCAACATAAAACTGTAATGTATCTACAAAGTAAGGTAGTGATCACAAAGAGAGTGCGCCGCGAGGAGGGCAGAGGTCGCGTGCGTGTGCGCAACGCGCTTGAGTAACCGTGCCCTCTTCACACGTCACAATAGCGTCAAGTCACAAGTGTGGGCGAGTATGGCCAGCATGCGGTAGCCACTCTACCGCATCCAGTCAATGGAATCTTCTTTACTAAGTGGTCTCCTCAAAGTTATGTATTTGATTATTTTATAGTTACACTATTCGATTTTCTGTGGAAATATAAATACAATAACACTATGCAAGTTGTCTATAATATGTAGTAAAGCGAAATGAGATGACTTCATTTTTTACACTGCAGCCTTTAGTTATTAAGCACTGTTGAATATGTTTCCGCACCTGCCCCCACATTCGCCTGTGCCATGCGGAATGTATACCAACGTGTTCAAAGCATCATTGTGTTCAGTTGCTCCACGGCGCTTAACTAAATTGTTGCTGAACCTTTCAGTTTTGTCTTAGTCACGTAAGGACCAAACTAAAATACAGCTAACAATTTAATGAAGCAAGTGTTGTATATTACGTTACAGTTTATTTAATATTTTTAATACTGCGCATTTATGTATTCTACAGCTAGGCTTTCCCATGCTGATTGTGAAGCAAGGGTAAAAATAATTTATTTAATTTAATGCTGATTTTTAGGTCTGGCATAAATCTTTGGATTTGCAAAACCATGCTCTCAAATCACATAAAACCTCGAAAATGCGAAAAGAACCATGCTAGAAACAATAACACTCGCACAGACCAGCGTAGTACATAGGTGTCAGAAGGAGGAGGCCTATACGCAGCAGGTAGTACAAGGCTGCAAATGATGATAGTGAAACCAAAAGAAGTGTGCTTTTGATGACGCTTACTTTGTCGCTGGGGAGGTTGTTCCGCAACTCCTTCTCCCCAGATAGAAGACTAGGAAGTAGTGAAGAGCGACCGACTTGGAGGGCTGGTTAGAACAAGGTTATTAAATTTTTGGCATTAAAAATTCTCAGCCTAATTTGAATGAATGAATTTGTAGTTCGGTAGTACCGAGGCGCAGGCAGACGTCTTTTTGAGAAAACTGCGCATTAACCAACGCTCTTGAAGACATCTTCAAAGCATGTGACATTGAGGAGTCTCTTGCGCTATCAATGCCAATATCAAACCATGTCACAACGCGTTGCGTCACAAACTGGCGGTGGTGGTGACTTAGATGTCCTTTCTCTTCGGACCCCAAACATTCACACGTCCACCGCAAACTTTCAAAACGTGGACGATAATAATAAACAATTCACTTCTTCATATAGATATAATGTGGGTTTGTATTACGGCAAAGTTATAAAAGACACGAATTGAAGTGTTCGTATAATAATAAAGGAGAGTTTATTGGTGCTCCTGGACGACTGCATACAACACCTTTCCTTAATGATACAGACGTTGTTACTTGATATTATATTATAATTAGGGTTGATAGGAATACAGCATTGACGCTTTGGTTATTTGGTGGCTATGGAGTTTAGGATTCGCAATGACGTAAATCGGTTGGTTGCCGGTGGGTAGAGATGTTTATCGGGGCGCAAGATCCGCCAAAGTACCTAGTCAATTATATTACTTCACTAGCTGTTGCCCGTGACTTCATTCGCGTGAAAATTTTGGTGTGCATGTGTGAGACTGCCTCGTTGGTCTAGTGGTCGCAAGCGTGACTACTAAGCATGGGGATCGATTCCCGGATCGGGCAAAGTGTTAAAAAAAATATGTTTATTTCAATTACATAAAGTATTCACACACATGATTTGGAGATCACCTTTCAAGCTTGTGTTACCCCTAACACAAGCTGAGTGCATTAATTACGTGAGGCGATTTGTCTACCCCACTCCCCCCTTGGTGGGATTTCGTGAGAGCAGGCTTGACCCCCTCATCTCCCTTATAATCTCACGTGAGATTTATCAAAATGCGTAGTTTAGTATAAATACAGTAATCTGTGCTTGACGTTGAATTCACTAAAAATAATAATTTGTAGAGAAACATGTTTATTTAATTAAACCTAGTGATATTTGGCGCGACCCCCCCCCCCCCCTTAATTGCCTCATGTAATTAATGGCCCCATTAGTTGACTCCGCTCTTCCATTTAACATTAAACAATGTATAAGCAAATACTATAAATAATAGTGTTATTGGCTTATCCCATCAGGAATTTCTCAGTAGCAGCCACGGAATCTGGATTGGTGCCCGGTTGATGGCAATAGGCTCACCCCCTATTACATGGGGTTTCAATTTAACTAGTGAAATGTTGTGTACGATTAGGTACACGTCTGCCCAACCCTTCGGGGCTTTAAGCCGTGATGTTATGTTATGTGTGAGAACTGACTGCCAGATCAAAAGGTGATAATGTACTGATGACTACAAAAGGCGTCCTTTTGGGTGCTGTAATTCTGGGCGGCAGAGGTCCGAAACAAAATTAAGTGGCGTTGAGGCGACGATATGGCTTTAAAAGTCGGTGTATTTTGGCAATATACATATACAACTTTTTATCAAAGTGAACCTTAGCATAATTAGCCTAAAATGTTCCCACTGCTGGGACACAGGCCTCCTCTCTATGAGAGGGTATGGGCTATAATCCACCACGCGGGCCCAGTGCGGGTTGGTAGATGTCACATGTCTTAGAATTTTTGGTTCTAGGACGTGCCGCTTTCCTCACAATGTTTTCCTTCACCGTTTTGAGAGCAGTGGTGAGTAAATAAATTACACAAAGTAATGCGCCTGCCTGGGTTCGAACCCACGACTTACTGCTCGTAAGTCGCGACCGCCACCACTGGGCCACCGCTGCTCTCAAGTGAACCTTGTTGGGCGCTTTTTATTCTAATACCGTTCTGTATACAACATTAAATAACTTTTTGCGAGAGCCCTTATACCTGCTTAATTCGGCCCTGTCGCAAAATTCGTTCTTAGCGAACGTCTACTAACTATAAACTACCTCACTGCCAAATATCAAGTTTGTAGCACAAAAAGGTAAGGACTTTTATCCAAACTTGCGAGAGCCCTTAGGCCTCCTTAATCAGGCCCTGTCGCAAAATCCGTTCTAAGCGAACGTCTACTAACTATAAACTACCTCCCTGCCGAATTCCAAGTTTGTAGCACAAAAAATGAAGAACTTTCATACAAACTTGCGAGAGCTCTTAGACCTTCTTAATCCGGCCCTGTCGCAAAATCCGTTCTTAGCGGACGTCTACTAACTATAAAGTACCTCCCTGCCAAATTTCATCTTTATACGTCAAGCGGTTTTCGATATTTCGTGATGAGTGAGTGAGTGACCTAGATCTCTCATATACCTCTCTTTCAGTGCCAAATTGTTAGTTCAAAGAGTAAAGACAAAAGTGAAAATAAAACAAAATTAATTTTCAGCCATTCCGACTACACTACGACTACTAAAACCTATTTACGTCAATTATTTTTATCATAGAAATCGCGTATGAGGTTACTAACTAAATAAACGCTAAATAATGCCTACAACAATGCTTCTCATTTTGTAATATTTCGATTTTGAATACAATGAGGGGTTTTTACGTGATGCGCGCACAAACGAACAGACAAACCGACAAACCGACAAACCGATAAACCGACAAACAAACAAAATTTTTAAAAAATATTTTTACTTTCTATCACTTATTTCTCGCACCTTCCGGTGATTTTTTTTGCAAAAATCTGTAATGTACAGACACGGAAAGTCTACGATTTTATTATAAGTATATAGATATAGAATAGATGTATAGATAATAACATAGAAACAACTTATTAGAACTTATTGTTACAGCGTGTCACTTTGTGACAACACAGCGATATTTGTACAACTCGGTTGTTTGGTGAGCAAACGAATGTGTTTGCTAAATAAAATGGCTTTATACAAACACATTTTAAAATACTGTACTAAGCAATTAGTTAATGTGCGTCAGAATATAAATATGAGAATGTATTCGAAAAATCATAGGTATCTGTAATGGCAAAAAACTTATTTATTTGTAATTTAGAGGGTACCAACGTGGGAAACGTTAAACGTGTCACGGTGATCTCATATGTTCAATCAAGTGAAAAATTGCTACGCGAATCGACTCAAAGTTGCGGAAGCTGGACAGCAGGCGTTTAAGTGGAACCATACAGGTATACTTATAGAGAATCTGGAAAGTACTCCAGTGCCTTGGAGGTACCTGGGGACTTAGGCCTCTTTGGTGGGACTTAATATAAAAAATGAAAAATGAATGTAAACAATTATTTTGGACCGCTTCCTCTTCTCGTGATGATTTTTTCGACCATTAAGCAGCAAAGTGTAGTTTACCTCATTTAATTCCTGGACAATACAGGTAACTCAGATCAGTTGAAGTTCAGAAAAAAGTTTGTTTAAAAACACTTATAGTGTTTTAAACAAACTTTTTTTTCTTCAAATTCAAACATTGTTACTGAGCTGACACTAGGCAAATCATCATTAAATAATTCTACATGCAAAATGAAATACACAACTAGAACTCAATATGCCCCTGTCACCAAGCTGCTCGTCCGTAAGTGGGTCAGCTGAGTTCCTAACAAGGACCTCGGCCTTCCACTGCGCATCGTGAGGCAACGGCAACGCCATACTGGGACTATGAGAGCATCGCGCTCGGTACTAAGTGGAGTGATTACATTAGAACGGTTCGTGCATCTATGCATGGGCGTACCCAGCTTCTGGGTCGGGGGAGGGTGGGGGCGAAATCATTTTATTTATAAGCACCTAGTCAAATAAATAAACATAAATTAAAATAGGCAATTTTTTATAAAAATTCTTTAATTATACAATAGCTATTTTAAAAGGAACTTTTGAGGGTCTTAGCAAAACGGTTTGTGACGTCTTCCGTAAAAGAATCACCCATAGCGTTAACAAGTTTTCTATGTACATGTAACACTGAATACAAAGCCCATTCAATCTATCTTCGATCATAGTCGATCTTAGCCACGTTTTTGCGCGCCTGAGGTTGCTGAATGACCTTTCAAATGTAGCAGTGAAAAAGGCATCCAGGGCTGTCTTCACCTTCGGGGAAAAAGATTCTGCTACTGTTATTAACTCCGTTATTCCAATACTTTCAAAGTACTGCTGCTGCTGATTTATCCAAAAAGTGCGCCATACTGCGGCCTCAGATGTGATCCCTTCTAATTCATAAAATTTAGATAGATGCTTCCTCCATACATTTTTGTAATTTTGGTTCTGTAATTTTAATTATCTGAGCAGGGTACAACAATGAAAGAGGAATGGTCTTTGCTGAATCTCGCCTCTAATGAAAATGATAACGAATCCAATTAGGGCACGTATAACGAGCGAGACGAAAATACTCGCTAAGGGAAGCAGTTGATTTGTCCTATGCGGGGCCCAGGCGGCCACAGACCGAGCCGGCAGCGAGCGCGGCATTTTTGCTTGTAGTGCTGCTAGCGAGTACGTAGAACGGGCGCGCCGCACGATTTTATAAAGTTGTATGTTGTATTGCAAAAAGTTCATTTTCTTAACTTTTATCGGCAAAAGTAGATAGTTAGTAGGGACGTAAACAAAAACAAAAACAAAATAAAGGGGGGGAGCTGCCCCCCCTGCCCTACCCTGGGTACGCCCATGCATCTATGTGTGATTTGTAATAATAATTTTGTTTGTAAGTGGCGCCATCTACCGTTAGATTTGGATAGTAGAGTAGTATATCAGTACGTTGACAGTTAAGTTTTTTTTTATCGTAGGGTTCCAGGGTCAAGAAAGAGGTCACCCATTTCTTTCACAAGGAGTGTGAATATCTTAACAGCGTCCTAGCATCCGTAGGTACCAATTTTTGGATTTTCATTGCTTGTTCTGCATCTGATGTCCTGAGCTATGATGTCTCAATACTATAAGGTCGCTCTCGTGTGTTGTGATTTTCCTGTTAATTGTGTTTGTTTTGTACTATCGACCTTAATACTTCGGTGTTTATTGTTTTGGGAAGTTCTCTATTGTATTAAACAGATGAAAACAACAAAATAAATGAAACTTGGGAATCGTTGAAGAATTTAGGATGATGGAAATGAAACACATTGTATCAGTCTAGGTTTCTTTTATTTGTAAAAAAAACAATAATTATTAATTAAATAATACAGTGAGCACGTGCGCTTATTGCCCGGGAAAAGTGACAGTCTTCCGGAGCAAGAAGCCGCACCATGGCGCCCGCGCACACGCCCTCCTCCCCCCCCCCCACCCCGGGTCCGCGAGCGGGACGTCTGCGCCGGCTCCGACAGGAGTCACAACTAATGAACCGACCGTAGCAGACAATGGGAACCCAACGAATCTATGAGAAGTAACCGTCACAAGCTCCATGGTTACAACGTACGTAGATATAATAAATTAAGCTAACTCTACGCTTGAGCTCTCCGATAGGATCCCTCGCGATGCTCCGCCACTAAGTGCAATAAATAAAGTGTACGTGCGATCACATAAAACCCTAATTCGTCTACACCTAAACTTTATCTTTTCATAAGGTTGACAATATTCTAAATATCAAATTCGTTTTGTACCAAATTTAGTTATGATATAGTGTGCGCCGTCAGTCGCGCGGTACGCTACAGTTTGTTCTTACTCAAGTTAAAGGAACTAAATCTATTCGCGGATGCTTACGTTAATGTCTGCGTTTGTCATGTTCTCGTTAAATACAGCTAGCAGTAATGGCAACGTGGCGTCGAGGTGCGGCGGCCGGGTGGCGCCGCGCTCTGTCACATGTTGACTAGCTTGGTTGCTTACTTATGATCACTCTACTCACATCTCTCACTAAACAAATAAATAACTTATCCGCTAACGCGAGGAGCCGCCAGCCGAGGAGCCACCGACTCGCCTCGCCGTAATTTGACACGAGGGCTGCGGCCGCGCCGGCCGCGCTCTCTCCCTAACGCTAAACTATTATAAATAATTTGTCCAGCTAATGAATACACATAAATTCGGCCGGCCGGCCCCGGCCGTCTACTTACATTACAAAATACAAACAGCCGGCGACGGATCCACCGCCGCCGCCCACCATCAATTGACGAGGAATATGATCGATTCCGAAAGGGTCACATACGCCTATATACCTAATAGTCTCTACGTTAACTTACAGTTTCAAGAACGAAACTTACTCTCTATAAAATGCTAATTAGCTGAGGTTCCATGCGGGTGGCGCCGCGCGGCCTGCTCACTGCGTCGAGCTCGTGGGAGCGGGGGTGGTGGTGGCGGACGCCACGTTTGCGGGAGCGAGCGTGGTGGCGCTGGGTCGGGTGGCCGTGGTAGTGCTGGGCGACGCGGCCGTGGTGGTGCTGGGCGGTGCGGCCGTGGTGGCGGCATCGGAGACGCTGGCGGGGGCGCTCGTGGTTGCGGCGGCAGTGCTGCTCGCGGATTGTGCGGCGGTAGTAACTATGGGAGCCTCACTGCTCACGGGCACGCCTGTTGTGATGCTTGCAAGTTTCTCCTTACCCTCAGTTTCGCTCGACGCACCAAACGGAGATTCGTTGGAGAAACTAGTGTCAGTGGATGTCTCAACAGAGGCGGATACCCCGAGTGACTCAGACGATTCGGACGAGTCAGACGTCGCCGGTTTCTCGTTGCTCTTCTTCATCACCACCTTGGTGGGTCGACGGTGGTTGATGGTGGGCACGTACGACTGCGTTATGATCTCGATGTCTTTTTTGTCGGTCTTGGTCTTGTTCTCGGCGATGTTGACGTCGTCGGACACGGTGTCGATGATGGGGCGCCGCGTGGTGGGCTCCACCTTGTCGAAGGGAGGCGGTGAGTCCGTCAGGCTCTCCTCATCGTCCTCGATCTCCACCCTTTGCTTGTTCACTGGATTTGGGATTTTACTCTTGAGAGGTATTTCAGTGATGGAGTTTTGATTAAAGTTTTTATTTTTGCTCTTGTACCCCGCGTTTACTGGTATGAGCTCCTCAGAATCAGAAATGCTTGCAACAGTTGTCACGTGGTGCACGGCTCCCGGTTCCTCTGGGTTTTCGCTCATAGAGGCGACGTCACGTACAAGGTTGATAAGGTCCGTAAATTCATTAGTATGTTTGCCATCAGCCGATTCAATAATTGCTGCACTCTTCTCGGGTTCTGCCGATATTTTTATTAGCTCAACAGCATCGGTTGCTGTTTCCGAGGAACCAAAAGTTACAATAAATTCAGTGGTTTCTACGTTCTCAAAACCAGTGTTTTCATTCGAAGCTGATCGCGACACAGTAATAACTTCCGATGAAATTTTCGAAGTATTATCCAAAGGATCTAAGGTAGAAGGAAGTTCTTTGTCATTAGTGGTATTCTCGGGCACTTCGGGTGGGTTCTGATCACTGGTTTCGATAGGTAGAGAGCTAAGTTCGGTCTGAGAGGTGACTTCGGTGGCAACATTAGACTTCGCAATAGAGCTGGTCGTTTGTTCCTGTTCCTTAGTACTTGGCTCTGACTCAGTTTCCATTATCTTTTGGAGGGTAGTGGTCTCAATTTCAGGTGCCGACGTTACAACTTCACTTGATGTTTTCGTATCAACCGTAGCTATTTCTCCTTTTTCGGCTACAATTTCTTCGATTTTTTTAGGTGTTTCAGTTGTAGTGACCACTGCCTGTGTGATAACATTAGTAAATGTAGTTGTTTCGTCTGACACTCCAATTATCTCCTCGGGTACCATTGATGGCGCATTAAGTATTTCTGTTGGTATGGCTGACCGCAAATTAAGCATTGGACTTTCTTTAAAACTAGGAGATTCAGTGCTGACAGGGACATCTGTTTGCGCAGTCGTTCCTTCACTTGAGGTTCTAGGGATCTCTGTAGTCGTTATTGTAGCTGATGTATCCGGAAGATCTTTTGTTGTAGTTGTCAGTGGTTCTTTAACTTCAGGTTGGACAGTCGGGGATGCACTTGCCAATGTAACGTCATGACTAGGTACATGCTCATTGTCGGTAGCTAGCTCTGGTACTATTTCATCCTCATGATTTCTAAGAACAGCTAAATCGTCTGGAAGTGGGGGAAAAGCGGGATTGTGGTCGAAATCTTCCTCTTCAATTATTGGCGCTTTAGTGGTTGCTACCGGCAATGGTTCAGGGGTTGCAGGCAAAATTCCCATAGTCGATACTATTGGTACATTCGATGAGTAAATGGAGCTGTATGTGGTGTCTAGTGTAGAGAAACTTATTTTGGATGGCGGTACGTCTTCCTTTTGGTTTGTGGTATCAGTGAACTGTGTTGCGTCTGGTGATGAAACTATGACTGGTGACGATGAATGGACTTCAATAACGCTGGGGGATTCAGTTCTAGACTCCGTGTCTTTTACGTCCTTTTCGGAGGTAGCTTCTCGTGGGATGAGAGGTGACTTGGACGAAGAATATTCAGCCACTTCGATACTCGGTGAAGGTAGAATCTCTTTGATCTTGACGTCAGTAATAACTGGGATCTCGGAAACCGGGGTGATTTCCTTGATGGTAATCTCTGGTTTGATAATCTCTTTTGGTACTGGTGGTTGAACCTCAATCTTTTCAGATGGTGGAACGCTTGAAATTGGAGATGACACGCCCGGCAAACTGGTGACACCTGAAATAATAATAATACAAGTTCTAATTTATCATCCAACATCAACTTCACATGCCTTTAGCGACCAAAAGATATATCATCTTTGTATTCTCTGGGTTTATCAACTGCTAATATTTAAACTCACCTCTGAGTGGGCAGTTGTCGTACTCGGGGCAGCAGCGTCCGGGCACAAGGCGCGGCGTGCAGTCGTCGCGCACGAAGCACGCGATGCGCCGGCACACCACCTCGCCTCCCTGGCAGTAGCAGACACGGCAGGGGTCGGCGGGGTCCACCAGTTTCTCTCCGTTGCCGTACACGCGACCTTCTTGCTCGCATTCTGAAAATTATATCAAAAAATATTTAGCGTAAAATTACGAAGCTCCTAATTAACTAACTACACAAATAAGACTTTGGTAATGTCCTAAGAATTTAATTAAAAACTATCTCGTGAATTTTTAACTATATTTGAAATGGGGAGTTTTCGATTTCACCAGTTGTTGTCTTCGTAAATAGATTGATTAAAAGCTCACAGCAAACAATATTCCACTATAACACAATGACCGCTGTCCCAAATCAGTTACAGATGGGTTTCCTTTTCTTCTTCGTCGTCGTGTCCCTGGCACGACAGTATTAAATTTTGCTGGCCTAGGACTTTGGCAGGATCCCGTTCCCGCATATACTCACTATCTATCAAGCGAGCATCTTCCTGCAGTGTGTAACTTTCTGTAGTTCACTTGGAAGTCTCTGAACCGTCTCTGAACTCAAGCGGTATTTTATTAAGTTCAATTCTTGCTAATAAGCAAGCAGTACTCACCGCACTGGTAGGTTGGACAGCAATGGTCGGGGCGGTGCAGCGCCTTGCAGCCGGGCCGTGGCTCGCACGTCTGGCGCGCGCATTGCACGTCGCCGCGCGCGCACGTGCATCGCTCGCACGGCTCGGAGCCCGGGAACTCGTCCCCTGGCATGTACACCACATCGCCTAGTGCACAGCTTCCTGGAAAATCATTGGAAACTCTTGTAATCATTGCTGGGTAGGACTAAATGTGTCTGTCACCAGAGTAATAGGTACCATATTTTTATTAGTCAGTACGCAAACATGGCGTTGTACGAGTATGTAAAGGGTGTTTTAACAATAGGCTCGCCCCCTTTTTATCATTTCAGCTAAAATACGTCCACATGTCCGGTCCCGTGCGTCTCGCATCCAGCGGATCCCCGCGCCCCCTTAACATGGGAACTAAACATAACTGGCGTAATGTGGGTGTACTTTAGGTACGCCCCTGCCTTATCCTTGGGGGATTACAGGCGTAATGTTATATAATTTCCTTTAAAACGACTCACAATTTCAAACGACTCACAAGTTCATAAAATAATTCTCTTTCACCACAACGTATTCCCCAAACACCGCAGCTTCCACTCTCAATCAGCGCAGCATCGCAAACAAATGTTGTTTCTTTCTTTCATCGCAATATAAAAGAACATTCGACTCACCTTCCTTCAAGCCGACGTCGGCGCTGGTCACGTTCGGCAGCGGGCCCAGGGGACCTGCAACAAACGAATAGGCTTTAACACAATCGTACTAACGAACACAGGGTTGGTGCACGGAGAAAAGTGGCGAGGCAGTTTTATTTGTGTCGTTCGTGTTTCATGAGCATAAAAATAATACAGGTATTGTGGATAAAGTTGGTTGTAGTTTTGTAATCAATAGAAGCAATAAAAAGTATTTAAGTCAAACTTTAACGTAATAGGACGTGGCGCTCGATCTGCACAGGTAAGCAGCTCTTGCCAAGGTCGGTCTGTGGATGGGTGACCATCCATTCCATATCAAGTTTCCTGCGTGCCTAGGAAAACACGTTAAGCCGTGCCCCGGCAGTCCTCTATAGATCTTTGACAGTCGGTACAGGTAGTCGAGGACCGAAAGACTGACAACCAGTCTAACGAAGGTGTATCGTATTACCCAGTACTAACTGTATTGTGGAGTAAGCAGTCACTCCATACTGGTATTCAGCTGCATCCGGTTAGACTGGAAGTCAACCCCAACATAGTTGGAAAAAGGCTAGGTAGATGATTTAGCGTAATATCTTTGTATATATTCTTTCTTGTAAGCCGGGATATTTAAACCTGTAAATAAACCCTAGTATATGATAAGGAAATAATATCTACCTCAAACTAAATGTAATCAAATATTCAGAACAGTATCTAGAGCTTCGTACAATTTGCTAATTTATATCTGTGTCTCTTACAATGTATTACATTAACACACGAATTCCGTTACCATTTAGGAACACATTGTTCAAGACAAAAGACGTTCTACGAAACATTTAGATTTGTAGGCAACGACAAGCTGACGGCTCGCCGACGACTCACAAATCCAATTCCGAGTCCAATTGTATTTGATTGAGGTCCCTGGGCTCCCGACTATTTGCATCAAGTTGCGGGATTACAGTCCCGCAAGCCCGCCACCCCGCAAGCCCCGACGGCCGCAGACAAATGAATTAGAAACAAAATTCCGACTTGGGTAACTTCATTACTATCGGTTCTCTCCCATCTGAGGCGTTGATTGTGTAACGTTAATGAGCAGCGGCAAATGATGTTTTAGTACCGTCGGTATGTTGTGCGGATGTCTTCAGTTGATCTCTAAGGTTTATTTAGTAAGAAAGTGGGGTTCGCAAGGCACTCTTAATATGCACGTCTTTCTACATCGTTCTCACTTATATGTATAATCTCAACATGAATGATATAACCAAGATTTTGTAACAATATTTTGATTTAAAGGAGTGTCCATGGAGTTTCTTGCCCATTCTTCTCCATAGAGATCTACGCTTTGGAATGTGCAACTACGGCACTCTCTCAAGTTATTATGCCTTGTGACTCTGCTTCGCTTTTTTTTGATATTCAAAAGTCTAATTGAAATAAATGCTTTGTTTTTTTTTTTGAAGTTTCGGGAACTAGTTACATATCTTATTTTGGTTCAAAGAAATCATGTTCAACGCATACTCGACAATTATTGCAATTAAGGAAGCAATTTCTTGTCATTATAGAGTCGTGGCAAAAGCAGTTATACTGTTTAAATGTAAATCTTTTGCTCCCCCTTGCAAAATGCCCCTATTAAAGAAAAAAGTTCAAGTAGTACTTGCTATTAAGTGACATCTGAACTTGCCCCTCGTGCCTCATTTGAGCACCACTCACTTCGTCACTGTCACTCGCTAACGTCAAATCAATACGACTAATTACTCTCTAGAAATGTTTTGTTCTTTACATACACAGGGGTAAGGCTCCCCCATCCACTGGATGCATAAAACATGAGTTCAGCGCACCATTCACCTTACGACAATCGCAGATGAACACAGTTTTGACTACGACATCTAACTATAAGTAGTAAATGTTATTACAGGTGTAAAGTTTCCGTAATAATTCTTGCTATCTCAAGTGCTTGCGGGCTGAGATTTTATTGAATACATTACGAAGATAATCAACGAATATGATTATGCACTTATTTCATAAAAGCAACCGGGCAGCGATTGCAGCGTTGCAACTTCAATTCTGCTCGGTAATTTGACGGCTGTTTACTGCAATATCAGATATCACTGTCTGGCAATATCTCTGCACAATAAGCAAATAGGTACAGTCGGTCATAATGTACCGGTAAATAGGAAATATCCGACTTATTTCATTTCATATAATAAACGGTTTCCCTCTAATAGATATGAACACAGAAACAGAACTGAATCCTTGAAAACGATTTTTAGTTACCGGTATTTTGATTATTACACTAAACTCTTCAAGATTCGTTATTCCGGTATATACCTAATTATCACAGCTGATTTGTCATACTACATAAATATACCATGTCAAACTACATAAATATAAATAAAATGCTACACGGGGCTTTTATGACTATCGCATAAAAGCCCTTCCTATTCACATAATTGAACAGAACGTGAACAGCTCGCGACAACCCTTTCAGTCGGACGGTGAATGGGCGCTACCCCGGCACCCCGCCACCCCGCCACCCCGACATCTCGCCATTACGGCCCTCTATGATTTACGTCCCAAATCCCGCAGTTCGCTATTTTTATGTCGCCTTACTCTCGAGAAAAGTCTTTGGTTCAGTTTTGTATGTGTCAGAACTTAGGATGGCAGGAGAAATTCTTTTACAAAATGCGTCTTGACAGGTCTTTTGTATAGTGTGGTCGTCTTTCATTATTCAACTGAATTCTTTCATTAAACAGCTGTCAGTGATTATAATGCTTAAGACATTTTCGATATTGTTATACATGCGGTTCATTTAGAAGTTTCGCAAGAACTCATTGAGACTAATATCTTCGCTATAGGGACGATTATTTTTTCCTATCCATCTGATGAATCACGAATGGTTTGAAAGTTGAACGACCTCCGAACCACCGAACCGATCTGAAAGCCAAAATAAACTGAAACTTATGAAACAATGCACACAGATATTTAGGTTTGATTGTTATGGTCCCAAATGGGATGTGAAGTTAAGTGTTTCAAAATCATTCGGCGTTCTTTCACGGATTATTCTATCAACAAAAATCTTATATCATCGCGACATGTAATAAACTGCACTTTCTCAATCAATTCTGACATTTTTATTATAAATCTCAATAAATTATTGCAACATCAATAAATATGTATCTGACGTCGTGTCGTGTGTTCGCGGCAGCCACAGAGCGCGCGGCGGCGTGGCATGGCGGTGAGCGCGGCGTGGCGGTATCGACACTAAGTTTTTGAATCCTTATTTCCAGTACCTACATAGTTTACAAAGAGTAGAAATGGATTTATAAGCCAATACACCTCTGCCTAACCCTTCGGGATTACAGCCGTGACTAAGCGTTATGACAAATGCCTACCTATAATTACTGAATACAGTGAAAATCCTATATTAATACACAATATGCCCAATTGGTAAGTTCAGTTTTATGGTATTATTACCAAATGTATATGAAAACCAGCAAATAAGAAATAAAGACGCACTTGACTTCACAGCACAGTGCAAACGTAGCTCTTATATTCATAATGTTGCTAACTCCAATATTTAATGAAGAAACATCAAGGTCAAAATATTTTCAAAAGCGACTGTATATTTTATTTAAAAGACTTTTAATGCTTTCTTTTACTGTTGAACGTTTAAGTTTTAACTAGAAGTTCGCCATGTTACATCAGTGTTAGGTACAAAATCTCAGTAGGTATGCGCTCTAAAGTTTCGTCAAGATTCAGAAGTTTTGTTCGAGATGAGTCAAAACTGCCGTGAGTAACTTGGAACTCGGTCAAGTTAGGGTCGGAAGTAGGAACACCAAAAACATTCTGGTTTATTACAGGCATCTAACAGCAAACATTCGTTTTTGTAGAAATTTGCACCAAGAAGGTTCTTCCAAAACCATGATTCATGTAAAATACTGGTATTGTGCTGCATCCGGTTAGACCGTAAGCCGACCGTAACATAGTTGGGGAAAGACTAGGTAGATGATGATGAAGGTTCTTGCTAACTTAAGAGTCACGCAATACAGGACAGTTTTTAAGAGAAACTTGATTATGTACACAACGCTACGATAGATTTATGTATTAAAATTATGTTTTTCCAAAAAAAAAAAACGTGGATACCAGGCTCACATAAATCTGATGTTTTTAACTAGCACAAGACGCTTATATCTATAAATGTACACATTGTGGCGTTACTATGGCCTACGTACAAACATGTTTCATTCATATATTAAGTATGTAATATGTTCCATTACATACTTAAGTAAATAATGGCGTTACCGTGTTCAGCTTATAATGGCACATTAGTGAATTACGTCTCGTAACAGAGCTCGTCGCGAACCGGGACACGCGATATTGTTATCATTTGGTATTGATAAGGATTGATGTGGCTTGTTACATAGCATATAAGGATAATTGATTTGAAAGCAATTAGTAGTTGAAGGGTTTCTAGCAGTTAACATTAAGAATAATAATGAATTACGAATTATTTTACAATTATTTATTAAAAATATTTTAATTTCTGAAGTAAGTACATGTTAATTTTACGTATAATTCTTGAAATATCATTGAGAATTCTAAATAAAAGGAGAACATAAATATGAATGTTATGTAAAATATGTCATGTGAAACTTGCGTTATCCTAACATTTCAAATAAACCTTACTACTTCCAGTATTAATACATCTTCGAGAATGCAGAGGTTACTTAATGCCAATTATTTGCATAAATAAAGTAACCGTGAAAATATGACCGTATTTACAGGGGTTCTCGTAATATTTCCTTCGTAAGTCAAAACTCAATTGTATGATGGTGATACTTGTAACTTCTGAGACATTGTTGATCTATCCTGGGGATTTCTATCCTACATTGTCAGTTTATAAAACCTGTCAAAAACCTTAGAACATGTTATTATGGTTACCATAGCGACTATCCTATCATGGCAACACACAAGTATTGCATGTATTGTTTCTTGATTGGAGCATCGAATGCAGCCGGCGCTAATCAATTACCTTATATCGGTATTGATATTTATAACCGTGCAACATTCGACTGACTAGCTACTAATAAGCTCACAGAGCGACTCACACGGTTATGTAAACCGATTGAAATTCAAACATTCTTTAGAAATTATGTTGAAAAGGGGGATAAACACAATCTTTCAAATCTTTGGTTGCCAGTATCAAACTGGCAGAACTATGTCATCAATAACGAAAGAAATTAAAGATTGATCAAAAAAAAAAAGTTTTCAGCCTGTAAATACCTCACACATGGAGCATCGTTTAGCCACAATCAATAATTGTGTGTTCGAAATTCCAGATAATTTTCCTTGACTACAGTAAAGGAAAATACTGAATTACTATTCAGTTAAAAAAAGCTTTGTATTGTATTATACGGGGTGATGTCCGCAACTCCACGTCTAAGGCGCTTATTTGTGTAAGGGTAGTAAAAGCCAACGAGAACAATAAAAAAATTATTTAAATATTATAATGGGTACTTCTCAAACTTTGAACCCATGACCTCATGCTGTACGAGCAGGTCCATAGACCCGCCTACCATCACACCATACATGAACAAAGACAAAATTAATAAACACAAAACGAGAGCAACACAATGACTGCCATGAAGCCTTCATTCTTTTGTACTAAGGTCAACCGTTGCCGACCTTAGTGAAGGCTGCGATTAGCTGGAGTCAGTGACTCTGGCCTCGTGAAGGGCGGGCGGTCGGCTGAACCGAAAGTAGGGCGGGCGGGCGGGACATATCGGTTACATACAGGATGCGCGATTTCTTTGTTATTTCGCGGAGGTTAAATAACTTATTTTACTTTTGATATTAATGTGGACCGATGTTTGTGAAAGTGTGAGATGTTTCTTATTGACGACGAATGAACAGCTAAATGTACTTTTCATGAAAATTGGCCGTTTGTATACAGCAACTAGTGTGAAGCTATTTGCAAAAAAAACTTTTTTAAATATTGAGTTAGTCAAGACACTAGGCAAACGAACTATACATTGTTACATAGCTGATTTTGCCTGTAAACTGTTTGTTGCAACAACAACATAAATAATAGCAATAATATTGTCTGTTGGATATCTAGGCACACGATTAGACTCCTTACTTCTCTGATATTTCCTAACTTCCATATAAATTATAATCACATCTGTGTGCCTACGACATGCGACAAATATAGGAAGTGCGTGGTATCTGCGGGCGATGAGCCGCGGCCTCGTGAAGGGCGGGCGGCTGAACTGTAAGTAGGGCGGCGATCAGGACGAGAGTATTAACCTCGCAGCCGCCCCAGTTCACTAACGGAGTCGGGATATCTGGTTCAGGATGTGCCTAATGGAAGCCGGAAGGGGTCAATGTTTCTATCTGATCTACTTGTCGATGAAATTATGTTAGTAAGTAGGTACAGCCACACACGTGAGGCATCACTAACAGTACGATACTGATAACTTATGATATATTCCTTTGATAAACCAGGTTGAATTCGGCAGTCAATGATTTTAGGAAATGGGACGACATAATTTGTCAGACAGAAAAAGAACATTTAAAAATCAAAGCAAAGTGCTTTCAGCAACATTAAAGCCGTAAAACAAAAAATAAAATCACTCTGCTATAAAAATAACCCTCACTACGACCAACATAATAAAAGAACAGCCCCTAGAAACTCATACTCCATCCGCAAAATTAAATACAACATCCACAATATTAATTTCGCTCTCCGGCGAGGCGTGGGCCGTAATAAGCCGGCTATATCCCGGACGTTCGTTAGCCGTAGCCGTGGTGTATAGCCGTGCCCATACTCCCGTGGCCGTACAGCCGACGGCTTAATTAAAACATATGCCAGCTAGCCGGGCCCGCTCTAGTGGCACCGACTTCTTTGCCGTACTCGTACAAGTTAATTAAGCTTTCTGACTATATTCGCTTCTGTCTTTGAACGTGGCTTGTTAATGAGACTCGCTGTCACTGAGATTCTCGTTCTAACCTGGGAAGGGATGTGGATGACCCGGTGGTGACGACCCCGACTTGCAAGTTGTCGTGCCTGGGTTCAAACCGGCGTGTAACTTTGTGTAATTTACTTAATTACTACTGCTCTCAAAACGGTGACGGAGCGATGTCCAAGAATCAAAAAGTCCTACCAACAAGTCCAAAAACTAGGGCCGCGATCACAGCCAACTGCTTCACATAGAGAGCAGGCATGTGCAACTATTTTGCAGCGTCTACCAATTGTCCTTGGGCTAGGCAAAACCTTCCAAATACATCATCCACACCTCTTATTGTGCTGATAAGTAAACACACTAAACAACGAACTATTTGCACGCACGAGTAGGTAAGCTCGTAGTACCCTCGCACAGTCGGCCACACATCCTTACTCATGCGCAGCGAATGATCTAGGTAAAGGCTTATACATCGATAGAGGAACCCAGAAAATCTCTGATTGTGTCAGGATTAAGAAAATTTGTGCTTCTCAACAAGAATAAAATCCTAATCATTGAGTACCATGTCTTGAAAGACAAATACCTGTTTGGGTAATACTCTGAATGTCAATAATATGTATTTAGGCATTCATTAAGGTATTGCTAAGTGATTACGTAAAAACCCTAAAGTTGTCACTTAAAATATAATTTCGTGTTTCCTACTCATTTTTACCAAATAATTGTTCAAGCTCCGTCAAGCGAAGAGGATAAACCTGCTGATCCCGTTAATGAGCACCGTTAGGATAAGCAATCGCGTCGTCGATCACGTCCCGACTCAAACTTCCAGCGAACACCAATGTTTGCTGAACCTGTGTTTGAGTTGGACTGTTACCATCAACTAGAGATATGTAGAAGAACAACTGCGAACAGGTTTCATACAGATTGTGGTCGGGGAGAGACATACAAGGTTGAAGCTCAGCATCGCATGGTCGCCCGATCTGTGATAACGACGATACAAAGGTTAAAATGTGAATGATGATGGTGATGGTGTGGTGTGTGATGTGATGTCTGCGTGTGAAATGTGAAGGTATGTTGTTGTGTGTGTAATTGACTTAATCTTCCGAAAAACTGTTGAAACTAGAAACGATTGCTACTTGTCTAAGCCTAAGGTTACCTGTGTTTACGAATTGATAAAACTGCTGCGTAACTTAAGGAGATAATATCAAACTTGAGAAGTCCCATTTAACTTGAATTGTAGGACATTTTTTTGCGTGTGAGAGAGTTTCGTAAACCTTCTGAAGGCTCTTTTTATTGTGGTTCGAGTTCAAGCAAACTGAGCGATCCACGAAACAAGCACGTTTTATAATGTACACGCGAATTTGTGAAGATAATCATGTACAAGTTTAGATTTACTCTGCACTCGCTGTTTAATATTACTTTCTTGTTTATATTTTAATCGATTGGAATAATAACTGAATTCTGAAATATATCAAAACTGTTCGGTTGTCTAGTTGGTCTAGTAGTGCAAAAGGCCCTGGGTTCGATTTCCGGTCGGGTTGTATGAAGTAATATGTGTATGTATACTACATATAAGTCACATCTGCTTAACTTTTCGAGGAAAACAAATTATAAATGACGAATTGTTTGAACGTTCATAAAAGACGAAAGGACCTATCAAAATCGATAAAGATTGCATTGCGTGTCACAATGCTAGGCCGCGTCGCCTGCTCAAAACTCATAGCTTATAATTTAAACTTTGTCGTTTTTCCACGCAAATATAAACAAGGCCGCCATTTATTACTATTTTATTTAAATTTCATAGATACCTAAATTACATTTTTTTGTGTGTAGGTTTCCCTAATAACACTGCTTTTCATCGTTAGGGCTGCCCAAAGATTGATGACCTCTGTCAAAGGGTCTATTCAAAAGCTGAAACCTTTTACAAAATTAAAAGATTTCTTATTGTATTGGGAGAGACTAGCTCGATATCTATGTATCACAGGCTACTCAACTCACATATATTATACCTATTAGACCTTCCTATTACTAATCGTAACTGTCGTGAAGCGAATAGAAATAATGATGAGTCATGAACTACCCATGTGCAATCCGCAACCTTGCCTGTCTTAGACGACCAACATCATTGCCAACATTAGTGGACAAACATCGGTGCCAACATTGAGGGGCGACAACCTGCATGACCCTATAATCTTGACTTAAGGTACCATCATCGGCAAAGTAGGCTAAGTCCTACCGTTGCCAAAAATAACGGCAGTCTGACCACAACTCCGTGTGTCACGGTGCCAAAATCGTCACCCATCCGTTGCCACACATGGCGCCGACATTGCCCCATGTTGCCCGACATTGCCCGATGTCATCAACTTTGATTAACACCGTGTTATTAACTCGATTGCTGCCGATCATCGATTTACGAGGCATTGTTCCGACTTGATTACAATGTTACACTTTAAAGCGCGAATCTGATAACAGTACCTACTAACTTCCTTTAATAACGAATGACGTTTCTTCGCGCAATTATCGTTTACTAATCAACGTTTAAAGATTTGTAAACAATGAAGGAAAAAGAGCAACATTTCTCTAGTGGCTGGCCACTAGAGTGTCAAAAAACTATCTCAATAGGGTAACACAAATATTAGTTTTTATCAACCTTCAATTTTTCTTGAAAAGGGTTAGCAAAAACTTCTACAGTACTGCCAAAACTACTTTTGTTTACTTTCCTTTCGGCAGCAACTTAGCAACCCCGAAAGCAACGCACGACAACAACCTGCACTAACTGACGCTAAAACCTTTTCAGCATGCATTGCTGCACCGACCTTCACCACATTCCCTAAAGTTACCGCGAAGGGTTCGGTGTAGAAAGTGGGAATCGATAGTTCATCCCGTCGGCGGCTCCTACTGCGCCTAGGGGATAGATACGGCGTGTCACGGGCGCGATCGATACCGGCCCACGCCCTTGTTACGACTTTTATCAAACACGAAATGGGCCCAGGACTTCATTCTCGGTAACCCGGGAAAAAACACAGAAAGGACGCAACAATCTTTTGCAATATCTGGAAAATTCCATGAAGGAAAGAAGTTGTATCAAGTTTGCAAGACATCAGTTAGTCGCAAGAATACATTTTATAAAAAAAAAATATACAGGTACTCCTCTGCCTAGCCCACACACAGAAATCATACATGATGCTATGTTATGTTGTACAAAATGCAAATAATTTGTGAATATTTTAGGACGAAGTAATTCGAACTCTATTTACATTGGGGAAATTAAGTAATTTCGCACTAGGTTTTCCCGACGGGTATGTAATGGCACAATGCACATAATTTTCCGACACTGTTGGCAACAACCAAACCAAATTACATGTCCATCAGCACAGAACTGATGATAATTGGTCCAGATACACGACACAAACCACCTGCATTGTGCACCTCATTTTGCAACACAAATTGTGATACTTTATTTTACTTTATCGTATATTTTCACTGTTAAGCGCAACTTTTATAGCCACGTGTTATCAAACATCATGGCTATGTTACAACATAGTCAATAAAGTCTTGAATTCAATCACTTTCACCGACTTCAAGTTTACACGTGTTATATTGACCCGAATGAGGACGACTTCCGATTCCAAATAACATTTTTGTGAAGAAGATTGTTCAAGAAGACTCTTTTCAACAAATTATTCTTAACTTCCTAAAAGTTAAAGTGAGTTCTGGCTCAAATTCTTTCAGTGATGTTTTGGCTATATTCCAATTCCCGATTTTTTGCCCTACGTCGAAAGGAACTCTATAGGTATAGGTGTCCAGCAAACAACATTATAACCCCATGGGTAATGATATTTTTAACGATAAGAGCATTATTTAATCCATTACACCCGATAAAGACGACAGACATGACCGATAGACTATAGTCCCACGACCAGACAACTTACTCCCTAACACTTTGCAAAATGAGCCCTACCCCCCACATCACACACATGTACTCATCCCCTAATACAATAATAGTTTAGTGAATATAAAGCAAATGTTACCGACCGTGCCATATTTCAAGTCTCATTTTCATGAAGAAAAACTATGCATAACATTACGAAGTTATGCAGTATTCGTAGATGGAGGAATGATCCCTCCGTCCCTCCGACCCTTCGTTTTTCTCACTCAATGTCAGCCTGTGACAAACTGCCCTGTCAAACTCCGACTCCCCGTTTGTCCTCAAGTGAAAGATTGCTAAAGTTCTTGACTAGCCTGGAAGTTTGCAGAGATCAATCCAAATCTCTTGGCGGATTTATTTCGCTATTTCAATGAATCACTGTAAATACCTAGAAACAATTTGACCAGAACTAATTCAAAAGTACCAATTCTTTGAAGCATATAAACCCTTTGACTTATTTTAAAACTGACGCCAATTATTAACCTGATCTATCCATGGCTTTTCTTCACAGCAACTTCCTTAAGAGCAAAAATAAGATCTTCTGAATATATACTAGGGTTTCCAAGTATCCATAAACATCATCATCATATAATTCACAAGAATTAATATCACGTTAAAGGTCCGTCCCTTGGCACATGGGACCCTGGGAGGCTGGGACAGCTCACCGTTATCAGTACAGTGTAGATAGTGGACATACCACCTCTCTGTACCCTTTGATACGACACCTTTACCCTTTGGGGATCGGCAATAGTTCAGTTAGAGTGTAGCTGAGCCTGGGGAGATCTCGTATGTGTTTGTTGGATAGAAATATTGATATTACTTAGCATTAGTCGTCTTTAAGATTATAATGAGCTGACAGTAGTTGCCTGCTGATAATGCAAATCTAAACATTGACAGTGCATACGTTTCGGTAGTGGCATCAGTCAGTAATGGTTGTAAACTTCTTGGGATTGAGGTCAAGAGTAGGCCCAATTAACATTAAACTTGAACTTAAACTTGCAAAAATAACATAAAATCTTGTCAGCTCTTTGATGGACGAAGTCAAAACAAATCCAATCTACCAACTTTTTAAAGTTTTTAATATTTTTGCGTCTTTACTCAAATAGCGAACTAAAACTCCAAAACTTCATTTCAGATAACCAAAACCTGAAGCTTACTTTACACCGAAACAATAACTCCACATTGTACATACAATACCCCCATCTTCCTTCAAATCATATCCTTTATAAGTGTTTACACCGTGGTATGCAGGAAGAAATGGGAGTAATCAGATAAGGAGCTCCAAACTGACAAAATCGAGGATACGTCATCATTCCGCACTGTACAGGTTCATCATAGATAAGCTATGTATTGGCATGCAGTTCCTAAAGCTAGGCACTAGGCAGAGTAGCCGCTGTCAGTGGGCCTCGCGGGGCGGGGGGGTGGGGGACACGCAGGTGGGGTGGGAGGGGGGCGCCGGCCGGACCGACGGCATTCCGAGCGTGACTCAGCCGGACGCCGCCGCGTAGGTAACCGTCTCGTAACTTTATTAATATTAGCTGTCTTATCTCATGGTGGCTCATCTTTGCGGAAGTTCGCCATTTTTTGTGGGAAGCAGGAAGTTTGTCTGCTGGGTTCTTTGTAGTGTTAATAAGATAATATTTGCTATTTTCCTTAAATGTAAGAGCGACAATGATAGTCGCCAGAGTCCTCAAACATTATTTTTTAAATCTTCACAAATTAGTGGATGTTTATTCATGTTGAATAAATGTTCAGTCAGGTGGACTGCAATAGTTTTTACCAGATTGATTTCAAACTTATCTATTTATGTTTTCAACAACAGAATAACTAGTAGAAAATTACCATTTGGTTATAGTTTAGGCCTGAAATTGCAAATCTTCTACTTGTATTAACCGCTGTTTTGTTCTATGGCAATATCACAACGGATAGTAGTAAAAAATAATATGAAAACAATTATAAAACACCCCAGAATACACGAACAATTAGTCAAAAGAGGATATCTTCATCAATTAAAGCATTGTCAATGTTTTCCCACAGTAGCCGGCTACATACCTCGCGGCGGCCGCAGGCTGTGATGACCGCGCATCACTATCTGCCGGAATGTGTTATCGACGATACACATACGTACAAACCTACGTAGGTATAAAAGTGCAAGCTACAAAGCCTAACTTTAGAAGAAATCTTGACTTCTTCTGATCTAACTAGAAACCTATTTTTTCAATGACATCAGTCAAAAATCGTAAAAGAAGAAGTCATTCATGATTCTAGATTTTATTGTATGGTTAGATACGCAGAAAGGTACACCTGTGCTAACCCTTGGGGAAGTAGGCGAGGAGTTATGCGATGTTATGTTTACAAGGCTGGTCTCAACTTAAGCCTAGCGAACGATGATTATCGCTGACATTCCCTCGAGTGCATTTTCCGCAATCTCATAACCTGTCACCAATTTTCGAGGGTTTTCACAAAAAAGTACGGCTTTTCACAAAAGAAAATTCATTTTCTATGTATGGAAACCAATATAACCATACTGTCCACCTTTCGAGGACCACGACTCGCTTTACCTTACCCACTAAACCAATCTTAGACACTTGAGTAAATAACTCTGTATCGTTACCTAAACCTTACTAATAAGTCATAGTAAGTGGATCACATAGTAATGTACAGGCATATAATGTGTAGGCAGATAGGGTAGATTGGTAGTCAATACGAACGCGGCGCTATTAGCACGTAGAGCATCAATTCTCATTAGCAGTAATTGTAATTAAGTGGATGATACGACGCCATTTATATACTAGATAGTTATAACGGTTGCGGTAACACAGTTGGGGTTATGTGTTGTTTTAGAAGTAGCACAGAAGCGTGACCTGTGGAAGGAATTGAGGGAAGCCTTTGACAATGTGGGCTAGCTAATAATAATGATATAATTTAGTCACAGGAAACAAAACCGTAGTACGAGAGTAGTCATGACGCAGGTAGCAGAGAACGAGACGAGTTGCGATGGCTTGATGATTGATTGAACGTGGTGTAGGAGGAGAAGTCTTGCCCATTGTCTAGCAGGGGTATGAGATTAATGATTATTATCTAAAAACTGTAACTTATATTAATAACAAGCAATGAAAAGTACAAAGTTTTTCATAAAATAAATAGTTTCTAGATTAGATTGTTGCGTCTATGATGAAAACTCTTTAGCATTTCCGCAAGTACAAGTGGCATTCACTAGAAGGTTTAATTCAATTTAAATGATTATTCTGTGAATCTCGTTAGTAGTGTATCATATTTTAAAAAATATTTACTGTGTGAAAATTTTATTTAACTGTACATAAATTCTTGTAAACACTATAAATAAATTATGCTCTCTGATAAAGATCAGGAATTAGTTAATATGCAATAATCTGCTTAAAATTATGTGTTAATTGGCATTGTTGATTTAATTTAATTACTTTGTAAATTCATCGGATGTTTTCAAAACATTTTTCTTATACTAAAAAATTCTAAATTTAAATTCTGCCTGTACTACATAGCTCTAGTACCTCCTATCTATACAGGCATAAAAACGCCACGAATATAGTACATACGAAGTAGGCGCATGATTTAAAAGTAGAAGGGAGACTTCAGAAATGTGATAAGTGGTGATAACAATCATCATTGACGTAATTGCAGCACCTTTGGACTATAAGAGTTACATTTTCATTCTGCATACTTGCTAACATCAACCGTTTTGTACGGAACCCATAAAAAGATAATATCGAGCTCCATACTTTTGGAACAAATGATATTTTGGTTCGGGTCGGTAGTCGGGTCACGTATTTGATTGCTATTCGCGACAGACTCAGCATCCCATTCTCATCTCACGCTCCAAGCTGGAAGTTGAGACCGATACAAAGGAAACGATACTGACTCGAGATATGACAACACTGACGTGACATGATCAGCTGACACTCTCACGAGGAAAGTTGATCGTATTTTGGGTCTACGATTACTTCCACAAGTTGACCTTTTGACAGTAACCACCTGCGGTTAGATTGTCCTACGGAGACATATTATCGGGATAAAAAAGGATCTTATGACCAATCATGGCCTGCCTGCTCTGCTTGCTAAATTTCATTGCCATTAAGGCTTGCAAACGTAACAGGCAGCGTTACATACTTTCTCGTTTTTACTATCAGAGTGAATTGATTGATAAATAATACAGCTAATATCAATAAAAATGCCTCGGAAAGCCCATTCAATATTCAATAATATTAAGATAAGCCCACATTCCTCGAGGCCGGGAACAGGAAAATGTGCCGCTTAACACTTTCTCAGTCGAGGCGCCGGGAAATTCCGCACTCCAGCAAATTAGCTTTATCAACACTTCGATCTCGTGGCTGGTCCACATACAGCACGCGCTTATGCAGCTTGCGTTAGCTTTAAAGAACTTAGTCTATCGTAAAACGGGGTGAAAAATACAATAAGTTTTCAGAAGATTTTCAATATTCTGTGAAGGCTTTATATGTTTTCGGATGAATGGAAGGTGATACTATCAGAATGTTTGATTTTCTGGGAGAAGAATGCATGACTGGGTTAAATAAATTAAATGTTAAATAGTGTAATTGGCTTCGGCCGTTCTATTTAAAAATAAATAAATAAAAAATAAATAAATATAGGTTAAAATTAACAGAAGTACCAAACAAATAAAAAAAGTTAGTCCCATAAATTTAGACATATAATAGTAATCAATTTTACCAAAAACACACATTACAATCAACTCTGTTCCCCAAGAGCTTCCTCAAACTATTTCGAGCATCCTACAATGCCATCCCGAATGCTGATAAAGCCTATTCGTGAAGGCATTCATAACGACCGTCTCAAATCAACGCGAAGATGTTCAACTATATCCTGATTGGATAGGAGACGTGAGAACTGCGTGACGTCATCACACATAACCTTCGGTTTCGGCTCGTGACTCAGCTGACTAAATAAAAACCATACGGCACAGCCTCTGACATTGTCCACCATTTATCTATAAGGAAAAACAAACAAATGTACACGTTTGTTTGACTATAAATAATAGATTTTATTGCTTTTTATTTGCGCATAACTTTTTAAAATCAAAACAAGTCGTTTTGTGAAGATGGACTGGTTTTTACGATGTATTGATGAGTAGAGCGTGTTGTGGATGGACTAGAAATATTGGTGGTTTGTCTGCGTCTGCGTTTTGTCTGGTTTTTTTTGTGAGGAAAATGTTGAGTATGAATGAGATGGCTATAAGAGTACAGGAAGACCAAGAAACGATGGATGGATGCTGATGATGTCTGTGTCTGCGTAGCTGTCTACCCTGTTTATTGCGTCACTCCTACTGAAACAAGATGCTTAATTTGGACTATATTTTAAATCTTGTTGCATATTTATTTTATCTATTTACACAATTTTCTAAGTATTCTATATTTTTTTTGGAGTACTTTCTGACATGAGTGAAATTTTTATTATCTATTTAAAACAGGGACTAAAATGTTATCATTAATCTAGCCTTAAAAAAACAAGGCACCGCTTTCACTCTACCGGGATGATAGCGGAAAACATAGACTTTTCCAATAAGTAATTTCTGATAATTTAGCTTGTTGGTGTGCGGCCAGCATTTAATCGTCGCATTATGTGGTAAAGACGCTGCATAACATTCAAATGCTTGTTTTATTTTTCTGATTAATGTTTTATTTATAAAGTTTGAAAGACGTTATTACTAAAACGAAACGATATTATTAACTGACATATTCCCGAGCGCACTGTATTCTGAATTTCTGAGTCTGCGACGCAAAGTCCGTCACCTCACAGTATCTTTAACAAGGTACAGAACTGCCAAAAATAACTAAAAAAGAAGAAAGAGGACTCAAAAAGCACTACTTGATCTGAAGAAAATAAGTACACTACGCATAATTTGAAATTCAGGACACTATGTAATTTTTGTCGAAGCCGCTAGAGAGGAACCTTCAATAAAAATAATATTGGAAACACATAAGTAGCGGTGAGCTCACGGCATCTCTAGTTACCTACAATTTACAATGTAAAAGATAGAGAAACCACAAAGCCTACATCACTCTCTAGCTAGGCACAGACCTAGGCGCGGTTCAATCTTATAGCTCTCGTTACAATTTACAGACTACAATATCTTTATCACTTAACTACCTTATAAGTTAACAGAAACTTACCGGCTCGACAGACAGCAACAATGTTGAGTGTTGCCAGCAACAGGAACAGTTGCCTCGGCGAGGCCATGTCGCCTTGCGATCTGCAACAAAGAACAAAACAAAACGTCATCAAACGACACCAAATAAAAACGTAGGGGTTACCAGTTTCTGAAGAATTATTTCGTAGTTTTTCCTTTGACGAAATTTACTTGTTATTTATTCTGCGAAACTTTTGGACAAACAAAGTATTTTGACAAAAGGGCAAAAAGACAATCTTGCTAAAACTACATTATCATCTACCGATTTTATCCGACCTCCATATTTCCAAAAAAAAAAACAAAACGCTGACAAAGTACCTAACGTCTCACAAGGCATATTACATATTGCATGAATTATCCTTCCTGAGTACATAACGATAGCTACTATGTATGCACATGTCATTTCTGTCCACTATCACGTAATTTAAAAGACAATCAATCGCTAAGTAAGAGCGGTGAACAAAACTGCAGATCAGGCGCTTCGCAAAAAGCGGCGCCTGCGCACCTCCGCGGTCAACGACCCCTCTCCTGCGCAATCACATCCCCTAGATCAAGCTGCGTAATATTACTCGAGAAAAAAGCCTGTTTGATCATCATTACACAAGTGCCAATGCCCGGAGCCTGTCTCAGAATAATAAAACTACGACATTTTATCTCTGTAGACTAAGCCAGTTTACCTGCCGTTTTGAGTTTACCTGAGTAATAAAAAAATAAGTTAATTGAGAGAGAGGCAAATGACATCAAGATATTTGGAAGTTTGAGTCCTTTGATAAATAAAATAGTCATTGATGAGGCCAGTCATACCATTTATAATAGTGCAGTTAGAGCATTTGTTTATCGATAGATTGTTCTCGTTGTTGGTCACTTCCTACCAACTCTTGATGACGATTCTCTATGAAGTCTTGCGTTACAACAGATTTTGAACGCATTGAATGGTTTGTGAAAGTTAAAGAAGAACAGTAAACTGAAAAGCAATCCTAACTAAATGCAGATTAACAGCTATGACTTAAAGAAACCACATTTTATGATTTCGCACTTTGAACACCAGCTCAAACATTTAAATCATTAAATGCGGTAAATGTGGCGTCATCAGTGACCAGCCTAGGTTCACATAAATATACAATTGACACCTTACGTAAATAACCTAGACCTATTCTATGGACTGTGAACTCCGAACCGCATTTTTAAGTAAAAATAACGTTGTAGTCAAATCTAGACAGGTTAAACAGTCAAGTCATTTGCTTAGAAAACTTGTTCAGTTGTATCTATAAGTTTCACAAAATGAATGCGGTTATCATTTTTACTTTGAGTATGGTTTAAATAATTGACCATTTTGAGATTGATTGAGTACTGGTAGTTAAACTCAATTTAATCACATCAATAATCCCAATTACGATAATTCTAATTCACAAGCTGCCCACATTGGCAACAATTCACTGCAAAACGAAACAATTATTTGTACCAATAACATATTAAAGACTACAATCACTAGACCACTTAGAAGTAATGACCGCATTTACATAGGGAAACGGTTTGAACACAAATACCGCAGAATCAACTCAATCGGGTTAGGAGCCAAGCACCCTCGGGAGCTAAGCGGCCAATAAATAAAGACCGACACCCACTTATCGTACTCACTGTCCCATTCTCGAGACGAATGTCCCCCGATATGGGAACCATGTCACATTAATGCCATACTCGCACTAGAGTGTAACGGCCACTCTTGCCCGTGTGTGATGCAATTCTTTGCTCGTCTCAGAACCAATTTTAAGAAGAGGCACTGAGTCATGACAAATAAGGAAAATTCTGCTCATATTCTGTTAGAGTAGGCGCTTAAAGTTAATGCTTCTGGGAAATTGGCTAATTTGAATATGTGCAATCTTCTCGAGAGGTAGTTAATTAAATCATTAATTCGTTAAAGATAGAATACAACGAGGTAATTTTTTTTTACTCTTGTAACGAACAGGTGATGTTCTGTAGAATTACTAAGCTCACGCCTTTTTCCCATAGCAGACCTTTGCTTGGCAGGAGTGGCAGGCCTGGGTTTATGTAAGTGTTATAGACCACACAGGAATCTTGCTACATTATAGTTTACTTTAGTTTATTTATTCATAATTATCAAAATGACATGTGAGGTGTCACGCTAGGTACAGATCTAATAGGAGCAACAAAGGGTCTATAACTGCCTGAGCCACAATCTTCCTGTAATACTTTTATTGACATCGAAACTCATAAAATGTTCGACAGAACATTCCGAACCCGCGGCCCATCGTGTCAATGTGTTCGCACCCCTGGCGGGTCCGTTGTCCAGCAGCTCGGGTGGACGACCGCGCAAGTGATCCATCAATCGCCTCGGATCGCGCTCAATAGGATAATGCGCCGTCACCTACGCCAGACGAGCTCCGTGCGAAGATGGCCCTAGGAACGTTCCGGAGCCGCGAGCTCTGGTTACCAATGTTACGATATATGAAGATAAGTTATTTGCTAACTTGAGTAATGTAGGCTAATACATATTCATTATAAAAGTGAAGAGTCAAAACGTGCAATGTTGTCAAATATAATGGGACTTCTACTATCAAAAAAGAAGGAGGTCGATTATATTCAACGAGTATGTTTTTACCCGTAATCCTATATCTAACATTTGTAAGTTGGGTGGGACTCAGAGTGAAAAAATAGGTATCTCTTTGAAAGGTCATAACTCGTCATAACTAGCCTCCTGACCCGACCTGAAAAGCAAGTCTTACGATTTTCAATTTTCAGAAAAATAAATTGTATTTTACTGACTCCGTGCTCTAAGTTTTACGAAAATAACTCCTAAACACCACTAGGGAGCAAAACTTTCTGTTTTATTAGAGTTATGAAAGATTTTAAGTTTCACCGTTTGCGCGGGCGAAAGGAAGCATATGACTTCACTAACTTCTTCTTACGTCTAGGCGATCAAAAGTTTAGTGAAAGAAAAAGGGCGAACCGTTAAGTACGGTGCATTTCAGGTTATAGCTTCACCGTAATGTTACAGAACTTGTCGTACACCGCAAGTTTGAGGTTTCACAAAACTTTCTTCAGCGGAAAACACATAAACCAGTTCTAAATGGGCTCTAATTATCGATTAAATTAATGATTCTTTACCGTTTGACAGCAGTCAACACAGGCATCCGTCAAGCTGACACAATAAGTGGCTATTAACTTAGTTTATAGGGGTATTATTAGAGCAACTAAGTAAACCTCGAGGTGTCCGAGATCCATGATAGATCCTTGTGGTCGAGACGATGAGTTTGTAATGTGGATTACCGTTTTAGAATACATTGTAGACAAACAGTTTTTGAATGACCAGTGCCAAAAATAACTAACTGAAATATGAGATATATAAATTACTGAGAGTTTTTGTTCTAACAATATCTACAGTTATAGATGAGCTCGTGGCTAAATAATAACAGCCGCTCAAATCAATCTTCAGGTTAAGCCACGTTGCTTAGGTTGGTCTGTGGATAGATGACCACCCATTACATACCGAGTTTTCTCCGTGCCTCGAAAAGCACGTTGAGCCGTTGGGCCCGGCTATAACCAAGTACTAACTGGGTTGTGGAGGTCAGATAGGCAGTCGCTCCATCTCCATGCATAATACTGGTATTTAGCTGCATCCGGTTAGACTAGAAGCCGATACCGACATAGTTGGGTAAAGGCTAGGCAGCTGATGATATCTACTGTTATTACGTATAGAATCAAAAATGTAAACACACTAAACAACTATTTTCAGGCGTCTAAACAACTTTCAGATCTCTCCATTGACTAACAATATATTTTACATAACACTTAATAAAGATAGAATCAGATATTAATTTAAGCCTTTCGACAGACAGACCAACTCTTAGCTCGTTACAAAAACCAACACTTGATGTATAATCACCTCTTGAGCGACGTTACATGGGCTGCGCCTGCGCGGGACATTGGACACCGGACGCGAAAGTAAAAACATGCATACAGACATGCGTGACATACAGACAGACGCTACTATCACAACAGTTCCTATGTACAGTGACACGACGTGGTATATGCCTATCACTCAGTCGACCGAGCTATGAAGTTTGGCAATGTTTCAAATGAAGGAATGAATGTTGTGTGAAAAGTTAATCCTCTACCACTGGGGGCTGGTTCCCATAGTTCATTCCACAGCCAAGCAGCATGTTTCGGATCCCGGCAAAAAGCATGTTTTATGTTTAGATATATTTTTCAATTATAATAACCTCGTTGATCAAGTGGCCGCAAGCGCACCTTCTAAGTATAAGATGCTGGGTTCGACTCCCGGCCAAAATGTTATTGAGTTTGGAGTCCGGCTTTGAGCTCTGTTGATGGCAATGTTACATGGGACTTAAACATAACAATGAAATGAAAGATGGGTGGACATCTCTGCCCTACCTTTGGGGTATTACAGACGCCTTGAATTAAAAATATATATATTAACCCAGTTAAAACAATGTACAACAACAATACGAGGACTAATATGCGGTACGTGCCTTTCTAATGTAACTGCGAGTGCTTTGACACGTTGACACAGAACGCATACATCAATGTGTCGACTCAGATAACAGACCGGCCAGATGTAGTGGAACATACGCCATTGATCTTGTCACTGCCAAGCTTGCGAAGTTTATTTCGTGGTTTGTATTGAATTGTTTAAGTAACTAGTCAGATTCATTCATTCATTTTAGATTCAATAAAACTATTTAAATACACCAAACCAAAGTTCTTACGTTCTGAAGTCTGTTAAGGTATACAATTGTTCTATAAAGGTGTAGAGATAGCTGCAACTCCTGTTCTTGTGAAACACCTCCCCATAGTTAAACAATGAACAGCTCAATAGAGCTTGCGTTAGGCCTGCTAGATTGCCTTTTCTACGTAGATGTGTTACTTACTTGGACAAGGTGACAATGAATTATAAAGACTAAACAACATAGCTTATTTAACAAAGGTTAAGTTGATTAAACTTATGAGATTTAACAGTTTGTAATTAACCAAGTACTGTCAAAGTCTATGTTAACTCACACAGATGTGTTAACAAACATCTTGTTAAACCTTAACCGATTGTCGAACAAACATCATTTTCGCCATAATGATAAATAAGTATTACACGCAAAAAGGTGGAAGAAAAACTGCAAGAAAATAAAAGGTCGTTACATCGCTCGCAGTGGTAAGAATGTAATATTTGGTCGGCATAAAAAGTAATTGTTTAGTTTTTCCGAGTAGGTATTTAATACCCTATACTTAGGTAGTATTTCTCATCGACTAGGAAGAAAGAAAGCATTTACGAGATTCCAATAAGAGTCCAAAATAATATTACATTTTGTACTTAATGTGCACAATTATCTTTGATTAAGTTAATTAATTTTACGTCAAATTAGTTCCTAGTTTATAAGAAATGAAACTAACTTCCAGTACAGGTTTATAGAGCTAACTATTCGTACTGAACTGTACAACGTACATTAATTACACAACTTTCATTAGCGACAGGCGCAGACGCACAATTATCAGCAAATACGCGAATTGTAGTAACATAATCGATCGTTGTATCAATTAGCACTCGTTCTACTGTTCTGTTCCGACTGTTCAACTGTTCTACGGTAAAACGATTTTCTTGTTCTATGACGTATGACGCGCTGAAAAATATTTATTTAAGCGAATATCTACGATTTATTGACATTGATTTGAACCTAATTTGCATTATGATTCGCTTGAATTGTATTGTCTGCAACCGTAAATTGGGCTGACTTGATTGGCTGATTGATCTGTAACCGTCCTCGAGCCTGTAGCCCCAACTGATCAGACCGTCACCCAGCCAAGTGGTCACCGGCCTTAATACTGCAAGTCCGTTGACCCAATAACGTAATTAAACTAATAAAAACTGCCACAGCACTAGCGGTTTTGGCGCCACTCAATACAATCGACAATCGAATGATGAACGGCGCCCCAAACGATTTTTTACCGATTCGCAATTCGAATTTTCGATTATAAATTGCGGTTTGATATTTTTTGTGGACGAGTGGCATGTTGTGGATGACTCGATTATTCGAATAACAGGTGCAATGCTATTGTGGTCTGTCGGGTAAAAGTCGTTTACACTAGCCTCTGGAAAACCTTTAGACATGGAACTTGTTCAGTTGTACCAAGTTCGAATATTTAACAGAAACGCTAAACAGACCTATCCCTATGAGATCATATTTTAAGATCACTTATATGTCTTTATTTTTGTTAGAAACGACAATCTTCAAAGAAAATGAAGTGGAAAATTGCAGAAGTCGGCAATTTATCAATCGAGTTAAACTCATTTTTACACCACCACCACCTAAATATATCCACCTAATATCCTGCTAAAGCTATAGACAGGTAGATCATCGCACGCAACGGTACGCCTCCAATGGTCATCGCCGCCGGTCAGTGCCGGTCAGTGCCGGTCTGCCGAGCTGGCCGGTTTCCGACCGACCCGCCGACACTGCGCAAATATTGACAAACATCTGACCTGAGACGCGCATTCCTCGCAAACTGTCTCTTTGTAAACAAATCTTTGGATATTGTGTGTTTTGTTACGGTATTTCCCACAGGTCACACTGAGATCGATCATATGAACAGTTATCATCAAGGGAGGTATGGATCCAACATCTAGGGCAGTGACTTGTACATGTATCCATAGGCGAATCCTTACCAGTTATCTATCTACCTAATAAACAACTCTATCTACTAAACGATTGGAAACTGCTATGATACCTACGTCCCACATTGACTTGGAAAATGTACTTAAATGATTTTCATCGTTGCTATACCTATACGTGAAAATGTAGGCATTTCTCCGTCCTATCGATACTAAATCACATAGTATTACGTATAAATCGAAAGAGTTGACGTAATATGACTCAAATCAATGAAACCCAAAACATATGATATTAAAATATTTCTCTCAGATAGTATTGATGTGTCTGATAACAACATTCCGTTGCGGCGTCTATGAATTCATCAGCATGTGATTAAATTCCGTTATTATAATATTTCTACTATAAATAATACAGATCTTACTTCTTAGCGTCTCGATCGCAAATTTTCATTAAATATATTTGGCCCAAAATTCAGCTATGCGAACTCCGCTCGCTGATGCACTCATAAGATCTTTAAGCGCGCAGGTGTCAGCGCATGCAGCGCAAGATGGAAGGTGGGCCATTGTCTGTGGAGACACGCCGCATACATACTTGAGATCTGAGACGTCATCTGAAGAGGTTATCTTTGCTACGGCCGACTTGGATTCGGAGTCTATTCAGAGATTTCCAAGTCGGCCACGGCAAAGCATGGCCAGGTGGAAGGCTTTCAGATGGCTCGGTGAAGCTGTTAGGGGATCAGATCTTACAATTCATTGAATATTATTATTTGTAAGGTATGAAACTGATTTCAGCGTTTTTGTCAGCTTTTTGCAGCCCCTAGGTCATGTTTTAATACATAAAATCCCAAAAAATCAAATATAAACCAGTTGCCAGTACTTATCGAATCATAGAAATTCGAAATGCTTGGAAGGTTAGATAGTCACTTCTCTAGCTCCTGCGGATATCCAACGATACACAATGTGGGTTACGGTTGAACCTCACCTATCAGTACGGAATCGCATTTTTCCATGCTCCAATCCTTTTCCGTCGCTCAGAACCGCGTGCTGCCACCTGCTGCTGCGAGCTGCCGCCTGCCGGGCGCTTCGTTGATGCTGCCGCGTCATAGCACTCCCGCTCTGTTTCTCGCTCTCGCGACAGTTCTGAGCGACGGAAAAGGATAGGAGCATGGAAAATGCGATTGTGTGCTGATAGATGAGGTTCTGCCCTTAATGGACATGGTCATGTTATGAAGAATAAAAAACGAATAATAAAGAAATCTAAACGAATATTTAGCTCCGTTCACTCTACTTTCCAAAAACGGTCAAAATTTTAAAACTAGTTAGAATAGCACGAAAACGTCGATAATTAACTCGGTTTTAGCACTAATTGTTAATTTAAACAAGAACCTCTGATTAACATTAAATGAACAAGCTCAGATAAATTTATTATAACCAGCCGTGGCTCCATCGGAATGCAACTGTTACTGTTAAAAAATACGGTTAAATATGTGTTTCCGAAACAATGTTGTGAACTCGTTTTCACTCATTAAATAATACATTTATGAGATGAGATCGGATTTAAAACGACCTTTATCTTTTAATTTTTAACGCTCGTTAAGTTGCTACTGCAAGTAACAGGAAAAAGGTAGGGAGATGATGAATACAATGACGAATCAGAGATCGAAGTAAACAAGCAGAGTTTCCATGAGCTCCATGAGATCTACGATATTGGAATGAGCAACTACAGTCCATTCTCAGTTATTATGCCGGAGGCTGGCTGTACGAAGCTTATTTTTGACGATACAAAAGTGCCTGTCAGGGGCCTATTTGAAATAACTGCTATGAGTTTGAGTTGAGTTTTCCTAAACTACAAGGAAGTAATTAGCATTTGGATAATACCTCAAGTTATATTCAAATTGTAATGTAGGCAGTACGTATCCAAAACATGTCCCTTGCGATATCTTTTTGTATTTAACATCCGGTAGTTGTGTTGGTAACACTCTTCAACACCGACCCCCTTGCCCCAGTTTATGTATTGGCGAACAATTCCACGTGCTAAAGTTTATAACATTAAAGTTAATTGTATAAGTAGTGAAACTGTCATAAAATGACTTTCTATCTACTACTCACCAGTTGTTAGTTATTGAAAGGCTGCATGAGGTCTTATAGCCGTAAAGCGCTGTTTATTGAAATCATTAAAAATTAATTATGTAGATACTAAAAAGGTTAAATGCGTTACTGTTAAAGCATTTAACCTAGTCACTGGCAGTATACAATTTCAGATAGTATTTATTTACTCATAAAATTGGAAATCGCTCTTACATATTTTCCTCTTGGTTAACACGAACATGACCCCACACCCCACACCCCACACCCCACACCCCACACGCCCGTCCGCCCGGCCGTTTACGTCTTAGTTAATGATACTTAAAATGAAATTACTTACAGTATACACCATCAATGGACCATAAGACTTTTTTGTTTGGCATCAGAGAACTTACTCTTAAACTGATGATAATATACGTCTACCCACATTGAATATGGGAACAGCTATTTTAATAACAAATAACTAACATAATTACAAAGTGAAAACTAAGTAAACAACGCTATGATGAGCATTTCAATTAGTTGTTATAGTGAGGTACTCCTAGTAATTAGTAGGTAGAGAGAACTTTAACGAGCTGAGGGTTGGAAATGTCAGGGTAGTCATAGTTAGCAAGCTCGTTACTGGTGTAGTTACAGCCCATTCATTATAAACTGGTACAACCTTACCCTTACTTAACTTAATCCTGACTTTACTGCCAAGTAGCTAATCGGTAGAAACATAATTATAAGAGAGATGATCATCAATAAATTAAAGAAATGCATAGTTATTTGTTTGTGATAAATTACATAGAAATAATAAATAAATGTTAGCTGTCCGCCATTAGACGTCAAAATACGAAATAATATTGAAACTAAAATCTATTATTCAGACAGGATACTGCATTTGGAGATGTAACAAAACAATACAAGGCTATATATAACATTCAAAGCTCTATAACAAAACTGTGGCAAAACTAATAAAAGCCACGAAAACAGGCAATAAATAACGTGCCAGCATAAGTGGCATGATCATCTGTCTGACACCTCATCAATATTAATTGATGGCGGCTGCAGGACATAGCCGTGTAGTGTAGCCGCTTAGCCGCGCTAGCTCCTAGCCGCACCTACCTCACGTTCACACATCATCTGCTTTTTATAACTATTCCGCAAAAACAAGGAATCATTATTTTTGTATCTCTGTAGATGAGAATGTCAGCCGTTAGATTACTAGCTCAGTGAGCAGGTTTCTAATGAGCTACGTGTTATAGCTATGTATAACGATATGGAGTGACTAACGCGGTATGTATATATTTGTTACTCATACTGTAACTAAAGGTGGCACAACACGCTCGATTTTCATGAACTAATTTATTTATAACACTCTGCGAAAAAAGTTGGTTTTTCTATTCAATAAAATTCAATTGTAAATAAAAATATCAGACTCCAATGCAAACACAAAGGATGGGTAAAAAATGAATAAAAGAGAACTCCATTACTAAAGATTCATCCGGAAATTAAGATTGACGAGAGGAAACTTCGAGAAAAATTGAATTGTTAGCGGCACATTGCGGTAAACAAATTGACAATTTGATGGCTTCGGCGATACGATCGTATTCTTGTGGCTTGTCGACGCAAATAAAGTTATTATAGAGAAAATGTTTTACAAGAACCGTTGAATGTAAACATTGTGAAGAAAATGTCGATAAGTTATTGAGTTCAATAAAAGCTGTTCTTGGAGGTTTTATTGAACTAAAATAACCTACATTGTAATAATGTTATACAACATTTCTAGTGAAATATTATTTCGGCCGTGCATTAGAAATTCCTATACTGAATTTAGGAAAGGTTTCACGCCCGTGAAAGTGCTACATTAGCATAAAGAGAGGACGCTTGGAAACGAGCTGAAAGTCTGAGAGTAAAGCAAAAATATAGCGAAACATAATGAAGGCATGAATATACATGAGCCGACAGTAATGCATAGTGATTAGGAAAACATAAGTTTACAGAGATAAAACGTAGTATGTCCACGTTGTTCCCCTTTCATGGACTACAATTAAAACTTTCAACTGTCGTTTGGCTACCCGACGTTCTGCCAAAATGTTCGCGCCTGGCATTCTGCTCAGATGTCGTTATCTGGCATTACTGTCATCATCTGGCACGAGCGCTGTACCAGCTGAACTGTGTAACACTACTTTAAATTCTTGTCCTTCTCGAATACTGTTATTAGTTTTATGTCCGTGTTTCCAGTCTTGTTGTTCAAATTGAAAAGCTCTTTGTTTCTGTGTTACCCAAGACTTTATATCGGAGTAAATGAAGTTTCTAGTTAGGATTATGTTATTGTTTCAGTAACAACATTTCGAGAATTCAAATATGGCACAAGTACGCAGTACGCAAGAACCAATTGTCATGTTTGCTTTTTCCAAAGTTTTTGGTTGTAGAAATGATTATTCTTGATTCAACATAACTCTCGTTGTCTTTATATCACGAAGGATCCCATAACCTAAAAATAACTGCTGGCATAGTCATCAGACGTTGAGAGGCAACGTCCGAGGATCTCCATACTCTTTTAGTTTTTTTCCCTCGCACACAAGTCAAACTAGTTCCGAGACATTGGCGCGTAACCCTTACATGGCACACTTTATGCGCGACAGATAATCGCTGGCAACGCTTGGACGGCACGGCATTGCTCGGGATGAGTTGAAGATCGCAGATGTATGTAGCTTTGGGACTAGGAGCGAACGAACTAAAAAGAATGTGGACTACCTCAAAAAGGATCAATCTTGGAGAACTGATCAATGTAGCTCACGTTAAATAAGAGTGTCATTCAACTGGGATATTAAACTAAACTAATACCTCGAGTTGCTGGCCAACCTTGAGCAGTTACAGAGGCAATTAAACTCAAGAAACTATTACTACAGAAAGCTAGATTAAAAACAGATTCAGCTGAGATGACGAGATAGGAAGTTGTTCAGTTAGCTCTAGGTTTCCCCAAACTCTATACCAAGACATTACCTACCTATTGCAAGTTATAAATAGCAACACAATTGTAACGTAGTAGACATCCTGACAACACTCGTTATGTCTCAGCTGCAAGTTATTTGCTCAGTTGATTTTTATAGCACAAGTGACCAGTGTCATTGACTTGGCTCGACATAATGATGCCCTCAACGCAATATTTCAATACCTGCAGTAAGCCAGCACTTTGCGTTTATTATAGAAAGCTTTATGAAAAAGCATCGTAAATATGAAGCACATAGCTTTATGTCTTCAATGTCATTACCATTGATTTAAATATTATGAATAAGAACGGCGGTGTAATGAAATACAAAGCCGTTCGGATTTTTTATTCATAAGAGCTCTCTTGTCTGTTTGGTAAGTTTAAAAAGATTGTGATAGATACCTTTACAATGTAAATAATTTCTTTGTTTATTCCAATATACAGAAATTATGAATAAAGTAAACGTGCCAATCAGCCATATTGTCCCCTTCATTAAACGTATTTAGTTGGATATTTGTCCACATGTATGTCACTGCGTGGTTACCCTGACATGGTAGTTTGCCGAAAACTTTACGCTCTAGATACTTTATCACACTAAACTTATCTTTATTTAAATTCTTTTGGACTGAATTAATTTTTTTTGTGAATTGATATCTAATGTTACATCGAAAGTTGTGTGCAGTATGTGATGTGTGTTGTGATGTGTCGATGTGTCAATTTTATTCAATGATTTCAGGTAATTGGTACCTAAAATCGGGACAATGGTGTATTTCCTTTTAAATTGATTAGATCTTTCAGAAATCGGTAGTGTCTTAGCCATTATGCACCTATCGTGCCTAGCTACGTCTAAAAGACACATTTCGCTGAACACACTTCAACCAAGGAAATGCATCATCATCACAACGTTTGGTTGATCGTCGCAGGCGCAGTTGAACAGCCGCGCACATCGTCAATGACCCAGTTAGCTGCGCCCGCGCCGCGCTGGTGCGCATACCCGCATCCACGATGCGTACTTTTAATTGTCATTTGTACATAATCGATAATATTTACACTTGTATGTGTGTAGCCGTTTACTTTATTTGGTTTAGCTTTGGTATGTGAGCGCAGTTTCAGAGGAGTAAGAACAAACTTTTAGGATTGAACATGCAAAACTATATTGAACTTTCGATCTTTTAACAAGTTTGTTTCAATCATGAAACTGTCATAAAGGTTGCAAGATGAAAGTGATGAAAATTCAAAATACAAAAGCAAACATTTAGTAATCGGAAAGTCGGTGACGTGGACAGATGGAAACTATATTCACGAACCGTATGAAGTGACCGCACCGAATCAAGCATTGATGGCTAGATGTTATTTAGGTACACCAATATACCTATATTTTGTAACAAGGCATTGTCCTTAGTAATAGTAGTGCCATAACCTGTGGAATGTTTAGTTCGATGCAATTCGACGATATCGTTGGGGCCAAACTGTCTGACGCAGGCATTACATAAATACGCTTAACTTTACATAGTTTACTCTGAAACTACACTACAAGAATTCCGTGTTGTAATCTGATTGAGTTGGAGTCCTAACTTGTAGCTTTAGCTAGTTGCAAGGTATACCAAACAGCATCACAATCAATAATAAGTATCCATGGAAGATGAACCTTCGGTAATAACCAGGAAAATTAACGATCAGGGGGCAAGAGCCACCTCGACTGGCAGATGAGTTCGCGATCGCTGTGTTCCGCAATCAACTGGTAATAAGATGCTGCTTCTTAGATTACCTTCTAGGCATCTCCCACCGTCCGTATCAAGAGTGTTCCAGTGGTTTCTTGACACAATCGATCCATCTGACCGTACATTTCGAATCTTATGAGAAAAGTCTAGATTCGTCACAAATTACTTATACGTGAGCTCCTGCAGTGGTTACAACGATGCAATCAGGCAAGCTTACATAAAATATTAGTAAAATCATAACAGATGTAGTCACATTATCAGTACATACAGGCTTGTACCATCAATATGGCCAGTAGTACCGCGATAGTTATCGCTAACGACATCGCTGGATGACGGGAACCTGCCTGGTATAAATAGACACAGATTCTAGTCCGGGCGAGGCAAGGTGGACGCCGGTTGCAAGTGAGGATGACTTTATTAAACTTGCGCTAACTTTATCTTAGCAGCCCGTCAGTTGCTGAGTGATGCTACTTTTTGGACTTTTTGCTCGTGGGAACAAGAAAACATCGTTCGTCTCTGAGTGTTGGTATGGACACTTAATTCCCAGTTATTGTATGAAATGAAATTAGAATTATTCGCACATTAAGATAGCACCATCATCCTACTAACGTTCCCACGGCTGGGACACAGGCCTCCTCTCTATGAGAGGCAGTGTGCCATAATGCACCAGCAGGTACTACCCAGTGCGAGTGGGTGGGATTAACTGAATGTAGTTTCAAGATTTTTAAATGACTTAATTTTATTTATTTTGATGTAAGATACTACTATTCATAATGAACAAATTCGTTCATACGATCTACGAAAACAAGTGCAGAAAGACCAAAAACCGTCCACTCTATAAATAATGCCACATACAAACGAAAATGATTACAACGACCGACACCTCGATATTGTCGGCCGGTCGTAACTCACGGAATGTGTGTCGAACTACTGATGGGTTCCCGCAGTCTGTGACAGCCGCCGCCATGACACGTCACCCTGCCATGATCTACGGCATGTATGTACATGTTAGGGAGGATTTATGACTGTAACACGTATTGGTGTTCAGTTGTCAACATGGTCATTAGTTTTAGGTGTTGTAAGTTGGAGAGCATCGATGTACTGGCGCGTAGAGTTATTTAGTAGGCAGTGTGAGTGCTGTCATAGGTAACTGATTAATAGATAGTTTTAATAAGTAAATAGCTCAGATATCTTTCCTAAGTTTAGTTTAGTCGCTTTAGAAAAACTACATAACTGGTGATATTGTTCACAGTTACTTTACAGGCCATTTCGACAAGTAATAAGATTCTCGTGTGGCCAAACCGAAGACCCCTTCAAGACCAAGTCCAGCCGGTTATGGCAGACTAACAATTACTGTATCATCTGTACTATAGGAACATGTGTGTAATATGTATAGGTGTATGATTCTGTATATTATCGGTTTAGTAGTAATAATATGATGCCCTATCTTACAACATTACAAAACATCAAGCCTAATGGACTAGAACACACCGCGGGCCCAGGACTGTAGACATATATCTCAAAAGTATATCAGCGACAAAGAAGCTACTATACACAACCAACACTTTCATGTACCCCTCACATAAGCTTCGCCTTACTTTCTCAATTTGCATTTTCCCTTACCCTTTAAAGGTCGCAGATTACCCCTAACCTGTACGTTCCACACACAAGTACACACAGTCAAATATTAGCTTCAACCACATTCGTCGCATTAGGAGTACAAATACTTCCCGTGCTTACAAATAAGTTATGACAATGTATTGAGCTCCAAATTGTGCTCATGAATGTATGGAACGAATTACCTCATGTTAATGAGATAATTCTGTGTCCTGATGTTTTGTTCATGGAACTGATGGCTTTTGATCCTGTTTAGAGCAAAAACACATGCATTACGTAGACTGATGTAACCTCATTTGTGAGTTAGGTAATAACTATAATCTGTGTTTTGCGTGATTTGGTAATCCCTACGACCGTCACCTGTGCTTTACTCAGATAAACAATTAATCAAACACTAGATGAGTATGCCGACGACAATTTTGAAATACCTCTAGTACCTAAAGCTTTAACGATCATTGAATTGAATTGAATTTACACAGCATGCACTGCTACCACAAAAGCTTTAAACAATCTACATGTTCAAAGGAAAGCCCAAATATCCGCTAAAACAACATCACTTGCAAGAAAATTAGATTCACGCTAAACTGCAGCCGTTCCACAACTACCCGCAACACACAAAAATGTTGTACTACCCTCAATTGCCGTGAACAGGCTGATAGTCACCCGACATGGCAGGCGACAGACTGGCCCGGGTCACGCCAGGCACGCCATCTTATCATTGTTAAGTAGAAAACTAATAAATGGCGCAAGTTCCGCGCCATTTGAGAAGCCCTAAATAAAAGCCAGGAGAGGAAATGGTTTCTTTGAAGTTTTTTTTCGTTCTAAGCTGTTTAGTTAGTCGTTTCTTTTTTTTCATGAAACAAGATTTGGCAGTATTTTTTCTCAATTTTATTCAACGATATCTGGGACACCGCGGATATATCAATAAAACACTGATCCCAAAAAGGTTCAGTCAAACTGGTGAGACACCAGACGCTGACAGATACTGCAGCTCCCAGGTAGGCTTACAGATACTATAGCTAGAGCTTCCAGGCAATCTAGGCCTGATACAGCTCGCTCATAAACAATAGCACGGGCGAGTCTGTCAGCGCTTCCGGCACCGGACGCGTCCGCTTCGCCGGCGTCCGGATGCGTCCGCTACCGCCCTCATAGTGGAGCCACACTAGGCAGATGTGACAGAAGGTTTACTACATTAAGTTATACTTGACGCCAGGAGATATACAAAGCTCTGGGAATTGGAATGTCAATTAAATTCAGCTCAAGTACCATCGAAGACAAATTCGAAGACATGTGACATCTACCAACACGTACTGGGCCCGCTTGCAGAGAGGAGACCTGTAACCCAGCACTGTGCACGTCACAGGCTGATTATGCTAACACTACCAACTTTACATCATTTTCAATGTGATTGACTGTACCAACGATCGTAAAAGAAAGATAATGCTAAACGCAGTGTTTCCGTTCCTGAAGTAGTTTGAAGGTTTCATATACGCGCTTATTAATGCTGGGCCCGTTTCAACGAACTTTGTAGCCAAGTAAACCTTTTGCAACGAATACATACCCCATATGTAGCCCTGGCTTTGTATTCGTCTGAAGTACTGACGTGCCGTATATATGCGACATGTATCTACTTTATGATTATGCAAACGCTTATTATTTGCAGAATATAGATTAGCCTATGTAGACTAAATGGCGGCTTAGCCACTCAGTGCAGGCGCTACGATGTCTGGGCTATAGTTGGGTTATTACTCAATCACGTTTATATGATGAACTCGAGCCGCCCTTAATTCGCTCGATTTTACGACTCGGTGATATCAGTTCTGTTTATTTTGATTTTATTATCATGTATTCTATAAACAAACCTACCAGCAAAAATTCTCCAAACGAAAAATCCCCATCAAAATCCGTAACTTAATATAGATGAACAACGAGATCTCACAGACCGACAGCTTATTTAAGAGATTCATATTCTGCCTGTGTGACGCAAGCGTCGAGCTATTTACTCGAGCTACTAAAAAACCGTTAATCTTACAATAATTGGGTCATTAGTGTGACGGTCCACGGCACGTTATCAGCAGTTCGTTTAATTAGCCTAATTAGTTGTCTAAGGTAGGCAGGTACCGGAGGAACATTACGCCTTGTTACAGTTACAATAACAACTATTTACATAGGTTTACTATAGTCATAGAATTAAAATTCACCGTAGTAGATTACCATGAAATGTTATAGTGGCCATATTGTAGTAGTTTTGTTTTGTTGAACTGTACTATTCAATTAACTTAGTCGTAGAAACGAGGTACTTTAACTTGTACTTTTATTCTCCACAAGTTATTGACTATAATTATTACCTATGCCTTGAAACACTAATGCCCGTTTTCACAAAAGCTAAGTGACACATAAATAAATGCCTACATCTTATTGCATGGTTGGAATTTATTATTACATATTATTCTGAAAAACATAAATTTTTTGGTAAATTAAAGTCAAAACTAAACATCGTATATTATTGAGGAGAAACCTAACTAAATGAATTGCTGATGTTTTTGTCCGTTTCGCTGTCGCCCTTGTACTCTTCGCAGCCGGAACACTTCAGCCGCCTTGTGATCATGCGCCATGTAATGAGCAAGATTTCGTGAATTATGCGCTTGCATATTCATTTACTTGACTTTTTCTTGTTTATGTACAAATTATGCTTCATTACAGTTGTGTATTGACTGACTTTAAGATACCTTGATATGTGACAGGCAATGAGGAGAAAATTATCCTTAATGCTTGCATTTACAGCTTGTAGAGAGAACTTACTCACAACTTCCACATGATATTTTTGTAAAGTAGCTGTAAACAAGCAATTGTCTCCTTTCCAGTCTGATTCTTATGAGTTGTTGTCCAAGGCGAGTATTTTGTTTATAACATCTGTAAAGTATACAGGGTGAATTTTTCAAATGGGCGTGCATGGCCAAATCCGAAACTATGAGGAATAGCGAAAAATATTTAAAGGAGTCTCGAGCCCGATTTTGACGAAAACTAAAACTGCATCCTTAGATTTTTGAAACATCAATATTCATAGCCAGGAATCGAACCCAATGATTTTGGTAAAAAAAAATACACACTGTATTATTACACCATTCGGTAGTGTCGCTATTCTGGGAAATAATGACATGTCTAATGATGAAGTTTTAGTTTCCATCAAAATCGGGCTCGAGACTCCTTTGATCATTTTTCGCTATTCCTCATAATTTCGTAAGGTAAAATTACAAGGTGTCAACTCGCGCGCACTCGCGAGTTTCTGCCTCGCCAGTTGACGAATAAGTCATTTGGCCATCCACGCCCGCTTGGAAAATTCACCCCGTATATTGAAAACCTAACACAGAATAGTTGCCGGAAGGCCGCAACAGGGGTAGACGACCGTCACAATATAAAAACAAATCCAATAACGTGAGCTAACTGTATAGAAAACAATAACCGATTGTAACGCCTGTGAAGCGTACGCGGAACATATCTTACAGCCACATACACAAACACGTACATTACACACTAGTGCCTATCACCGACCACCGTACGCACATGGCGACCTTCGGACACACGTTACAAGAATATCAAATAACCGAAAAACGAAAATACGCATAGTTTTTCCGTCCGAAACGTAACGTAAATATCGGCTGTGTATCGAGCCTGCGGGGCCCAACCGCGTCGGCCCGGCGAGAGCCTGCCCGTCGGCCCGGCGAGAGCCTGCCCGTCGGCCCGCAATTTCTTTTTATGTGGATGATGTAGCGGTCGTTACTATGCAGAGGTGTGTACCGGGGCCTTATTTATTGATATAGTGTGGGCTCTATTCAGGGCGCATATACGAAAGGAAAAGTAAATAAGTAATATTAATAGTAGAGGCAAAAAAGAAATTCTAAGGCATCTTACTATGAAGAATTATATGTATTTTTTATTTTTATTTTACCAGCGAATTTCGTGGCTTCCTTGTACTTTTTCTGACTCTACTATATTAATTTAACAATGACTGGTATCTATGTGTAATATTAACTGATGAATCTATCCAAGCTTTACTATTTATTACTTTGCAACAGATTTATGAGTCATCTGGAAATAATGTTAAACTTAGAATAAGTACAATTGCACTATTTATGAAGTGCTTATTATGCACGCAAATATGGTACCAGAAGTAAATAAAAGAGAGTGGTACCTAAAATAGAAAATAAGAGAAATACATATATGTGAACAATATATATTTAGTGACGGAGGCGCGTGCGTCGAATGCGGACGACAGCAACAGTTACATAAGTGTTATGTACGAACATGTACATGCTTGCTGCACATGTAGAATATTAGCCTGCTTCCACGCTATTTATAGCAGAACATTATTTACTTGGTCCGACGACCTGATGCAAGTAGAGACGGAAGACATAGGACCAGACATTGTTTAACGAGTTGCTCTACTATGAATTTATACCGTAAAGATTTCCTAAAACAGGTTAATCGGAAACAAAGATCTGTCGGACACAAGCCTCTGCCCGTGACTTCCAGTTATGTCAATTCAGGGCTAATATAATATACACTGGTGGTTGACTTTGTCCAGCTCATATTCCAGGAAGTCTGCCGCGACGCCTTCTAGCTGTGTCAGGACTGTCAGGACTCCCCATTGTGGCAATTTTGGCCAGCAGACTTTAACTTCGAGAAAATGTAACATAAGTAGTAAATCAGTTTAACAATGAAATGTTTGCCCCATTCCATAAGTAATTACACATTAAATAAATCAGTTTTCTTATCAGGCCTATAAAAACAACTCTAAATAAATTAGAAGCCGGGATAGTATTCACTGACCATGATTGACCGCCGGGGCAACGTCTCGGAAAAATGTACTAAAATAAATAAGATCAGAATTTCCTCTCCATAACCACAATGTCATATTTTATTACCGTCGACGTGATGCATATGATAGGGGCTTGGCATTGGACAGAGGCCGTGGTACATACACGCGGAGGAAAACCCTGGGTTACTCACTACTCACAGCTTCCTATAGACGTGACCTACATTTGATACATCGTCTTATACGCTGATCTGAATACCAAGTAGCCTCTCAGAATACCTAGCTTTGATTCATTATAAAAATATGTTGTAAAACAGAACGATGAATAATATTCTGGTCTGGTGGTATACACGTGCTACTGAAATCGATAAAAACCTCATTTCAATGATTGGGTCAGTAGTTCAGAAGCAACAATATAATGAAGGTAGATACTTATCTTTTGACAAGGTATACTTATCTGTCCATGTCTATTTAAATATACGTTCGTAAATACAATACATATACATTTTTAGTTCAAAGAATCTTTAAGCCAAAAAGGAAAGCTAAATCATATTAACGGAATTACGGAATGTCCACAGGAGGGTCGATAAGCCCCGTCAGATTTAAAAGTCATAATTCTTAATTTAAGTCGCAGATTTTGGTCCTTATGCTCTCTCACGAGACTTTTCGCTCAGCAATAAATAAAACGAAGCTTAATCGAGCCGCGCCGCCACCGCCTGCAAATTACGTGTAAACTTGCTAAATTGAAGGGTCTAATCGTACTAATGCGGCCCTGATGATTTATCATCTGAAAATTTACTTAATTATGACCCTCAATATCGAGCCACCTTAGGGCGTTACATTTATTATAACGTCGCTAATAAATAATTTGTCAAAAATGAACGTTGACATTGATAGGATCACCTTGGGCAGACGTGACCCGTGACACCCAATGTTTTGATTTGTTCTAATTTGATGGTTCGTAATTCGCGCTGGTTAGCGGCACTTCAGTAATTGGCCCTCCACTCCTCGGTTACGTGAATTATGTAATGCGAGTAATAAATCGCTTATGTGAGTTGAACGCGCAGACAAAACGTGTAAAGTTATATGCGCTTGCAAATGTCATGGTTAAACGAACTCCGCGCACGGCTAATTATGACATCCTGTGTCGTGCCGTGCGTCAAGACCTGCACCTCCTGAGTCAGACCTCTCATTCATTTCCACAAGACAAATTGTTAGCCTTATTTTAACAGAAACAACTAAAAAGTAAAAGTACGGCTCTAACTAGAACATATTGAGCTTGGTAGTGTTAACATTTGGGCCATCAGATCTTTATATGTTCCATTTTAGGTCACGAACTGTTACAGCATTTTTTGTTCGATGAAATATTTGCGCGAAAGTCCCGTACACTTTCACCCGGCGCCGGCGCCGGCGGGCGACAGGCGTCAATCAAGCGCGGCCTCCTTGCGCACGCGAACATCTAGAGCACAGATCGAACGTCACATGATCACATCTAGACAGAACAGAGACCTGTAACGGTGTCTAGTTAATCACTCATCAAAGTCAATACGAATTGCAATCCCGGTACAGTTAGTGCAGTTATTTAGTTCTGATTAATACTAAAATTTGTTTATTGCTTTTGAATATTTCTAGATAGTCCATAAAAGGTCCGATAGGAAAACCCAAACAGGGCATTATGTCAATAGTTTGGTGACAATGCGCATTAAATTAAACCTCGCATTCACGATCACAAACATATCAAAATTCACGGAGCCGAAAGTGATATGGGTACCACAATCGGCTCGACAACTTAATCACACAGTCACATAGCTACGCACTAATTGGAGATCATGTTTAGCGTTACATATGTAAATTAGAATGACCCCGAACGGGCTGAAGTTTCGTGCGACCCCAACGTAATGAAGTTGCTTTTGTTTCCAAACAGAAACTATTGTCTCCGACGGTTTGTTTGGATAGAAACTTACTATGACTATTATACTACAATTCCACGAGGACAATAAAGCACTAAATTAGAATTATGCAGGCTACAGCCCAGGGCCCTAACGTAATAACGTCTACTCTGCCAAAATGTTTATAATGGTTCTCGATGCCAGTTTGTACGCCGTATGTACCTATCTACAGACACCCCGCACGTATAGTAATGAAGAATTTTTTTTTAGTTTCAGTTCTATGTATGGAGAGCTCCCTTAATCTTTTATTTTTTTTATTTTTATATAAAAATCATAAAGCGTTTCACAGAATACATCTACCTACAAAGTTTCAACTGTGTTGTCTTAATAGTTTCGGAATAAAGTGGCTGTGACATACAGATGGACGGACAGACAGCCATGACAAATCTATAAGGGTTCCGTTTTTCGCCATTCGGCTACGGAACCCTAAAAAGATAGAGTTGAGTTACAAACTAATATAGTAGGACTGCAAATTTTAACAAGCATGTGCTCAAACGCAGTGACCTTCCGCAGCTCATGGTGAAGATCGGTCTCACTGACGCGCAGGCGCAGCTGGCCGGTGCGAGGCAGTACCGCGATAGGTAGGTATGCGGTCAAGTTCAAGATAACGTACTACTGGCCACACTCAGATAATGTTTCATTCTAGTTAAGTAATGTAGAGCTATATTAAAGGTAACGTTTTCAGGTTATAAGAACCCAGGTGGAGCCAAAGAAGATCGTAAGGATCGTTGCAGGTAACCTTCTGTAGTTTCTGCCTCATGAGAGAAAAACGTGAGTTGGTGTAGTATGTAAGTAAGAACAAAGTTTCTTAAATTGTGCAAAGAGCCTAACTTCCATTTACAGCAACTGATAGATACATAAAAACTGAGAAATTCTGTAAGATAACGTCCAAATAACTCGAATATTAATACTTTTTTAACATCCATTAACAGTTCAATTCGTTCCACTTCGTGCAAAAATCAACAGCTTAATGGACTTCCTAATGATGCTACGAACCGCTCCCACAGCATCACTATCTCAAGTCAAGAGTGAACCGATGGTGTCAGTGTGACAAGTAAAAGTATGCCATAATGAGTGCGCGTGAGTCAGTGGGTAACGGACTGCGCGTGCGCACCGATAACATCAACTAAGATATGCGCACAATACTACCTCTGCGAACACAAGTAATCGTTTCTCGAGTCGGTCGAATCCCGACATTGGATTTTGACGTGTGTCTATGCGAGACATTAATCTTCTAAGCGATGTGTTGTAAGATAACTGGAACACAGCTTGCTTCCTGATACATGTAGTTGATGAAATGACTTCTGCAGCTCTAAACAAGATTCTCAGCGTAAAGTAGATCGATGTTGAGGTAATGAAACTAACTTGGTACCTATTTACAAAAAAGAACTAAATAAAATCTAAATCTAAATAATAACGTGCCCAGTAGACTGGCAGCATTGCCACGTTAAATGCTAATTCTTTTACCAAAGAACGAGCTAGCGATTAGGTCATGCGAACATTTTAGGTAAACAAATAAACGGCAGTAACAAACTCATTGAACGCTAATTTGTCATAACAAAGCAAAGATCCTATCCATTCTCCCTGATGAAGCCGTCCCCGTCGACGTCATCCGATAAGTGTGAAAGGTCTCCAAGTAACGGTAGTTAACAATGCGAGGCGACTGCGACCGGTAGCTGGTCGTGGTAGCGACGGCGACCGGTAGCCAGTAACAATGGCGCGATGCTATCTATTCTGTACTGTACTTACTGAACACGCTTGTAATTAATTGTTCCAGCAATTGTCTTCTTTTAATAGCACTTAGTTACGAGGATTCGTTGCGACAGTATTCATTATTTGTTGTAGTCGCTGTTTGTGACAAGTTCGTACTTTTCAGAGGTAACTTAACATCACGTTTGTGTTCCCTGAAGAGTAATATGGCCGTGATAATAAGTATAGTACAACCACATTTCATTAGTTATGTTTAAATCCCATATAATAGGGGGTGAACCTTTTGACATCAACCGGGCCACCGGGCACATTTCAAAACCCCGCACTGTCACTGAGAAATTCGTAAATGGGAAAATCCAATAATGCTAAGATACTAATATAATATAATACTAATAATAGTAGGTATTATTGAGTAACAAACAAACATCCAAGCTTTTAGATTTATAGTGGGATGTTCCGAATCCATTGCAGCATATTTGTGTGGTTATAATGCAAAGGTCACGGAAAAAGCGCAATGGATCGTGACTCAAATGGTTCGTGTTCGAAGTTAGGAAGTGTGAGGGAGTTAGATAAAGGTCAGGAAAGTATTACAATACAACAATCTCAGCTCGTAACGTCTAGCTCTGCGTTTTTACTTGCATTTATCTTGATCAAAAGGAAAATGTTGCACAATCCTAATTGTTAACTAAATGTACTGTAAAAATTTTGAAAAGTGGGTCACTTCTGTGGACGATAAGTACATCAGTATTATAATAATTATACTTTTTGATATAAAACTTGCTTAGATTTTTATTTATTCCCCTTTTACCTAGATTTGATTTTACATTATGTTGAAAAACTGACCGCAAAAGGCTAACATTTAATTTTATAGATTTTTAACACAAGAAACATTTATATTTTCATGCACTTAATGTCAAAATAGAAAATACTAACTCTCGTTTCCTTATCAGCTTAGCCTTTATGTTGGCACTGAAACATTTATATAACGTCTAGACGTATACATAGTACATAGCACATAGCTGGCCGTACATGCCTAATCGCGCGCCTTTAACTGCGATCTGACAAAAAGATCGACGGCAGATAACGGACGACTATGGATCGGTATATAGTCGGTACATGCATATTGTCACGCTTGACATAGAAACGGGTAAGCAGTGCTCGACTGTGTGCGACGGAATTGATCTTGTTGGGATGAGATTTTTCTAATCAATCGATTTTACGAATTCAATAACTCGTAACGTGACATAAAATTCTTTCATTATGGGTGTAAAATAGCGAAGCGGCATTGCTTAAGTTGAAACTGAGTTTTCAAGTTACAATAACGAGAAACCCGTTTCCATAAGCTTATCCTGAAAAAACATAGGCCTTTATAAAAACATAATTTTTAAAAACATAGGCTTGGCAAAAGGTTTGAGAATAAGATTAACTCATCATCTTAATCTCTATCTTTTTCAGTATTTTCTTAGGCTCTTAGATTGGGATGATAAACGATACTAATAAACATTATCTCAAGATAAATATCTCTATAAGCTACCAAGTGTAGATACTCGTAAGTCATTTCAGTGTGTCATGTTACTCATAATACGAAACTCTCACGCATCTACAATAACACTATTGTTGATCGCGCACCTAATGTGCACAAGATACTCATCTCATTACTGTATAAACAAACGTGTTACTTACAAACATAATGAATTACGTAATTAATGCAGTTTTTTGCAACAGTTACGCTTAATGCACTACAATATTTTGTTGAAGTTTTTTATGGTAAATCTAGTTTTTCGGGCTTAATGAATTAACGTCTGGGTTTAAATATAAAGGGGGTTCATTCATAAACGCTGATTCCAGTTAGGAGACTTTAACTTTAGACATTTATTATGAATGAATCCTTAAATGTATTTTAATAAATTCTAAATGAAACTGTTACATTCCTTTCTCTTCTGCTATTAAAACAGTTCGAGAACTTGTGATGAGAAGTTCAAGCCAAGAAATATACAACAACCCATTTGATCACACGTAACAACTCGAGTGACGTCGCACAAACCCAGAGCAAACCCAGCAAATATCTCAACATATCTTCACGAAAACTACAAAGATTCTTGTCGAAACGATTAGTGTTGGAGCTCGGAGCGTGTCGGTTGCTGTTATGTTTACTATGTTAGACAGACAGTGAAGACACATCGTCCATCGTCCGGCTATTGTCACCGGCGGCCGGCGGAATTTTATGCACAAGAGTCTGGAGCCATTGTCCATGCGAGTGAAAGTGTATGCGCAGGAGTTGCGTCATGACATCTTGTGCCTAGTTTTTACTGTAACACTGTTTTATAACCTGACAGAATCTTGAGAATTTTTAGAGATCGCCTTTTCGCCTACTTCAGTCATAGGGAAAAGATGTCGTTCCACAATCACAATACATAATGGTATACTCTTAACAAATCCCAGCAGAAGTTTTATTGTTTGTAAGCTGACAAAATTTATGAATCTGGAGAAATCAGCTTTTGATTTTCTTCAGTTGGAGTGGTGAAAAAAAGCTTGAGTTCTGTGAAAGAGAATTCGTAACATGATGTTGTAAGCGATGACACTCTCATACCACCCATAAAATTAACGATTTTGTAAAAGAACTGTGGAACAATCTCATAAATTGCATTTAATCCATCTTTCTATCTCGTACTACCATCTCCGAATACTATACTAACTCTGCTGCTAATACTCTGCAGTCTTGCTACAATCAAGTAATTAATTAACTCAACATAATGTTTAAATCTCACAGCGGGATGCTGCGCTAAATCCTCCTGACATATTAATCCACTTAACTGCGCCGCAAAGAACCAGTATTTTCTTTAAGATCCATAGGATCAAGAGAATTTCTAAAAACATACGTTACAAGTTAATATAAAGGGGCAACTGCAGTCCTCTCACAGTAATGAAGACTTGAACCTGGACTGAAGCTACATCTTTTTGTTTTTCACAAGTTAAAAGTGCCTGTAACGGATCTATTGAAATCAATGCTTTGAGTTTAAGTTTTAGTTTAATGTGATTGTGTGTTCAAATTGTTGTAGCAATCTGTGAGTTGCAAACTGACCGTCTGCTTGTAATGTGACGAGCGCTGCTAATGATATCATGTTTGGAACTAATTAGTCAAAACATGAGCCGCTTCCCATAGGCATGTGTATTGTGTATCTACTCCATCAGAAGATACAAAGTCCAATTTAATGTTCGCAGTACTATTCAATTTCTAGTAAGTGTTATAGTTAAATAGAAACATGATTATGTAATTTTACAATTTGTCGATACTATTTTGATCTTAGCTTACTCATTCAGAATTTTAATTTCTGATTATTCATATAGTCGAGCCTTGTGTCGAAATCTAACTTCTTTAAAAGGAATAACAATAAATGAATACAATAAACTTTAATGCACAACCGTAAAATAAAAGTTCAGAGACCAGCAGGCAATAAACACTCGGCCGACTCAAGAAATATAAGTTTCGGTTGTATTTTCATAATACTACTAATCGTTTTGGTACTTACAGTCGCAGATTTTGTTTTCTAATAAACATATTTTTAAACCGATCGTTAACATTGCATTTAATCCTCATTATTTACAGAAATAGCATTTACATATCTAATTATACAGACTAAATACAACTAAACCAAATAACAAACTGAATTAAAACCTCGACAAAAAATCCTCAACATTCAGCACCACACCCAAGCAAGTTGGGAAACGCAGTCAAAGCGAAGCCAGTAACAAGTACATAATAGACTACAAGTACATTTCATAAAACAGTTTCCACTTTCGACGTATACTCGATTTGAATAACGAAACTGAATGAAGCTAATGAATGCGCGGACACGTGCTGGTCCCCGGCTGCCGGCTGGCGAGCATACCGATACGTAGGAGACGCGGAGCAGTGTGTACTGGGCACTGCTGGCCAGTCGCCTGAGGGGCTCGAAACCGTCTGCTTCCTATGTACATAATCAGCCTGAAACATTCCCACTACTGGGGCATAGAACTCCTTCTGTCTATGAGAATGAGTCGGCTATATTCCACCACGCGGGCCCAATGCAGGTTGATAGATGTCGCATGTCTTCTTATTGTCGGTTCTAGGATATCCTAGGATGTCCTTACGATGTTTTCCTTCATCATTTTGAGAGCAGTGGTGAATATGAATGGCAGATGGTCGTTTGCGACTTGGTGATTAGAAACTAAAATGTTGGGCCAGGAAATAACAGTCCGTTTAAAGTATTTTCACTGTAGTTGGGTTAGTTCAACCTGCTTTTAATCTCGATCGCTTGATATGGATAGGGACCATATGCATTCTGCATCAGAGGTTACATGTTACATTACAAAATTAGATGTCATACCATTGATCATTTTTATAATAATTATATTTCAGTTTTTTCTTTTTTTAACTTTTTGACATTGTATTATTAATTATTTTAAATTGAATGTGGAATATTATCATTTAGAATTTGTTATTCTATATGTATTATCTTTGACATGTATTTCGATTTTAATGTTTTAATGGTACTGTATTATTTAACATTTAATTTTATTAAATTTTTATACAATGTATATTGTTCTGAAATAAATGACTTAAGACTTATGTATGTTAACTTCAAACCAATTACAATGGCACAATGCATTCTGATGCTGCGAAAACCCGTAAACTACAAATAAATGAATCTGCGTTGGCGTTGGCGAAAACCTGCTCTAATATGCACAAGCCTTCTTCTTACTAAAAGACCTTTACCTAAGCTTTAATCCCTATTCTAGGAACTTTGTCTTATCCCTGATTCCTAAGTCCTCTTAGGGCAGTATTCTCAGACTATACTTTGACTTAACTTTACTTAGTAATAGTAAGTCGATAAGAATATGACCCTTATAGAGTATGTGAATAGTGTTCATATTCCTACTAAACACCTACTTGATTTAAGTAAAGTCGAAGGTCGAAGATTTGTTGGCTACTCCTTAAAACTAAATCTTTGCTAATATTGAAGCGTAATATTCAAAGCTGAGCAATCACGACCCTTTTATCCGTTAGGAATATTTACAAGACTTGTGAAATTGCCGACAGTTTCCATCAAAAGACGATGACGAGACAATTTAAGTATCACCGAGAGCTTCGAACGAAGTTTACACACCCCCTAGTTTACAGAACTGCACATAGTATATGATTAATACAAAAATAAGCCTAAAAAATAATGTCATCATCATCACCACAATCCTGCTATTTATTATCTTAATTGATGTATGCTTGGCGCAGTATGTTTTCTTTATCCATACTTTTCCAGCTCTAAATGGTTGCCAAAAATTCAGAAAATCTAAGATATGTTCAGTCAACTGAAAATGTAAAACTTCGCACGTTCGGCAACCGTGCAATTGACAAACAGGGCGAGTGTACTGCCGTCAACCGGAGAACCACAAATTCGGACTAGGGCCTGCTAGTCCTGCTACTGGGAAATTCTACTACCTAACTCTTCGGGAAATACAGTCGTTATGTTATGTGTATGCTATAAAGGTAATATTTTACATAAAACCTTTTCTATCTTCTAAAATAAATGGATAATGAAACTGTAACCAAGCGGATGGAAGGTATACAATAAGGTGTACATGTTACGGGACCAAAGGTCTCCAATTAGAAGAAAAGGATCAGTGACGTCATAAATTCGTAATTAACGAATGGAAATGGAATCCGAATAATCGTATTTTTTTTAATTTTGCCATGAAATACTGCATTTTTTTTTTGTATACGGTTATTTTAAAGATAAAAGGAACTAAGTACTAATTAATAATAAGACATCAATAATAGTGAAAGCATTACTAAAGTCTAACATAGGGCTCGTTAAGATTTCGCCAATCACTGCTAATCTATAACGTGCTAATTAGCAAGCTAGGTACTTTCACATGTAAAACAGCATTGTTCCACTGAACACCAGACGACCAGAACGGCACCAGATCGGCACTACTCGACTTGTCAACATCTTAACTAATTAGCCGAAAGTTGGAAACTACATTTTGTCATTTTTTCATGGATCACGTTTCACTTGAAAGGAGAGTTAGTTATCATCTATACATCTATCTATTCTATACATATAATAAAATCGTAGACTTTCCGTGTCTGTACATTACAGATTTTTGCAAAAAAAAATCACTGGAAGATGCGAGAAATAAATAATAAAATATTTTTTTTAAATTTTTGTTTGTTTGTCGGTTTGTCTGTTCGTTTGTGCACGCATCACGTAAAAACCCCTCATTGTATTCAAAACCGAAATATTACAAAATAAGAAACATTGTTGTGGGCATTATTTAGCGTTTATTTCATCAAACTCGACCAACAGACGCAAATGATATTAATTTTTAAAATTTAGTTGGTAACCTCATACGCGATTTCTATGATAAATTTAATAATTTACGTAAATATTTTTTAGTAGTTGTAGTGTAGTCGGAATGGCTGAAAATTAATTTTGTTTAATTTTTACTCTTTGCACTAAAAATTTGGCACTGAAAGAGAGGTTCAAATATGAGAAATCTAGGTCACTCACTCACTCATCACGAAATATCGAAAACCGCTAGACGTGTAAAGATGAAATTTGGCAGGGAGGTAGTTAATAGTTAGTAGACGTTTGCTAAGAACGGATTTTGCGACAGGGCCGGATTAAGGAGATCTAAGAGCTCCCGCAAGTTTGTATGAAAGTCCTTAATTTTTTGTGCTACAAACTTGAAATTTGGCAGGGAGGTAGTTAATAGTTAGTAGACGTTTGCTAAGAACGGATTTTGCGACAGGGCCGGATTAAGGAGATCTAAGAGCTCCCGCAAGTTTGTATGAAAGTCCTTCATTTTTTGTGCTACAAACTTGGAATTTGGCAGGGAGGTAGTTTATAGTTAGTAGACGTTTGCTTAAACGGATTTTGCGACAGGGCCGGATTAAGGAGGCCTAAGAGCTTTCGCAAGTTTGGATGAAAGTCCTTAACTTTTTGTGCTACAAACTTGATATTTGGCAGTGAGGTAGATTATATTTAGTAGACGTTCGCTAAGAACTGATTTTGCGACAGGGCCACTAGACCGACGAGGCAGTCTCACTCATGCATACCAAAATTTCCACGCGACCGAAGTCGCGGGCAACAGCTAGTAATACATAAAATTTAATAGACAAGAAGTTTTCAATTATGTAAAAAACTAAGGAAACCAGCGAGAGCCTTTATGATTTATTTGCTTTCATCTTGTTGGTTACATTGAAAAGAATTATTTTGAAAAATCTGATCGCACTCAAAATGCCAAAACGTCTTACCTCACATAATCTGTGGTGCGTTATCTCTGGCAGAAACACTCAAGATGGACGGAGTATAAAAAAAACGATAATTGAATTTCGCATTCCTGTGTCGGAGCGTTCCGGACAGGTACGAGATGGCGGCTGATAGCGAACGCTTTTGGGGACTGCTGCATTGTCCGGCCCTAAAATAAATTGAGCCTTTTCACCAGGAAGTATTATCTTGGAATGCTGTTATTATTATCCGAGATAATGACATAACATCTCTCGTGTATTCCGTAAAGGTTTGGACAGTGGTGTAGCTATAATGTATTTAGAAGGCAAGCTTATTGCCACAACCGGACACAATTTTAAACTCCGGGTTAGCTACTGATGGTAAAATCCCCGAAACATTTTTCCCGACCTAGCAATCAAACGCAGGGCCTCATGCTCAGCAGTGCGCTGTGCGTTAGACCAACAAGGCAATCCTTACACAATAAAACCAGAAAACATCTGCATTAGCATGTAAACGTAGTGACGTCTTCAGCAAATACCGAAACGTGATGGATGTATTGTAGCCGCTGCACGGCACCGGTGAGCGCCGGCGCCGCGCCGGGGCTCCCACACTAAGGATATAGCTCACAGGTATCCCGGCTACGTGCAGCTGAGATAATGTCAAATGTACGGTATTTTCGGTGCAACGAACGAAATAAAGTTAAACTAACTTGATTTCTGAATCAGAGAGATTCAGAAATAAAGTTAAACTAACTTGATTTCTGAATCAGAGAGATTCAGAATTAGATATTTAAAAAAGAGTGGCATTGGGAGTTGAATTTAGCGAACGTTACTAGAATAGCTTGCAGATAATTCTTTTATCTCCAAGAAGATCAAGATGTTGCGTCTCCAGCTGCCCGATATAATTGCCGGCTGTAACGCTCGGCGACGCCAGAGCGGAACAAAATCTAAATGTCCTCAATTTAAATCTGTTTGTTTGAATATTAGCTCAGTACACAAGTGCAGCCTTCATCGTCGTCGCCACGCCGAAGGTTGCTCGTTGCTTCTTCGACAACCAATCAACGTAAATTGACTCATTCTACTACAAACTTGCAATTAGTCTCGTCCCTCGCGGTACAAACGGATGGTTATTTATTTAATAAGTTGCCTCTGTACTAGATTTTTAATTACACATTGCAAATATTGCAGTTGTGAGTGCCTGCGCAATCCGCTAACTATATCACTTTTGACTTAGTTTCAAAACTGCTAAGTGTGCTGTACGGTTTGGGCAGCACGCCGGCATGCGGCACGCGGGTACGCGGGTACGCCGCGCGTCGTGCCCGGCGCGCGCTCCGGAGGTCGGCGGTATGTAAATGAAATTGAAGCTCGCGTTATCGTGTTCTGATCGTGTCCGGTGCATTGTTGCTATGCGCCAGCGATCACACATGTCGTCTAATTGCGATTCCCGAAGGCGCGGCGCGGCGCCGGCGAGTGCCGCGCCGCGCCGCCGTGCTGCTTGCGACACGCGCGCTGCACTCTACACGCGAGGCACAACAAGTATTAACTTGGATTATTCGCGATTCACTCGGCGCACCAACAATTATGTTGCGCAAGTATCCGCATTCAAACTTTAATATTCGCGGCGCGTCACTCCTGACTACTTTAATTCAGCTGTTTTAATTGCATAAGCTGTATATAGGCATTAAATGTGAATTTATGACGGCTGCTATTTTCTTAAAACTGGTTTCACATTACCATTGCATCGTCTCATCTGCATACAATTGAAAGATCAAGACCATCCGCCACCAGGCTGTCGGCCGGCGCAGCGGCGCGGCGGCGGTACGATGTTGCGCCCGGTGTGCACACGAACAGCTACTCATAATCGTAACCTACATTCGGTTATACTAGTTCTAATCGAAGAACAAGTGACCCGAGAATACAATTGCTGTATGTAATGTACCGGTATTTGGTCGCTGCTGGCCGTGCGGCCTGCCCGCCCCACACGCGGCTCCTGCGGCCGGCACAACCGCACGACTACAAGGAGAACCAGCCTGACTCACGTTGCACGATGATACAACAAGTTATTGCATTGTTTTTTCGGCGTTATGCAAAAAATAAAAGCACCAGAGGTCATTGCGTCACTTATTAACATTCCCCTTGCGCTGTGGTGTCGCTCAGCCTTCGAAGGCAGATCGACGTGATGATGAGCGCCGTAATTGCGCAGACCACAGCCCAGCGCCTGCACCGAAGCCTAGGCAGGCGCAGGCATCATATCACAGCAGTACAGCACACACTACAAACCGTCACTCACACTAATCTCCGACATAATGGCATCTCGATAATAGGTTGTATTATACAACAGCACCGCCTACTCGCCTAGGTATATTGTGTGCTAAACTAAACACAGAAAACTAAACGAAACAATCCTTCAGAGAAACGTCCGCTGATTAAGTCATTTTGATTCAACTGCACTATAGCACGATGATTGGAAGTTAGTTTGTACCTATGTCTTTGTGAATCATTCACAAGATTATTTCCGTCAGCCCTCCATACTCAAACGATCCCTATTCCTGTAGCTTAGCGCCTGTAGGTCCCCACTGAACGTTCCGCAATGACTCAGGACTCAGCAGTGATTCACCTCTTCTGTTATTGAAATTTCGTGACCTTTCATTGCGTCCGTATTGAAACGTTAAAACAAATATCTTGCCGATACATTACAATACAAACTATTAACTCGAGGGCAATCTACAAACGCCTCGCTTTCAGCGCGCAACTGATATCGAAATAACACAGATCTGATCAATTCAATAAATCAAAACGAATCTGTAAGGATGTCTGTAGTTACAATTTTCCGGAGGGAAAACACCGGTCCGGGGAAAAATGGAAATTGCTAAACAAATGGCCCTCGGGGCTTCGGCGGCACAGTAAATCAGCAGTGTACTCACCGGATCATGTTGTTGTTGACGTTGGACTCGTAGCGGAGCAGCAGCGTGTTATGTTTCACAGCACAGACACGTATTCGTTATGGCATTCAGCGCGCGGCCGCCATGCCGTCCGTCCGCGGCGAGGGTTAGGACGCGAGTGGGTGTCGGCGGCTCGGCGGCAGGCAGCGGCCGGCCCGCGGCGCCGCCCGCCACGCCACGCACACGCGACCCATCCCGCTGCAGCCTGACCTGACGCATGCTGACTGTGCAGCACGCCGCTCACACTGCACTCACCGCGGTAGCACACCACTCGGCATGCTCACGCGTGTACAACTCGGTCGCAGCGGCCGCAGCGCCCGCACCACACATCATGTGTTTATCGTTACTGCCATGAAATCGGTTAATCGATCATATGCCTGGAATTATGATGCATTCAATGCTAGTTAACAACTTGTTACGGCAGTTAAAGTTGGCCGTACTTCAACTACATAATATAATGTATTCGAGAACCCTGCCAACTGAAAGGAGGAAGAAAAGTTAGGCGCATTTAATTCGTGCGAACCTTTACAAAGTTGTGGCCCAACTCCTGTGAACCTTGAATGTTCTGGAAACTACAGAGTTGAGATGAGTTCCGTTACCCAATTACCCAGGTCTGTCAAGTAATTTAGCCTCTATTTGGGGACAACGAGACGTACAGAAATAGGTACTTACGTTAATTTGTCTTGGACGATGTTTTCAGGATCTGTTTAGTGAATATCCGTCTTTGTTGCATCATTCATTTTGACAATATTTGTAGTCACAAACATAGATTGGTTCAGAACGTAGAACGGTATGCTAATCAGACCCATGTAACGTGATAGTTTGTTAAATTGAATGAAATGTAGAATTATGTTTGAACAAACAAACTACATACTATAAACAATTAATACTAAATGAGACTAAATAAGTCTCGAACAGCTCGATATCTTTCTCTTCACTTCATCATCGTATAAGAATGCGTCATCCCTACATCAGCCTACTGAACGTCATTGTTGACAGTCAATGCCATGGCTCCATCACTGAGCTGAGCCGACGAGCTGGTGAGCGGTGTGTGACGCGCACTCGAGCGTGCCAGCCAATCGCCCAGAACGAGCCATATCATTGTTTTGTCATTATTTGTTACTATTAGTTTAGTGTTACTGCCACTTACTACTGCTCTACTGTTTTTATCCAGTTTCCGTTGTAGCTATTTACTTATAAAGAAATGCACTTGTTTAAGTATATGATTTCAAATCTCAGTTATCTTTACAATTTGAATTTTGACGGCGATTGGCGTGCGATGGAGGACAAATGACTAACTTTCGTCAATTTTCTAACCTTTCTTGGTGCTAACCTTGTTATGTGTTTATAAAACTCTTGTGCGAAGTTTTTTTTGTGTTTATAGCGAGCGTTAGCTGTGGTTATTTAAGTTTCCCTCCTTAGCACTGACATATTAAAAGGAACGCAGCAGCGCAGTGATAAGAATAGATGAGAGGATAGAGAGGGGCACCCCCTGGGGGAGATGTTATGTAAAAGGAGTTGTATACTCTACCCTGTTCCACATATTGTAGTAGTTCTATTATCTTAGAATTTTTGTTAGGTTAGAATGTGCTGGCGGACGGCGTTCTGAAGTTTCTGCCTACCCCAAGTAAGAAGTCGTAAGTTTATGTACTGCTAAGTACACATTATTAGTTGTATTGATTGGAAAATCTGCTACACCATATCGTGTCACTGTCGATAAATAAGGATGTAGCGCGTGCGGCTCAGTCGTCGCCTTGATTGCGTGCGCGTCGACAGTGCGAGGCGCACGCAACTAACATGACCGGCAACCGGCGCTCGCGCAGGCACTCGCGTAACACTTAGCATTTCAATTAATTTACTAATTATTAGATTTGTGTTCGTAAGTTGAAGTAAACTGTCACGCTGGAACTGACTCTACATCTATACTACTTAAACCATAGTTGGTAACTTATGGCATAACAAGCTGTGTACCTGATAGTGTTTCCCATCGGCAATTATGACGAACTTCCGTGCCAATATTGGTCTCTTGTTTACCTTAGTTTCATCCTTTACAGCCATACTTTCGTTATAAAAGGTGTGTCGTAATAAGTCAGTGAATAACCGAAATCAAGCATTTTAATAAGTAGAATAAAATATAGGAGCAACTAACTGGGAGCAACCCTGTGGAGTTAAATCGTAAAGGTATCAACACAACATTAAGTCTATAAATTAATGTGGAGCACCTACACGTCCCATCCCAGCATCTATCGTAACCTACTCGTAAATAGGATTGTCTCATTTATCCTTATGGCCGATAGCCAGCCCACATCGGCCTCACTAAAACGTCCATATAAGCAGTTAAATGATCCTTCAATAGACGTTGATGCATGTCGGACATTAACCAATAATGTCCTCTGTATCCATTGATACCCTATTCTGATTCCTTCAAAAGATTTAATAAGCTATTACAATAGGAACATTTTAAGCTTGATAATAATTAATTACCCCAATGCAGGCAAAATCTTGTACTCAAAGAGAACTTTGTCCACAAAGCTTACTCGGGCTGCGGGACTGTTTGAAAGAGATACCGCGGCCCTGGAACACAAAGGGCATAGAAGGAACATGGATGGGTTTTAGTCAGTAGAAGTCTGACACTCCCTTCCGCTACGCCCAGAGCGGATTTGTGATGTGATTTGGAATTATCAAATCCCCGTCATTTGATGATTCCAAATCAGAAAAAAAAATCATCCTTATAAAAAAACTAGCTTACGCCCGCGGCTTCGCCCGCGTGGTGTTCGTTAATTGTCCCACGGGATCTTACTACCGGTATAAAAAAGGATCCTATGTATTAATCCAGGCTATAAACTATCTCTCTGTCTGTTCTAAATTTCATCCAAATCCGTTCAGTAGTTTTTGCGTGAAAGAGTAACAAACATCCATCCATCCTCACAAACTGTCGCATTTATAATATTAGTAGGATAGTTAGATAGGATATCGAATACAAACTTCCATTTCTCTATTGACCTTCATTGTAAGTCTATGGTGTTTCTACAACATCACATTGGTGGCCAGGTGTTTTTTTTTTTTTTTTTGTGTTTTTTCACAAACCTAAATATCTATTTATAACTTTGCTAAACCGAGACCCTCAAACGTACTACTCGTACAAACTACTTATTCTTAGCAATTATCCGCAAACAAAAACGCGTCATTCTCCGTTCCGTTGCCATTCAGAGAATTTGCTTCTGTACCAAGTTTTTTTTATGTAAATTCTATTCAGTTGTAGTAAAACCGTCTAAACTCGGAAGAAGCTGTCTGTGATAAGAACAAGTGACTGCAGTGTCGCAGTTAATTGTTTACATTGAGATATCTTTACGTTTTATGAATAAAAACTCACTTTCGTGTCTGTTTGTCTGACCGCATTATTTTTTTAAACTACACAATTTTCGGATTCTAACGGATTTTCACCAAAATTTTGTTAATTGATACGGGAGCTATGTAGGCTGACTGGTAATTAGTGACCGCTTGTACTCATAATAACAAACAACTTTCCCAAAGAAACATTTTTTTTGAATACTTGTTCACTTTTATCACAATAACACAACAGCGGAGCATTACGGAACGGGGTTGCGAGCCGCGCGGGTCCTCTGCCTACCCACTGTTGCACGGTACGATAGTAATGAGACAGAACGGCGTCATGCGGCTAATAGCTAATAGGTCATAGGCTCGTGCACGCGAATTTCATACGGCCCGCTGTTGTGTTAATGTGATAAAAGTGACGGAGTATTTAAAAAAAAATGATTCTTTGGGAAAGTTGTTTGTTATTGTCACTGTTCGTAAATTACCCTAGGCTGATGGCTGATCAAATTTTCGTTTTTCCTAATTCATGTAAATATTAGTATTAATGTCGACTTCTCCCGAAGGAGAAGAGGCCGTGCTCCGCCATCCGCACGGCCTTATAAGACTCGTCCCAGACAAGTCATCCTCCTACCGACTAAGAGAACTGAACTCCAGCCCTGTCCCGACTTTAGAAGCTAGGGGACAGGGAGGAGTACAAGGTGAAGTTAATATTGGGGATTTACAGTAAAGACATATACATGAATAATATCAAATCTTATAAAAATCAATAATAAAGTATGAAGCTAATAAGACAAGAGGACGCAAAGATATGATATAATATGATGGAAAGTTCGGTAAAGGAAACGTAACGCTTGCGCTTAAGAGATTCTTTATTTACAGTTACGTTAATTTTATGATTCAAACGTACTACGAACCCATCTCTATGGCATGTAACCGGTTACAATAACTGCCTGAGTACGTGACTATTAGACCTAAGCGCATAGGCCCACTAAGGATCCTGTACGAATTCTAACAGATCAAGCTCCCTAAGCATTATTCACATGTCTTTCTCAATTCTAAGATAGAGTACTGAGGAGTCCTGCTGCTATTGAGGAAGGCACGTTTTAGTAGTTCTTGCTACACGCGTATTCATGTTAGTAACACCCTTTACGGCAATCTACACCTTGTCTATGATAACACACAACTTGCACAAACGCACCGTAGACTCAGTCTGTAGCAGAACATATTGCGTTTGTTATTGGTGGACGCCGAAGTGATGATATATCGTCACTTCACATTTCCTTACTCTTCCCCATGTCGTGGTTGAGTATCTCGTTAATAGTGTCGATTCAGTAATAGGCCTACCAGTGGCCGGGTTTGGTTTCAACGAGACAAACAGCCGGGTTTGACTTTCAGTCCCTAGCGTTCCTTAGAACGGAGTTATCGATGTAGTTTGAGATATTTCGTGATGCCTACCCCTCTCCCGAAATGTGCGCCAACAATCCCCACGCAATGTTTCTGAGCAAGACTTTTATAGGAAGCAATATTTATCAGCAGCGTTTGGTTGATTTGTACTACGAGTACAAGTCGGCATTATAGCCTGACTAACAATATAGTTTATTCTAGTTGGAATGCGAATATTACGGTTCTGCCTTCCATTTGTGGTGAGTCATAAAAGTCAACACTCGTCAATAGTCGGGTGTGTTGATGTATAGTGTACATGTCGTATGCATGAAATGTGTGTACAGGCAGAGACAGGGAATGAAACTAATGACTGCTGAGAATATACTGACTTTATTACAATAATAATACGGTATATAAGTTGTCTATAATGACAAAGATTATAAATATGTAGAGGGGATCTTACACCTCCCCCTTAAGAGAAAAAAAATTACAAACTAAAGGTACATTTTTTTTTTCACATTATAGCTCATCATTAATCTACATGGAATGGTACAGTTTAGTGCGGTTTTATGTATTATATCAAGCTTACTATTCTTCATAATTTCCACATTCAGTGACATATCTCTAACAACCACATATGGTCCTGAATATACACTTTCTAATTTTCCACCTACTTCATTTCTAACTAAAATTAAATTCTTTGGACTATACGTAACAGGTCTGTTGTTTTTATCATACTTTTGTTTTCTTTGTATTTTCATCATCATCATCATTTCAGCCGAAAGAAGTCCACTGCTGGACATAGGCCTCCCCCAAGAAGGGGGGTTTTGCCATAATCGCCACGCTTGGCAGGGGGGTTGGCGATCGCAGTATGGTTGTTGTAGAATCAGAGAACGCTGCTGCCCATTCTCTGGTAAGTCCCTTAGTCTTATTTTACTCTTAAGCAAATTCAATTACAAAGTCTTTAGCCTCTTTTTGTGACAACTGCAACCGACTTTAACTCTAGCGGATAATTATCGTAGTTATATAATGGCTCTACTATATTGGAACTTAAGTTACTTGGAAGAGAGGATTTTTTCCCAAAAATTGGTTCATATGATGTAAATTTGGTCTCACTATGTACCGGGGTGTTGTACGAAAAGCACCAAAATGGGAGCCTCATTGATTGACTCCACATTTCAGGGTGACTGTCACATTGGATACGAAGAAATGTACCAAGATGTTTGTGTGAGTTTTCTAAGGCACCTATAGATTGGTGGTGATAGGCTTTCGAGTTCATTTTATTAATGTGTAGAAGGGCACATACCTCCTTCATGGTGGAAGATATAAATTCTGTGCCCCTGTCCGTTGCAATCTCCTGTGGTATACCATAGCGCAAAATGAAGTTATTGACAAACGATCTAGCTACTTCTGTTGTACTCTTATTAATCAGTGGATAGGCTTCGACCTATTTAGATAGTTCGCATTGTATCGTTAATATGTACGCATAATTATTGTTATCTCGATCTAATGGTCCAACAATATCTAAATATATTTTTACGAATGCACTTTTTACTTTAGACGTGATAACCATTGGTTCTTTTACGGGTATTGAATGTTTATGCCTTTGACATTTATCGCATCTCTTCACAAATTGATTGACGTCCTTTTCTAAGCCAACGTCCTCCTCATACCTGCGTGACCACCGGTAGGCAGGAGATGAAAGTCGTTCAAAATCACCTTTTGGTCATCTTTATTTTCTATTCTTACTACGTCTTTTAATATACATGCTCGCGGGATAGTTGTACTACCGCATTTTATTATCTCATTTAATAACTTTTCTGTAAAAATATTATTTGTTTTAGTTTTTACGAAATATATTTCATTTATACCTTTTGTATTTTATATAAAGGGTTTTCATATCAGGAATATAGCAAAACGTTCTACATTCATAGCTATTATTTTTTAATGTTCGCATGGTTTGATGTGTGCCTCCACCCGCAACTTTCGGTTGGTGAGGCCAGACATTGCTATTGGTCGCGGAGTCTATCTTATTCTGCTCTTGCTTTTGTTTTTGCGTTCTTGTCATAACACTTATTAAGTTTTCACTCATCTCTTTTAAATCTTTAGATGTCATACTGATTCGAGACAAGGCATCTGCCGCTGCATTATCTATACCTTTTACATATTCAACACTATAATAATTTTCTTCAAGTAAGAGCCTAAACTTCATTAACCGGCTTGAAGGGTCTTTCATATTAAATAAATAAATTAGAGGCCTGTGAGCTGTTTGAATTTTGAATGGTTTGCCATATAGGTATGGTCGTAAATGCTTTATCGCCCAAACGATTGCTAGCAGTTCCTATTCTATTGTAGGATAGTTTTTCTCTGCCTTATTTAGACTCCCACTACCGTAAGCTATCGGCTTAAGATCTTTGTTAGACAAAATGGCACCGATTACATAATTTGATGCATCGGTTTGTACAACAAACTGATTTTCCTCAGTAAAGTCCGGGTATTGCAATACAGGTGGTGTTATAATACATTCTTTTAATACTTGAAGTGCTTCCTAACATTTACTATCATATATGTAGGGTACGTTTTTCTTACACAAATTATTTAACGGGTTTGCCTTCTTTGCAAAATTCGGAATAAATTTTCTATAGTAATTAACAAATGACTTCATCGAGGCTTTTTGGCTGTGGATAGTTTTTTACTACATCTATTTTTGATGGATCTGGTAATATTCCATCTCCAGAAACCACATGGCCTAAATACAATATTTGTTTCTTTAAGAAATCGCATTTTTCTGGATTTAATTTCAGATTTAGGTACGTTTCGCAAACGTTCAAAAAACTCTTGTAAGTTCTTATTGTGAGAACTGAAACAGTTTCCAAAAATTATTAGATCATCCATATAGATAAAGCATTTTTCATATGTGAGACCCGCCGTGGCCATATTCATCATGCGCGAGAATGATCCTGGGCTAATTTTCAATCCCATTGGCATACGTACCATCTGGTACTGTCCTGAGCAAAACGCAGTATATTTCCTGCTTTCCTTCTCTAATGTTACGTTACAAAATCCATTATATAAATCTAAATGAGTGAAATATATACTTCCTGATAACGCATCTAATATTTCTGTCATATTTGGAAGGGGATATTTATCATCCTCGATCAAATTATTTAGTTTACGGTAGTCTATGACTAATCTTAATTTCTTCTGACCGCTGTTGTCTGTCTTTTTTGGCACTAATAGTACCGGACTTGACCAACTACTATTACACTTTTCAATAATGATCTTCTAATAATTTGTTTACCTGGGTTTTTATTTCGTTCTTTTGTGAATGTGGTAGCCGATAAGGTTTTGTAAATACCGGGCTAAGGTTTGGTTTTAAAGTAATGCTATGTTCGTAAATATTGGTTGGCAACAACTTGTCTCCCGGTAGATATAAAATATTCGAATACTTGGCGCATAAATTCTCGATAGACACCTGTTCTTCTTTATTTAAATGCATTATGTTTAATTGTTAAAATAATCGCTTGACTCTTTCAGCGTTCCTATTTGTCTTACTGAACGAACATATCGTGTATTCAGATAATTTATGAACAGTTGGCTCAATGTTTGTCAAAGTTATTGTAGTTTCCGTAGTATTTAATATTCGTATCGGCACAAGATCATTGCGTGGAATAGCTATAGAACTTGCTAAAAAAATACCTGCACCCAGTTCTTTTGCACATATCACGCATTCTTCTGTCAAATCCGTTTGGATATAGTGTATTGACTCACTTCTAGATGGTACTTTTCAATTGTTTTTGTATTTCCGCACAAAAGGTAAGTTATGTTTCGTATTCTGGTCTGTCCACAAAATTAAATTATTATTTTTTAAATCTATGATCGCGCTATACTTCTCTAAAAAATCCTGTCCTATGATACCGTGCGCTTTACTTGGCAATGTATCAAATACATAGAACTCGTGGTTATAACTTTGGTTATGACTACATAACTGTAAATATATGTATCCGATTGCATGGACTTAACCACCTATTCCGTTTAATCTTCTCGTTATGGATAGTAAGTTTTTGCTCGAGCGCATGTTTATATTTTAAAGCTGAAATGGTAGCGCCCGTATCAAGTAACCAAGTATATGTCACGTTATTTACTGGTAACTTAATCCAACAATTACTATTGGTCGCTAAAATAAAATTATTGTTCACGAAAAAACTGATTTTCCTCATTATCATTTTGCAATTGATTTTCATTTGGTTTTCCATCAGAATTTTCATTTGGTTGTTCACTGTCGGCTACACGCATACGTTCGTTGCGTACCCACTGATTTTCGCGTCTATTATAATTGTTATACCTACCTCTGGTTCGCCACGGTCTCCGACTAGATGCGGCTGCAAACTACCATTGGGAGTTTGACCTTGATAGTTTGGATTGCGATTTCCTTGGTTTGAGTAATTCCTGGTGTCGTAGGCAGCTCGTGGTACACGGTTGTGGTTTTGTCTTCCTCTAAAGTTATAAAAATTATTACGATACCTACCCATAACGTATCCTGATGTAGAGGCCGTCTCAGTTTCTTCGTCCTTGTCAAAGTCAAAGTCAAAATTATATATTTGCTGTAAATGTGGTACAAAAGATGGTAAAAATGAAGTGCAATGACACATTTCGCCATAAAAATAGCATGCAAATATTATTAAACACAAACATAAAATTAGGTAGGTATCTAAATTAAGTATTTATTTATTTATAACAGCTTAGTTAGACTATTACTAAGTTTTAATTAACTAACACAAAACAAGATTTTGCTGTTAAATACTAAAAACGGATAATGTTAACATATTAAAATATTTTTAACATACAACAAATTCAGCATAATAAAATCGTTTAAATATATAAACACAACATAATATAATGTAGGTAATTCTTTACAATGCAATTCGGACGTGATATGAGTGACAATTAGATTTTTTGAGAAATTCCGCTATCGAATAAAAGCTATGTGAAATAAGCCATTTTTTCAGAATTTTCTGTACAGAAGATCAATGATAAAGTTTGGTAGAGAGTTAAAGATAAGTGGAGCCATATATACACAATTACGTCTGAATAATTCAATCCTAGGTACAGGCATTGTTAATAGATACTGTGTAACTGTACGTTTATTAAAATTGTTTTTAAGTTCAAAAAGTGAAAAGTTAGTTTTGACAAATTGTAGGTATTGCACTTTTGTACGAAACAGCTGTTTTTTTTTAAATAACCGATGAAAAATTACTATGTGGAGGTGCTCAGAATGATGTACTGAATACGTGGTAACGGTTTTCGCGTCGGTGTCCCTGCCACCCTGTATATTGCAATCAATGTGCATCAGATGCCAGTCATAAAAAAAACGTGCGAAGCAGGGCCTGTTCAGTAGTTAAACATAATTATAATGAGACTGTTTCCACTTCGCACTTGTTTTTATATCGCTATCTATGCGACACGTGCCGCAGTTACAAATAATACAATGTCAGTGAAGGGAAAACACCTTATGCTGCTGATAAATGATAGGTAGAAAAATAAATCGTGAGCCTCGATTGTACGACAATGCAGTTCGTGACCGTCAATTTAAAAAGAAAAAACAGGGAAACCGATATCCGAAAGGCAGACTGCTCCTGATCCTGGTCCTTGGTCTGATCCTGGCCACCTTCAAAATGATTATAGATGTGGTGAAATCCTCTAATCGTGCTTTACTTAGTTGTTGCTTTTATACACTTTTATCTCTCAAGATTAGACTTAAGCTCAATTCAGCCCGTAATTGAAAATAAAAGACCGAAGAGATAAGATTCTTTTCATTCCACTGTGAGCAGCCTGTGTGCGCGCCGGCGCCGAGGTGACGCCGCACTTTGCTAACTAAAAGACATGACGGAACACTTTTCTACGAAACGCTCATTAACGGGATTTTGAATTCAACAAATTTTTCCCATTTATCAACACAACGCGTATTGAGAAAGTCAATACTTCTTACGAAATATGTCGACACTGAGAATGATTGTTGTAAACGGAGTTTTTACCTACCTGTAGATGTGAATCATCTGCCTACGGAGCGCATAACATATCTTTCTTTGAATTATAATATTGCTGCATTCATTACACTGAATATATTTGAATTATAAACAATTATTCATTCATATGTTTTACAAGTAGTTACTTAGGGTCCGTTCCCGGAAACTGCTAACAATTGTTATAGTTCATTATTTTGATAACAGGGAATGGCGTAGCGTGGCGTTGCTTACCGTAGCGAGGCGTAGCGTTTCGTAGCGCTCGCGTAGCTCGTATCTACTTTATCAAAGTGTTGTTTCTATGTGTTTTCAATTAAAATAAAAGGTTTTTATCTCACCACAGAGATGCGGCTACTGCCCGACGACCTTGGTGGCAATGCGCACTCCTGTGCCGCGCAACGGGTTAGGATGGACTCGATGGAGCATTTGTCATGCAACAATATAATAATTCAGATCAATGTATTTTGCCACCACCAAGTTTTACTTAAGAAATGTTATTTAAATACATACTTACATAATATCTACTTTCATTAGCTAAAAGTGAACACTACGCTATTAAAAAAGCGATAGTTACTATAAACCAATAAATTCATAGGATATAGTTAAATTCCTGCATACAGTTATTCACCTGCTTGAGAAATTTTCACAGCAAACGATGGTGTTTGTTTGTCAAAGGACTTTATTCACCGTTGATCGAAAATTGTATTTTTGTTGTACCGCGGGGCAGAACAATGCATTGTTAGCACGCGCCGGGGTACGGGCTCCGTGGGGTCAGCAGTGCTCAAAGTGCTACGGGGAAGTTTAACTTACCATTCTATAAAAATCAGTGGCGTTTCGTACCTGTCTGTGTGACCGTGTTGTTCTTCTCAATTACGCAACAAATTTTGATGCGATTCATCATCATTTAGAAAAAATGTTCCGTGAGCTTTATGTGTAAAATACATTAACATTAAACTTGCATATAATACAGAAATCTCCGTGTTGTGTGGCTGTCAGCATTCTAGGAGATCAGATATTGGATTGATCAATACAACTTGAAAGTTTAATTAAATACAAACAATGAGTTGTGAATCAGTCATCGGAGCTGGAACATTTACTTAGCAACAACTGAGGCACCAATCAAACATCAAGCCGGGTAACCTCGAACTTTTGGAAGCTGAGCTATGTTTAACTAAAGCTAACAAAGTACTCCAGCGGTTTTCAGGCTAATTTTGCGGTCATTTAAAAACATTCTACATGTTCACCAAACAGCATAATCAATTAATTAGCCTATATCGTTCCCACGGCTGGGATACAGGCCTCATCTCAGTGAGAGGGAGTGAGCTATATTCCACCACGCAGGCCCAGTGCAGGTTCGTAGATGTCACTTGTCCTTGCAGCCCATATTTAATAAAGGTTGAATAGCACAGGCTCGGACCGCCATGCGCCATCAGCTGGCACATCGTAATGTTCGTAATCACCTTTACATCGTCACGATTACTCACAGCTCGTTAGAAGCTCTGTTTGGTGACAGACTGTCTGGTGGTAACTTCGATTAGATTGGTATCTTCATGATAAGTCCAACAGGGCGAAAGCAGTTGTGTACCTTTATAAAGGACCAGCATTATTGATGGGCGGCAGAACTAACGCTTAGTGTTGTTAATAGTTGTATTTCCCTAGACCGATCCTTTTACCAACATCGCCAAGTCCTGTTTGTGCTGCTAAAAATGGCCAGGGTCTAAAATTAAATGATTCATAGGTAATTAGCATAAACTTTGCAATGTAAGAGGAATATGAAGCACATTATAATTTTGAAGATCTTTGTGTTTCCCAGACCTCAGATCCACATCATTTCCTTAGAATTTTTTGTTGATATTTTATAGGAAAAACGAAAAACAAATTATATTATTTCTTCTACGTAAAAGGACAATGTCAATAAGTTGTTGAAGCGTACACGGCCATGGGGACAAGGGAGGACCGTCCAAGCTAAATTAGCTTCTATATCTATTTCCAGCAGATATTCACGCTACGAAGGCTCTGCATAATGCGGCGCGTGAAGGCTTTGACGCGAGCCAGCGATGGAAATTGAGCGCGCTCGGGCGGACGCGATGGGCGGGCGGCGGCCGCCCAACCGAATCATTTTCAGAAATACATTTTTACATCGATATTTCATGGAGTTATTTCCGATATCCAATTAAAATATTTCAGTTCGTTTTTACCTGGATGTTATTGGGGTGGAATATCTCATCGGCTCAGTGAGCTGGCGGTAAGTAATTGGTTTACTATCTACGCTTAAATCTACGGAAAATTTTACTTAATCAGCATTTTTATGGTTAGGAAGTTATGGTAGCTGGAGATATGTACCGAGAGCGTTTTATGTTTTCTTATTCTATTCTCTTATTCTACTCGTAAGCATATTGTACAAAATATATAGCTACTACATTTATACCCTTATCACGAGCGTGGGATGTGGTCCTACAATATCACTAAATCAAGCTGGGAGACCTCCTAAACTATGAGAAATGCACCGTCAGGCAGTCGACGGGAGTGTATACTAAACTTAATACATATCCGAGCCGTGTGTACATGGTGTATTGCATAATTTACGTGTATATGTATAGTATGTTTGCTGCAACGTGACACGACAAGCAGCTATGCCTTGTTTGTGTCCTCTGCCGAACTTACAACTTGCTGGAGAGGTTGTGTAAGAAGAAACTTCTTTGACCATCATTGAAACATTATTTGGCAGAGGATGTTGGAGGCTTTCTATTACTAATATCATCAATCGTATAAAATGTTTCAAAAATAAAAAAAGCATATTAGCAAGTACGTGAATAAATCATTCCAGATACTGCGGCGCGAAATTCAACAACAGTTGATGAAAAAATTCATTCAGAACAACCGGCCAAATGCGAGTGCGACTCGCGCATGAACCCGTGCCGTCGTAGTAGGGGGACCCCCATTAATTCTTAATTTATTTTTATTATTTGTTGTTACAGCGAAAATAGAAATACACAATCTGTGAAAATTTCAATTGTCCACCTTACATATCATGAGATACAGCCCGCTGACAGACAGAGGGACGGACAGCAATAGGGTCCCGTTGGTTACCCGGGTACGGGACCCTAAAAACTAGGTGTGCTTATTTCTCGATTATACCATCGAACATGGAAATCAATTGATCAATTGAAACTAAATACGTTCTAGAACAATAGCCCAATTTTATACAATTTGCAAAATTACATTTTATTAAAAGTAAGCCTATTTCATTATCCACATCAGTCCACTGTCAGCAATAACTTAAGAACGCGTGTTACTCGCTGCGTCAGCGCATATAACTAGGGTGTTGGTGTCGTATTGCACATCGTCAGGTGCGGCTGAACCGTTCGTTAGCCTGGCGCGGTGCACATACTGCTGAAATGACAATACCTACTAGACGGTATGTTATGTATCTATTAAAGTTGATGTGACGCAATCTCGTGTAATTTTTTCATTTGATTTTAATAACATAACGTCACGGCTGTTTGTCCTCGTAGGGCTAAGCAGTAGTGACTGAGTATAGTACACCCACATTTCGCCAGTTATGTTTTAAGTTCCATGTAATAGGTGGCGACCCTATTGCCATCAACGGGGCACGAATCCGGAGTCCGGGTGCTATTGTCGTTGCAAAGAAAGCTGAGATTAACAAAGAAAAGCCAAAGCAATGCTTTGGTTACTGATATTGAGCGATTCTTAAAATGTGATTCTCATATGTATACCCGTACCTCTTCTTCAAAATTAAATCTTTATCGCTCTTTCGTTTTCTTTCCTCCTTCATAACATCTATCATCAAATCGAAAACTCTTCTTCATCTTTTTCTTCCCCACGTTTAAATGCAGAATACAAAATATTAAAGTGATTCATATCGTAGTAGCCAAGTGTAGGCAATAGGCATGAGCCATCCCACCCAAGCAGCACGTGTCATGTGAGTCGTCGGACACTGCTACCACCTGCTACATCGTGTCAGCAGACAATATACTTGCCCACTTGTTCACCTGTCAATTTGTATATTTACTATCGCTTCAATGTAACACGTCATGCTACATTTGTTATATTCAGCCTGAGCATCTAGCTCACTGTTGAAGTTGAGCTATCGCTAGACCCAGTTTAATATGAAATATTACATTAAATACGCTTGGTAAACATTGATTGACAGTCTAAAATAAACGGCCTGCTTAACGCCTGAACTACATGTTCACGTAGTAAGGGTTTTTACATCACAGGTGTAATGTGACTGCTCTTGTAGGTCTAGACCTTTCAGACGGTAGAGAGATCGGGCGCAGGACCAACAGCTTCACGTACTTTCCGAGTCTCGGGGGTATTGTATTATACCGCCAACTCCCAAACTCTGGACTGCTCTGAGAAATTCATAATCAAATAACTAGTCTTCCGAGTACCAAGAAGCTATTCGTAGTTTAAACAATAAGAGGCTGATGATCATGTATTTAAAATGCCATCCCGTTTTTGTATGCCTAGCACGTCCAATATTGACCCTGATCGCGGTTTAGTTCATGACATAATCCGCATAATTGATATCCACTACTTTACACAAAATGCATTATAATCTGTGGTAGACCTGAAATATTTGCGAGATGACACAATAGCGCGCGTGTGTCCGTCTGTTGACGCATTATCGAGAACAATAGAAGGATGCGTGCGAGTGATGCGCTGATGTGCGCGCACGCATCGCCCGCTACGTCACGCGGCGCGAGCGCGAGCCAGAACGCATCTCTGGAAATGAGAAGGTAAATGACCATTTCTTTCACATAAACTCAAGGGCACCTGATTGGAAACAGTAGCTTGGTACAATACATTGCTTTCTGACGACTCGGAAGAGGTCGCATCACTAGCTGACAATCACATCAATACCTATTCCTACTAGAAATTGAGGTCATTGAAACGCTGACTAAACTTTTTAGAAAAGCAGCAAAGAAACTTTTTTAAAAGATGCAGCAAAGAAACTTTTTTAAAAGATGCAGCCAACTGTTGTTTAAATCATTTAAATCTTATTCGATGACTTTTCTTTTCCAGTATCGAAATGGGTCTTCTGAAACCGCTGCATTCTACGGACGAGTTAGTAAATGTCGATTCTCAACGCTTGCAACATATTATTAAGATAGTACATCGTCCATTATGACAAAAGTGCGTCAATGTTAATGCCTTGTTTACGAATTCTAGCGCTGTCTCAGAGTTATTGTAGGAGATTCCGTCACCCGGCGTTAGACACGACTGAGATCAACTCATTTGAATATGCTGCATCCTTTGAAGTCTCAATTTGAGGATATGAGTGTGGTTTATGTTCTCTTTGTACTACCGATCATGGGAAATGCAAGTGAACAAGTTATGTTTTGTGTGGATGCAAGAATGCGACAGGGTTCTACTGGGTGCTACTTTGAGGATTTCTATGCCGACCCAGTACTTTTACTTTTCTCGAACTGGGTCAGTATAGTCAAAGAGCTCAACATTTTCCACACTCGGCATTTACCTCAAACGTGCTTAAACATAAACTTACACCTTTTCCCCAAGCGATCCTTACATTCCTTTAAATTCGTTTCCACGTCGACTAAATAAAAAAAATTTACATAATTAATGTGAGTCTTTACATTTATCCTGTAATTATTTATTTGGTAGGTGCCTACCAAAAAGATTATAAGATCCAGTAGGTCCTAAAAACGACATCAGCAATTCTTTTAACTGTTAATAATTAATATTCTTTCGAGGACCTTCCAAGGCACTAAATATTCCCTAAGCGTAAGCAATAACAGTGAGGACGACACCTCATAGTACCCACTTTTATTTACCAGAACACGGCTAAATAGAACAAACAGAAATATAACTTTAAACGAGGCTGAGTAGGGAAAAGTTCCCGCGGTGACGCTATAAGCCTTGTTGACAGTTGGCGCTTCGCCAGCTGACGTGGTCCTACACAAATACACACGTTATGGCGTGTTCCGGGTAGCAATAGACTGACAGAATGTATAGACTGGGATATCTGTTAATGGAGTTATAAAGGGGGTTAGTGTGGAGATAGTTAAAACCCTATAAAGGATGTAAAAAGACCCTTATCGAAGCCGAAAGGCATTTGTGCTCCCCGCGATTGCAATCATATTTTTGTTCTGGAACCGGAGTTATGGAGATATTTGAGGTCAAAGTTACAATTTTTTCACAAGTATTTTTTTTAATATTAGTTTTTAAGGTTATAAATTCACTTTAATTACTTCAATGACCTGTTTACTATTCAAAGCATCCATCAGCACAATGTTTTCAGTGCGTTACATTGAGTTTCACCGTAAAACGTGATTTTATGACTTTTGAAGAAAAAAGAAATTGTTTCCCAGCAATATTTTTTTTTGCGTAGGGTTACTTAGTTTGATCTACAGAATGCTTGGTAGAAGGCTTCGTGAAGGGTCCGTTTACACCCACGGATAAACACAGTTTAACAAAAATATCGAAAAAAATTCATCATCATCTGCCTAGCCTTTTTACGAGAAGCCGCTATTTATCTGACCTCCACAACCCAGTCACTGAATAGGGTATCGTTAGATACCCCTCGGTTTTAGGTTTTCAGACTTTCGGGATCCAAAAACTTGCCACTATGAGAACACCCTCGGGTAGCCTTCTTCAATTAAACTTAATTCTCTAGAATATTCATAAAACATGAGAATGAGATACTAAAAGCATTATTTTATAGTATTAGTAGTCAATCTACTTGATACAATTACGATTCAATAGAAGTTTCCTAAGGGCTAAAGCTTAATCTTAAATTATTCATAGTGTATTCAGCCGTAGGTTATCTTCTGTTAACCCTTTATGGCCAACCTTTCGCAGCAGGTGTCGTCGTTCACATGTAGTAAGTTCACACTCCTCACATGACATGTCGTATTTGCCTACGAAAAGGTTGCTGAACCGCTTGCTCCCGTGCGCATGGTTGGGAGCCACACGTCAATGCAGGATTCAATTATAAATTTTGCACCCCAGAGCATTGAAACGAATAGACATGGCTTAAACATTTAGTGAAAACACATTATTCTAAGACCAAATTGCAATGAACTGAATGGGCAAGAAGGGCAAATGAAGCTATTTTTGGCAAAAATGCTGACTTATGGTAGGTAGAGAAACGACATCGGTCTTAAGCATTGACAACTCTGTTGGCAACGTTGGGAGAGGAAGTTCACAGCTGGGACATTACACCCAACTATAAATTTCCCCCTTTTTTTTGTTATGGCATCTCGCAGTTCAGCCTATGAGGCCGACTTCTGCTTAACCGGCATGTGGATGCCTTGAGTGTAACTCCTTCAGCCAGGGGCTTAAAACTACTTCTAAACTAAGCGACCACACGCTAAGGGCACCCCCTGTGGGGCACGAGCCTCGGCTTAGGGCGTCGCTGGGCAAGGGGACAGGCTGGTTCTGAGTAAATAAATTTCCTCCCTCTTCACTTTGCCTTCTCTACGAATTTGTCGTATCCCCCTCTTCTCTGATCCGTCAACTCGCTCGAACTACATAGTGCGGTTACTGCTGGACTTGGACGCGCACGTTCGTTACCGACCGGACTACATTCAATTGTGTGCCGTATATGATACTGCAGGAGCTTGATTAAGTTATATTGTGCAGGTTTAGTTAGCAACGCACATAATAAGAGCAAGCAGTTAGATCCAGAACTGTACACAAGTGTCAAGTCTAGTCAAGGTCTAGGTTAGTTCTAGATTTAAAAATCTTCAGTCACACAGAAGTTAATTAGTAGTACAATAAAATCTGATTATTTGAATCTAGATCTAAATTCCAAAAAGATTAAAGAATGTCCTCATTGGTGATGTTCTTCAGAAAGGTCAGGGCCGTAGTATTTGAGACCGGATATCGACCGGATGTATGAACGTGGTTGAAACACAAGAAATAATATGGAAAAATCGTAGCTGATGGCATTCTGTAGTTCTGCCAACCCCCATAGGAGAAAGGCGTCAGTTTACGTACATATTATGTTTATGAAAAGTAAACATAATCAATGTATTTAATCAAAGTAAAATCCGAGTCATAAATAATAATAACGGAGCTCTCAAATTAGTGATTACGCGCATCTGCCTCGGAACAGGCGTAGAGGCGGCGAATTGACAACTCGTGTAGCTGTCCACCATGTTGCAACGAGTAAGTTTAGGTGTAGGGGGTAATCTTGGAACTACTGATCCGATTCCCAAAATTCTATCACTAATGGAAAGCTACGTTGTCCCCGAGTTTCATAGACAATATTTAAAACGTTCCTGTGGGATATCTTCTGACCACAACGCGAGCGACGCCGCTTACAAAAATTGCTAATATTATATGCGAAAGTAGTATTATCTTTAACGGCTCAACGGATTATGATAAACTTTAGTACATGGATAGACAATGAACTGGCGGGTAGGACATAGGATACTTTTTTACCACCGGTACTACGTTCCCAAATAAAGAAAATCTTTCTATCATTATTTCCGTTCCGAGCTCCACGCGGACGAAGCCGCAGGAAACAGTAGTATCATGATAAGAACAGGTTGCGCCGCCGGCGCCAGCAACCGGCCCGGTTACAGGACGGCGGGATGACCGGTGATCACGTCGTTTACGACAAGTCGCCAAATGTAACAGTAACTTTTATTTCACCCTCATGATGCTAAATACTGGACGCTTAGGGCTAGAGCACACTTACGACTCATTTTAAAAACTGACAACGTTTAATTGTTCGTCATTTCCTAGCTCTTTGATTTTTCACCAATTACTTTCCGCGGTACTCGTTGGGCAGAAAATGATCTTTATTTAAGAAAAATCTTGCTAAAGTGAAACACGATTATTGAAACATACATCGACATGAAATTCTGGACCATTCTATGAATTGGTTTCATTTTCAAACGTAGGAAGATTACGTAGGACAAAAGAATATTCCATTATATATATAAATTACATTACAATTACTATTTCTTGTTGACAAGATATTAATTCTCAACAAACAATGATTCATTCAAATTCAATAGGAACATTCTAGACACAAACAAAAACAATCGGTGCGAATGAGGTAGTCCTAAAATGATGTCATAAGGTAGTTTATTTTGTTTATTTTTTTTATAATACAATGGGCCCACTATTGACCTCAATCCTGTTTTCCTTTATTTAAAGAACAGAAACAAACAAATAGACAGGAAACAAACATTTCTTCCCGAGTCAGTCTACAAAGTCAGTCAATCCAAAATTTACTGTTAATGTAAAAGGACAATGCCCATTTTCTACGAGAGTTGGGCTGATCTTGCATTTTGACGGGATCATCGGTAAAATAACGGAAATAATTGAATCGCGCTTCCCAGAATTTAATCGCGTGTGCGCATAGGATTAACGGTGACGCGCGTATTCCTGCGCTCGTAAACCGTCCGCGACTTAATTGCTTTATTTTGACGCTGCCTCGGGCTCCCGCAGTCTTGGCGTCGCAACGGTACATACAGCCTCTTCGCTTGTTACCTTCGGGTTCTTTGTTATATTTATGTCGATGAATACGATCAGAGCGAACACGATGTTTGTGTTTGTATTTATTCATTTACTTAATTAATGCGAATAAAGAATTAAATAAATAAAACTAGAGCATTTACGAGTATACACCTTTGTACATAGAGAAAAGTAATAAAACCAGTGCAGCTTATCGTTGCTAGTATACATGATAACCATGTATTTTTTACATTGTTTTCAAAGACTTTTTCGATTTAACAATGTAAATTCACTGTTAAAGTGGAGGTGTCATAAAGCGCTACGTTACCCTATCCAGTTTCCATACACGTTTTTGTCAGTATGTAGTTCAGTAGATGTAAAAATAACGTACTCTTTCACTAAGTAGGAAAACACTATTTTCCTCCTTCTAGGTACTACGTACGTGTGCGCACGTTGACACGCTCAAAATGCGAACTTATGGAAAAATTCAATGAGCGTCGTATTCAATATTATATTCCTTTTCCTACCGAACTCGTGAGCCTTTCCACCATTTACTACCCTCGAGTTCTTATTACACAGTCCATTGCAACTTTAGTTCAGAAGCTTCTCTCTGTTGGATGAAAAAAAACATCAGTGGAATAGGAATCAAATATAAAATTTAGTTCGTAATATTTTCATAGCGGCTCTGATTGAGTCAGGTGCACGTGTGAGGCTGAAAGGAACTCCAACAGGCAGGTAGGAGAAACAAAACAGTAGGCCAACTTCACGCAAATGTACTATTCGAAATCTCTGTGTCTAAGTTAGAGAGTATAACTGCTAATATAGTTGTTTGAATCAGTCAACATACATAATCACCTTCCATGTAGCAGGTTACGTCGTTTAACTGTTTGTAAATCCGGTCATTACGCATTTTTCTAGAAAACCCAATGACGTCACATTATTAGTGCCCGTTAATCAATAAGCAACTAGTTTAGATGACACTATGGGAATTGGCAACGTTGGGTCGTGAAACGGCTTTTTTTTTGGATGGGAAATCATCAAATGACCCCTCCCCCCCCGCTCTGGGCGGAGCGGAAGGGAGTGTCAGACTTGTACTGACTAAAACCCATCCATGTTCCTTCTTTGCCTTTTGTGTTCCAGGGCCGCGGTATCTCTTTCGAACAGTCCCGCAGCCCTGGTGAAACGGCCTGAGGTCAGCACAGATAGTGGAGTCTTATGTCATCAGTATAAGCAATGTTGACGAGTCTACTCATCTCTAATGTGTTCCTACGAACCGCAAGTCTATTAACGGTAAACAAAACAAATAATTCAGAAATACTTAAACTAACTTAAAATAGAAAAATTCAATGATGTTGCATAAGATTGCTGATCTTGTTATGAGTATCTAATCTAGCTTTAAAAACACAATTTGACACGGTTCTTGTATTCTTACGACAGTTACAAAAAATAACAAAACCTCACAGAAATACACTATTTTCAGTCGAAAGATACACACTGCCTTTACAAATGGAGGAAGGGAAACTGAACACGTTTGGGCTAACATTAACTGGAATCTATGTCAAATCAAATGCGTGTTATGTCATTTTGACGTTCACGTAGTGCTGATTCACCATAAATGGAATAAAATATTTTTGGTTTTGATTTATTATTATAAAATTAAGAAAGCCATTCCTAGTTAATCTACTGTATAATCTGTTCAGTGTCGGTTACGGTCCAGGAGCCTGTATCGATCCGCCCAACGCGCCGCCCACCCAGCGCGTACATCCGGAAATATTAACTGAAACCAACTGAAATTGGTGCCAATAACCCCTGATTTAGACCTCCGGGTCCAAGACCTCTCTCAAGTAGAAACCTCAGCGAAACTCGTGTGTTTTATGGACATAATTTAATCATTAATTTGAAGAAAATTGTGGAAACAAATCAGCAGTTTAGGGGCTTGTCTTATTGAGTTTTATTTTTTTTCGATTAAAATCGCTGTTTATTTACTTGAGTACTGATTTAATGTAGTAGTTTGCGAAGTAATTAATTTCATGTTTTTATTGTTTTATTAAACATCACTCCTGTAATCCCCCAAAAGGTTACATAGAGGTATACCTATAGTACCATCCACATTTCGACATATATTCCCATCAATCAGGTAGTCAGTCCTGACTCCGGGCTGCCACTGACAAATTCCAAAAGAACCTTATAACCCTTTGCCGACCGAGGAATTGAAAATTTACAGACACGTCTACCTCAGAAAAATCCTACCTTACTTAATAATAGGTAAATACTCCCGCGCCCCGCACGCCTTGCGCTTCACTGCGCGCCATGCTCCCGTCTACGTGACGTTCAAAGCCCTATTTGACTCTATTGGGGGATGATTTTGGAAAAACTGATACACATATAACAACCATACTGCGATCGCCAACCCGCCTGCCAAGCGTGGCGATTATGGAGGCCTATGTCCAGCAGACGTCTTTCGGCTGAAATGATGAATGATGATGATACACATATCTCATAATTCTAATAGAATAGTGTGTACACCAGTTTTCGAGTCAAACGACCCAGAAAATATTAAGTTTCACAAAAAATTCAACCCGCCATATCACCTTTTCCTCTTAGGGGTGGAATTTCGATAAACTCTTTCATAGTGGATACCCACTCTTCACAAAGAATACAGCCATCAACACGCCACGGACGATTTACCGGGCCCTACATGGGCCCGATATAGACTTCTTAGGGTCCGCATCCAGGCCGCGTTTCGGTGACCCGTTTGGGGAAACCGAAGGTTTTGTCTGTGCAATAATGAACGAAGTTATGATGACGAATAACTACCGGAAATACATTGCGAAGGATGGCACAGTTGACATATGTCGGGCATGCCACCGTCCGGTAGAATCGATCCGACATTTCTTGGTGTTCTCGTCTGGCTAACCGAGAGTACCTACTTGCATAGACACAATCTCGCTGCCAGGTTTGTCCACCAGCTATTTGCTTTGAAGTACAACCTTGAGGAATCAGCATTGTCATACTATAAGTATGCGCACGACCCAGTTCTCGATGATGGTAATATGACGTTGTATTGGGATCGACCTATCGTCACTGACAGGACTATTGTTGGCAATAAGCCTGACATTGTGGTGATAGATCGATTGAAGCGTCGCGCAATGATTGTTGATATAACGGTCCCGCATGAGCAGAACCTCGTGATAGAAGAGAAAGAGAAACAATTTAAATTTCTAGATCTGACTCGCGAGGTTGTCGACATCTGGGACGTGAGTACAGCAGTCATTGTGCCGATAGTCGTGTCGGCCAATGGCTTCATAGCCAATTCCCTCGACCAACATCTGAGGAGGCTCTCGCTTGGCAGTTGGATCAAGGGCTTGATTCAAAAAGCAGTACATCTGGACGCGGCACATATTGTTAGGAGGTTCCTTTCTCAAGAGTCCTGAACACCGGTAGCTCGGACCCTGTTCCCGATACCGGTGGGCTACTAATTTCTATATTTTTTAATGTTGTTTACATAATTTTTTTTAATAAAAATATTTAAAAATGTAAATAATATTTGAGAAAAATGAATAAAGAAATAATAATATTGTATGTTAATGAGTAAATTAGCAATCCATATTTTCAACCACCATGCGGGCAGACCCATAGGTAAAACCTAGTTTTTTTATGAGATCTTGGGACTGGTCAAAGCTAGCTTCCCATAAATTTCTAGCAATTTAGATAGTATCACCAATCAATCATAACATAATAGCTACGTACTTCTTAACATTCTTGTACTCGTTTATTATCATTACAACCACGCCCACACCTAGCCTATAATGTGAACACAACCCAGACCCGCCCACGCGCCTGTCATCAATCATGGTGTCAGTTGGCACAGGTGTCAAATGACACAGTTCACGGATACCTCGGGTCATGTGCGGTGTGCCCCCCAGCCGGGACACTGTTGAATATTCTGCATATTTCATCGTGACATACGACACGTAATATGTGGTCGGAGAGCCAAACATTCACGGCCGGTCGAAGGTCATTTCCACAGATATGGCACAACTATGACTTAAGTTACTTGGGACTTGTATGAAATTCCATTTACGTTGGGCACTCGAATACAAATTTATCTGAATAGAGTGACTGTCTCTGGCTACTGCAACCTCATCACCAGCTGCTTATTGTCTACAGGGATATCATGTAAATGAAAACGTTGTCGGGGTTCTTTTAACTGTTTCTAAGCTAAAGATAGGACACCCTTTCATGCGCCTACCATCCAGGATAAACTTTCTGTGTCTTCATCTGCATTCTCTTAATACTCTATAAATTCATGAAGATGATCATAATATTCTAATATCGTTACTTAAAACAGCAATTTTCTAACCTACTTAATAACTAAATCTAGGTACCAAATAACAGATTATTACTCAATGAAAAGTAATGAGTGCCTGTAAACGACAGATCAGCAGATATCCGGAAACCCCCGGCAGATGCTAACGATGCATCAATTTATTTAGTTTGCGTTAAACATGAACAATTTGTCTAATTTGCGAGAATGTGTCGCTATGTTGGATTTCACAGCATAAAGACCCAAAGGAGGTCACGTTGAATCACCTGAAATATGTTTTAAATTAGTCGGCGGTACTGTGCTACCTACATGCCTCTATACCCACCGCGGCGACTGTTCTAGCCTGTACGGCGCCACGGTTCTCGTTATGAATCTAGACAATAAGACCTCTACGTACTTACAGTATAGAATGTATGGCAGGTATGTAGGTACTTACTCTACCAGTACCTGCCTGTTGCAAGTAAGTTATTGTTAATTTAAGACCATGTATTAGGTCTATGCTCTGCCTCACCAGTGTCTCTTGCCCTTAACTCGACTTATTTGGGGTCGGCGCATTCTTCCATACTTCTTTATTATCTCATGAGTCCACACAGTTCATTCATCGTTTCTTTGGTCTTGCTCTACTCTTATAGCCATCCACATTCATACTGGAAACTTTCCTCACAAAATATCAAATCAAGTCATTTATTTTAGACTGACAATTAGACCTTTTTGAAAGTCTATATTACGTAAGACAGTTTACTAAACGCCCGACCTTTGCCTTCATAATCCACCAAAATTGTTCCCGCTACTGCGCCGGGTCCCAGGCGTCGTTTCTAAAAGAGGCACCGCACTTCCACAGCAATTAACAGTCTCCCCTACCTAGACTTTTTTCCAACAAATTTTACCAAGCAAACACTAAGAACCAATAAAACCCTCATCCCATCATCCTTCACGTGTCCTCAAAGTAAATAAAGTAGGCTGCTGCGGGGCTCGGGGGTGCGGCCAGCCAGGATGAGATGAGGACAGCCCGCATCGGCGTCGCGCGTCGGTAGCTAAATAGGTATTGTAACAGTATGGGGTAACAGGTTGCTCGCTGACAATGGTACGAATACTAAACCTATCTAGAATAGAGAAAGTTTTGTTTTTCATTATAACATAGTACTTTCCTTTATTTATTTTCTTACTTACTAATTACATTTTTAAATATTTCTTAACAAAAACCATATAAAAAAAACATTTAAAAATATAAAAAATAGTAGCCCACCGGTATCGGGAACAGGGTCCAAGCTACCGGCGGTCAGGGCTCCAGAGAGAGGAACCTCCTAACAATACGAGCCGTGTCTAGGAGTACCGCTTTCTGAATCAAGCCCTTGATCCAGCTGCCTAACGAGAGCCTCCTCAGGTATTGGTCGAGGCTCTTGGCAATTAAGCCATGGGCTGATACGACTATCGGCACAATGATCGCTGAGTCCACATCCCACATGTCGACAACCTCGCGAGCCAAGTCAACTTTATTATTACGAGCCTGATGTGTCCCACTGCAGGGCGAAGGCCTCCCTTCCCTCTTTCCATTTATCTCTGTCTTTGGCTATTTGGGCCCAATCCTTTTGATAAGAGTCCAGTAATCTTGTATGAAAAAAAATTTGGTGACCAACCGGAACAGTGACTAGTCGGGAATAACTCATTTAAATTATTATTACACTGAAGTAACTGTGTTTATAATTTCGAAAGCAAAATATGTAGTTAAGTTAATGAGCAGAGGCTGTGCAATAACTCTTATTGCTCTTATTGCTTATTGCATTGTATGCGGTAGCCGTAGGTACACGTGTACCGTGTACAATTTGAAAAAGAAAGAAACAAATCCTGTATAACTCTTCTAAGATTCTAACTGTAAAACCATTTCAATTGATACATTGTGCGGACTTATCCCAGTTTCAATCCGCTCTGGTCGCTCTGGTCGCTCTGGTCGCTCTGGTCGCTCTGGTCGCTCGCTGTTTCGCGAGGAACTGTGAAAAATAACTTGTGCTTAACCTACTTCTGGCTGAACGAAGAACACTTGCAAAATGTAACCAAACCTAAAGGAATTAGAGTTTAAATTAGAAAGGCACAAGTGAAGCACAACATCTTTGATGGAAATCTGCACGTAAAATGGAACTTAACTGTTAAAGAGATAGGGGACGTTTTTACTTGACAATACTAATGACTTCTATGTTTCCTTTTCCTCAATTTCCAGGGTTTGGAGAGGTCAACAGCCGCAGAAAAGTCCAGTGGTGTGAGGATTGCTTCTCGACGACAATTCTTGTCAAGACCGACGCTCACAAGTCGGATTTGAAGTACCTAGTATGTTCTGTAGCACAAGAAATAACCGGTTTAGGAATGTCATATTTATTTTCCATAAAGCAACCTATATACTTGTGCAGTATATCTAGGCACTAAGTTCCGACAACTTTCAAGTTGAAGTCATGAATTCATGATTGAGTTATCATGAAACAACATGCTAAACAGGCATCGTAAGCTTACGGCTCTACAAATGCCGCAATATCTTTATAATAATATCCTTGCAGTCATCTTTCTCTTAAAAATACCCGTATCCCTACGACCGACGCCAACGTCAATCTCAAGATACAATACCAACAATCAGTCAGGGATACGAGCTAGTACTATAAGATAATTGTGGTCACCCACAGCTATTGTGACACACACTAAACTGTGCTCGTATCAATGGATTCACAGAACCGCTGAGTCACGCTCAGTGCATGGGTGATAATTTCGAGGAAATAGACTAAATAGTTTTGTTAAAAAAAAACAATAATTCCATATTGGTTTTCCTCATAACGCATTCTAGGCAAACTGCAGTCTAGTCATCACATACATACATACATACACTCACGCCTTTCTTCCAAGGGGGTAGGCAGAGACCAAAGAACGCCAACTGCTCCGATCCTTACATACTCCTTTTGCATCGTCGACATTCATACATCCGGTATTCGTACACGTGGATCCAAGATGTAGGCCGCTTGTGTTAGCTTGAGACCAAAGCAACCCACAACACTATAGTCAAAATGCGAAATGTGAAATAAGTATCTAAAAATATTTACAAAGAGCAAACTGATAATTCAATTTGTTTGTTCAGATATTATTACATGAAGTATATAGTTCTGATAAGACAAAGTTAACAAATATTTCATTCGTATTTCATTCGAATCTGATACAGTATACCTATGTATCGCATTCTTCCGAACTCCCAATTAGCGAAGTTAACATTAATAATTAACTACCATTTCTATTAAGAAATGACAATTTGCACAATCTATACGACGAAAACAAAAGAGGTGATTGAGAAAAATTAATAACAGCAAAAAGAATCGCTGAGGACAGGATTCGAACCTGCGCGGGTAGAACCCATTGGATTTCAAGTCCAACTCCTTAACCACTCGGACACCTCAGCTGTGGTAAGACGCGCCAAATTTCGAATCAGCGTCTACGAGTAACTGTGCGCATAGTGAGTGTGATGTAGCACGTGACGGTTAGTTAGCACCTTCCGTTTCGCACTCGCATTGATCACTGGTCTATACAAAATACAGCAATAGAAATTAATGACGCAAAAGTTTTTTTTTTTTATAAAACTTCATTATATTATATTAAATTGTTTTCCGATGCCTTAAAATGTTAATGTACGACCTATAAAATACCGAATGCATTAAAAAAATGGTATAAACACCTTACAGGTGCTATTAATTTGATCAAATATCAAAGTCTGAATGAGAATCAAGTGGAGTTCGTCACATGACCTCATTTTCTTTCTCCGTCCAAAAAACGCTGATGAATTACATAAAAATCGAGCCAGTGGTTTTATAGCGTACTTTATTAGATGGCTGATGTGTCTAATGTACTAAACTAATGTTGTTTACGCACACCACCGTACTTTATTAGGAAAATAACTACGAGTAATAAATAAAAGTAATTTATCACACCTCCCCTGCGTCACCCAGCCTCTCAACCTTTATTAATAAAAGAAAGGTACTAAACAAGACTTTAGAGAAGAAAGAAATTCTTTCAATGTATCCCGGACTTTCTTATTGATTTTTTATAAATTTGTGGAAAAGTGTTAAATTATCGAGAGCAGGGCTTCTCGTTACGACAAGGTTTCTCGCCAAATTTCTTCGTTTTCATTTGGTTCTGAAAATCTTTATTCCTGTGAAGTTTGATATTGTTGAAAGTAAAAGCAGACTACTAGTTAATTAAACGACGGAGCAAGGACTAGAATTTGTACATTCATAAAGAACCTTCTTTTTCATTTTTAACAATTAGTTTGGAGATTAGAAGATAGTTTTAATTATTACCTGTTCGCGTCCTTACCTGAGTGCAGTTATAGCACAGTTAACGAACAGAAACTGGAACCGATCTGAACATTCCAGACGAAATGTTCCATATATTTTGTTTGACATTACTTTTGGTAGTGACGTCAATTGAACGTAACGAGTTTGTTTAGTAATCGATACCTGAAGCTGCCCGAACTGCCGTAAAACAACTAACAGATAATGAGGGGTGTGTTGTTCTACGGCAGTTCGCTGCTATAGCTGTACGTAATATTCACAAATAACCATAATGTTTGTTAGTCAGGAAATTTGGCCCGCTATCTATCGTTTTATAACAAAAATAGAGGTTAGTAGTTGGTGAATTGATAACCTTAGCACTCAAGTGCAATATTGTGTTACAGTCGTGAGACAATTTGCGTTCGTTGTAACTGCAGGCGCTCGTGCCAGTGGTGTGCGACAGTGCGACAGTGCGCCAGTCGAGTGCTGCCGCCTCGCCGAGCGCACTCGCCAATGCATTTGTTTGACGCTACACAAAGGGTGCACTCCACTAACTCGCTGAGCTACCAAGCAGTAGAAACTCGATATAAAGTCGCTCCAGTTTTTTCTATAACATCTTCGTGTACAATCAACTTTTTTGCCAGCTAAACTGTCTTTCTATGAACATCACCATGTTCATGGTGGTTCAATCTGAGCAGCGCTCTATCATACGATTCTGATACGATTATTTACCATGTTTAATTTAACTCTCTTTTTCTTCTTTCGTATCGCTGGTACTTACGACTTATTTCTTGGGTCCAGTAGGCGGCCACGTTAATCGCGGTGTCTGACGCACGACACCGCGATTAACGTGGCCGCCTACTGGCCGTAAAATTTTCGAGTCCTCTAATGTGCTGGGACACATAGGACATCCTAGCAAGCGGACCATGGTCTGGTCGGGAGCACTGCATTCGCACTGGTATTGGAAGGATCTACGTATTACTTTTGCAAATAACAAAACATTGTTCTACTTTTCTTTTTTTCACAGGTAAATAAATTAGAAGTTTTACGTCTAAAACTTGAAAAAATGGTAGTCCACCAGAAACAGCGCGTTTCTGCACTCATGTTTGTTTCACATTTCACACGTTCTAGCTTTGAATGGTGAACTGGCTGTTCACATTAGGCGACCTCGTCTCTCTGTGGACCTCTTTACGTTTCCCCTTTTAATTTTTGTACGAAAAATGAAACACAGCTTTACCTATACGGCCCTACAAGCTACATACCTACACCTGAATAAACGAAGGCATTCAACGGCACCCAATGTTCAGTACCTGACGACAATGAATTAACCATTGATTTGCGCAGCTGAGGTGTCCGAGTGGTTAAGGAGTTGGACTTGAAATCCAATGGGTTCTACCCGCGCAGGTTCGAATCCTGTCCTCAGCGATTCTTTTTTTTTTCGTGATGATTTTGTCGTCAGTTGAATACATAATGACTCGGGTCCACATCTTAATATGAATTTCCATGTAGGTAAGTACTGCTGGTTTGTGTTATGTGCTGTTTGTAAAAAGGTCAAGTTTTAAAACCGGTTCACTCAGCTTTTAATCATAAACTATAATGAGATGACCCATTTGGTCGATGAACGTGGACCCCCAGGCTTGTGGTCAAAGGGTCATGTTAAAGGCGATTTATCAATAAAAAAAGTGTTTTTACCCTTTACTTCATATTATATTCCGCTGCATTACTTTATGATGCGATTGATATCATATGGGTATAATTGTCGTTTAAAATCAAAATCCACCAATAAGCCCCTGGGCCACGAACTAAGTCTAATATAAGCGATTGAAAGGTCTCGTCTTTAGCGACGGTAACTTTGCTCTGTCTACACTTAAGTTGTTATCTGGCTCTTGACAACATTCCTCGAACTAGTAATGAGTTCATCAGCAAAGTAGCGGAACCTATCTCATCTTAGTCGAACCAAAATAGTAAGACTGGTTTTGTTTCAATACTCTTTATAAGAAGCTCCAGATATGATAAGTTCAAACTCACTCTACAAAACGTTATCAAATCAATAATGATAACAGTTTGAGCTGAGGGGATTCGTGCATGTCGGTGTTGCGTGTTTTAGGCTGTTTAATCGTTCATCTCTGCGTCATAAGAGGAATGTTTAAAAAAAAGAAAACGTTAACACTTCTTTACACGATGTTCGGTTGAAGAAAAATTTTTGTAACATTCATCCATTTTATTAAAACAATAGCCTAATAGAAACCCTTCGATTATCAAGTAAACATTTCTGAATAATTTACAGTAGAAAATTATGTTTTATGCTAATACACAAATAATATTTTATTAGAATGTGTCTACTTACTCTACTTAGAATTTCTGTAGATTGCGTAGATAGGAACGTGGTTTTCATGATGGCAGGTGTGTCATTCATATGTTTTGATTTTTTTACATAAATATTACGTTATAAAAATATCAAATGCCTGTTAAGCTTTATAACAAAATAGTAAATACAGTAGTGTACTCGTGACTGTAATGTGTATGTGACGCAGCTGGAGCAGTGGAGTGCAAAGCGCGGAGTATGCTAGACGGTAGTGGAGGGACGCGGGTGCTGTAAGATGCCTTGCGAGAGCTGCGCGGTGCAGTTCAGCATGTTCAAGCGCAAGCGGGCGTGCAGTGAGTGCGAGCGCTACTACTGCAGCGGCTGCCTGCGGCGCGGCGGCGGCAGCATGTGCGCGCCGTGCCGGGTGCTGTCCACCCGCCCGCTCACGCGACAGGCCATCGCCCACCTGAAGGTGCGCGACTTGCAGTGCTTCCTGCAGCGACAGAACGTCTCAACCAGGGGATGCGTCGGTATGTCCACCTCCACCTGTATGACTACTAATACCCTAGTTTCCTGTGCGAAACAAACTCCATTTGAACATGCAAATCATAATATATGCAGCCCTATTTACATTGTTTTTAATACATTCACATGACTGGATTGCAGCCAAAGTCGAATAACTTATTTGTTGACTTATGACACAATCATTGATATTATCCGAATCATTGCCAATACGGTGTTTACACTGATGATTAGTATTTTATTTGTAAACATAACATATTTTCAGATTTTGCATGAAATTGAAGTATTGTCAAAGATATATAAAGCTGGGTAGGACACACTCAGCATAATATTATTCACAAAATATTTTGACCATTCTGAAGTTATTACTCTGGTTTGCTGTTTTGAAACTTAAGGTCTTGCAGTTGAATTTTAACCTATTGACCGCCAAATCTATCGTCTATGGACGTCAAATCGTTAGCGCTTTAAAAAAGTGTTGTTTTTGACATGCTATGCCGACCAAGGTGTCATGAGCATTTTTTGATTTGAAGTCCATAGATGTCCGTGGCAGTCAATAGGTTAAAATGAAATTGAAATCTTTTACTGAAAGTCAGGGTCAGTTATAAAATAATATATTAATAACTTCTGATAACAAAGATTAGAAAACATGTGTAAGTACTTTCATTTTTCAATATCAGTGGCCTTGATTTATTTATTTATGTCATAAACTCAAGAATCATGAGTAAAAAAAAAAATTATGTTCAAGGGCAAATGACTGGCTAGTACAGTCATTTGCCTTGAACATAATTTTGTCATGGTAATTCCCCTACTATCTCAGTTCAGGTTTTCAATGGCACCTTTAGTTTATCTTTTATTATGAATTTATTTATAAATCAAACTCGTTTTGGAGGCAATGATTACTATGGTAATAAATAAAAATCATAAAGCAGGGTGAACAGAGATGTAAGAGTGTAGCGAGAGCAAACAGTTTTGTTTCATACAACTTATTTGATCACCACAAAAATAATTTGACCTTCATTCGACATCATATGTGACAGCATTACTATTATTGTCTGTCCACTTTAATTGATGCATGCAAGTTAGTTTGTTGACTAAGTTTATGGTAACTAGCAGCCTCGGAAAGCAAGGCCTGTGTTTTTTTTTAAATACTAGAAATCAAGATTTCAAATTTTATAGCTTCAATGTTTCAAAAATTTAAATCTTCCTTTTATTTCTAGCAGTTATCAAAGCTTTAAAGATTACTGTTCTACAGTCATCCCGATAATTTACCCATGCTTATTATAATATGTAAAATTTATAGTGCAAGCATGGCAATTTTATAATCCTTTTTTAATTTTTTTATGGGTTAAAGACCTGAAATAAATGATTTTAATTTAATTTTAATTTTAATTCCTTTATTTATTTTCTTACTCACTAATTACATTTTTAAATATTTCTTAACAAAAACCATATAAAAAAAACATTTAAAAATATAAAAAATAGTAGCCCACCGGTATCGGGAACAGGGTCCAAGCTACCGGCGGTCAGGGCTCCAGAGAGAGGAACCTCCTAACAATACGAGCCGTGTCTAGGAGTACCACTTTCTGAATCAAGCCCTTGATCCAGCTGCCTAACGAGAGCCTCCTCAGGTATTGGTCGAGGCTCTTGGCAATTAAGCCATGGGCTGATACGACTATCGGCACAATGATCGCTGAGTCCACATCCCACATGTCGACAACCTCGCGAGCCAAGTCAAGATACTTGATTTTCTTATCTTTCTCGGCTTTCACGAGGTTCTCATCATTCGGGACCGTTATGTCAATTATTTTAATTTTAATCATTATTAACCAGAAAAAATAGCATGACGGGTTGCCAATCGTTATCACAATTGTATCAGCAACATTAATTTACTATTGTCATGACCAGTTTCCTTTAGATAACAATCTAAGGGGAATACAAACAATACTAGGATTTAAAAATAAAAATAATTTGTAACTGTTTATCCAGTTATAGTAAAACAAACTGTGTGCCCAATGGGTTTCCACATCGGCAGAAATTACCAAGTTGCATACAAACTTTCATCCCCTTTGTAACCCATTTAAGGAATGAATTTTACATAATCATTCCCTGGTGCCCACTTTCGTTACAAAAGGAACTCCTGTAAAAATTTCTTGCCTAAACTCAGGAATTGGGGCAGTGCTTTGTCTGTCAGATAGTAATTGAAATCAGATGTTTATTTAAACATAAAGTCTTAAATAAAATGGAAATGGTTCAAACATGCAAAATTTTAGGGTTTAGCAAAATCTTTTGTAACATTTGGCATCAACATTTTATCCATAAATTCTTTTCATTTTTTTTTCCTTTGGATATTATGTAGATAGTTGATGGCACACTGATAATTAATTAGTTAGTTATGACTGATGACTACGATAGATATGGAAACCAAAATGTACATGATAACTTTAATGTGTGTGTCATGTCAATTTCCAGAGAAGGAGGAACTGCTGAGCCTGTGCGTGTCCCACGTGAACAGCTCGGCGTACCGGCGGCGGGGCTCCCGCGCCGGCGCCAGCCCCTTCAGCTCGCTTAAGGGCTTCACCAACAACATCAATGACTTCATCAACTCGGCCTTCGACATCCGCAACGGCGCGCAACCAGCGCCACCGCCACCCACCCGAGGATGCGGAAGTAATATCCAAATACAACTATTTAAAGTTTTGAACTATAATAATCATGTTCTTGAGTGGAGACCGCGAATCGCAACGCAAGGTAGGACGTCCTCAGGCTCGATAGAACGCAGATCTTCGCTTCTGGTGCTATTGTTAAAGCCGATGTCTAGGGAACTACTGTAGGGTGATGATGTACCATAACTGTTATCGACATTAATAGACAGCCACCTCTAATCACATGCAATTTTAATCCCCCATGCCTGTCATCCAGCTGCACAAGCCAACCCTAAGAGATTATCACTCCACCATACTCAAGGGCGCCGTCTACACTTCTCAGTTCGACATCTCCGCTCAAGAACACGTTTACCCCATCAGTTATCTGTTCCAAACTACTTTGCACGGCCCATTGGCACTTCAGCTTATGAGATATGTTGACTACGCGGTGCTTTGTCATTGCCTCATCAACTTATTACACATTCACTCAGAAAGATTCCAAGTCTTTTCCATAGTTCGCTAAGCGACTTTGGATTTGTGAACCGGCGACAAGTCATATCAGGTAGAAAGAACTTTCATCAAAGAGTTTATTCTATAGGTTCTGTAGAATTGGCGACGTGAAGATTACACGTGTTTCTCGACGTAATTTATCTTATCTATTTTACACATGTCATACTGTGTGTAATTGATGTTTAGTATTATTATGATATTACAATAGTATTGCAATGACTAATTAATTAAGTACAACTAATTCTAGGATAAAGTGTGTATCAGAATAGGTAAATCATTTCATTATTGTTTTATCAATGTTATGCACTCTAGACGGAGCTAAGAGTATACGGTCGCCGTTATCTTGAGTCTGTCATTCTTACTTGGATATTCTACTGATTGACTGATTAATAACAACACTATAACACCAAGTTGACTGAGTCCACATTCTCGTCACCATCATGATTATACATTGTTTTTCTTAACTCGGACAGTACGTATGGAGAAAACTGAATCCATAAAACATACCGAACTTCTTACCTATTGTATTCTAAGGAAATTTTCGAGTTTTATGTTAAAGTTTGATAGTTAGCAAGCTCTATCTTATCCTATCTTATTTTGTTCGAAAGTCGCCTACTACAGGCAGTAATAAGTTTCCCGTAGCCTTCACATTTGCGATTAATAAAATATGACAATAACATGGATACAATAGGATTACCAACATTATGTATTAGCACTGTATCGGTTTATCCGGCTATATCGGTTGAATATTTTCCTTGTATGTGTTGCAATAAGTCTATATACATTTATGAATATTCTGCTAATCTGTATTATTGTGGATGTTTCAGGCAATTGCTTTAACTCGGCCCATGTTCACAATAACACGGGCGACAACGATGTCCCGGACAGTCGACCGTGGCCCTATGCAGAACGATTTACAACCACACCAGGTGAGCACACATGTAATTAACATACAATATGAAGAATAAATTGACAAATAGCTAAGTACATTTTGAAATACAAAATGATATCTCTTTATTCATACAAAGGCTGCGGTAAAACATTTAGCGGTCTTATCGTAAAAGTAAAACGCAAACATTGACGATAGTGAAATGGCAAACCAATTAGATTTCGTTGCATATGTTTGGGTAGATGTGTGGGTAGTTGGTACAATAGTTGTCGGCATCGGCAGAAAAATAACTGACGTCATTAGAAAGATGCTACCTTGAAATACATAGAATTTGGCTGGACACGTCTGCCGCATGTATGACGAAAAATGGGCTAATCTCACGACTCACAGCGCGGCTGAGACTGACGCAGACTGAGACAAGTGGAAGGAGATTAGGGAGGCTTTGCCTGTAATGGGTAATAATAGTAACGGGCCTTGCGTGGTCGCAGGCGGCGAGCCGGACATCATCGTACCGGTGCCGGAGACGTCCTCGTCCGTGTCGCGGTCCGCGTCCGCCGAGAGCGCGCGCGTCGACACCGCCGACTGCTTCGAGATCGAGGACCTGGACGACACCGGCTGGGAGTTCGTCACCCGCCCAGCCGACCCGCTGCCCAACGGTAACCACTGCTCCCATAGCTATGCCAGCCCACTGCTGGACCTACAGTTAGCGCGTCGACACCGCCGACTGTTTCGAGATCGAGGACCTGAATGACGCCGGCTGAGAGTTGGTCACCCGCCCCGGCGACCCGCTGCCCAACGGTAACCACTACCGAGTACCGCGGTCTGACTTCCTTGTTCTTGCTTCAGTACACCTTTAATAATGTTATTATACAAGGATCTTTTAGGTCAGAGCCATACTTATGGTTATACTTTTTTATGCAATTTCACGCCGTCATTTCTTAATTGATTACCAGCAACACCAGTCTGTAATGTCATTCAAACGCCAAAAGATCCTTGTAGACACTAAGATCCTTATAGACACTGTATTAAACGTAGCCAAGCAGAAGTCGGCTTGTCCTGGCATTTTGGACAGAGTAAATATGGTCGATATGATGACGTTGTGACCGGTAGCGATGCCCCCCAGACTCGGCCGTGCTCATCAGCCCGTGCCCGCGCCGGCCGCAGCGCGCGGCGTCCACGCTGGAGCTGCGGCGCCCGCCGTCCCCTGCGCGCGCCAGCCTGCACGACGCCGACGCCGACGCCGACACCGACACCGACAACGGGACTGACGAGAACGGGACCGACAATGATACCGGTGCGTCATTTAGACTACAAACAACCCTAAAGCAGTTTTAAACCCTCCTCCTGTCCTGTCTCTGTCTTGTATTATAGTGATATTAACAACGAGTGTGTGTGATTTTTAGAATCCGACCGAAAGTCGATTTTTCCCGAAGCCAAAATCGAATAATCGGTTATCGACTCAACGTTCGGCCGAAGCCGAAGGTATAATAACACAGATCCGATTCCGAAAATTCTTTCACTAATGGGAAGCTACCTTATCCCCGAGTGTTATAGGCTACATTTAAAATGTTCCCGTGGATTGCTTTTCGTACATAACGGGGGCGACGCCGCGACCAAAAGCTTGTGGATATATAATAATAGTCGATCTTCAAGGTTTGGCAGCACTTACCAAAGTGGGTCCGTGGATGGGTAACCATCCATTACGTACCGGTTTCCTCCGTGCAAAGAAAGCACGCTAAGCCGTTGATCCCGGCTGTCATTTGTAGATCTTAGACAGTCGTTACAGGTCCCGAAAGTCCGATAACCAGTCTTACCAAGAGGCAAGAGGTATCGTATTACCCAGTACTAACTGGTTGTAGAGGTCAGATAGGCAGTCGCTCCGTGTAAAATACTGGTATTCAGCTGAAAACCTTGTGATACTGTGTGTTTTGCCGTGACTTAATGTCGAGTTCCAGTAATGTGCGTAGCAAAAGACTAAGAAAGAGGGTAGACAGATGTAACAGCATCGAAATACCGGGAGCTCAAAATAATTAATAATCACGGAAGATATCCCGTAAGTAACAGTATAAGTTTAAGTAAAAACATGAATATTATAAAGGTGCAAAGCTGCTCCTTCATAGACCCCTTATCGCCCACTGCAGGACATAGCAAAGCAAACCTACCGTACATTAGCTTTATATATTTGCAAAAGTATCAATGACTTTGGTTAAATAAAGCGATGATGCGGCCTTGTTTTCAATTGCTATTGGCGATAAATATCAAGTTGATGAGCTTGACCCACACTAATACTTAAATATTTGATATTAATGTGCTAAATTATCCTTCATACAAGTAAATTTTGCGCCTCATTAGAATGGCACTACCTTCTCGATCTTTATTTAACGCTAACCAAACACTAACCCGCCGGTTACCGCCCTCGGCACAGGTACCCCCAGACAGATCCGCTTGGAGCAGTTCTCCAGCGTGTGCGAGCTGGAGGCGCTGAACGTGAAGCAGCTGAAGGAGCTGCTGCTGCGTAACCGCGTGGAGTACCGCGGCTGCCTGGAGCGCGCCGACCTGCTGGAGCGCGCCAAGACGCTGTGGCGGAACCACGCGCACTACAAAGATGGTAAGACGAGCTAGCCTCGCGACGAGGTCGCCTTAAGATATGTCCCGTTATCTGCTCTCGCGCCCAAGACTCATGACATCTCTTGTAAATTTTATACACGAAGTATAGCATACTGAGGAATAAAATCGTGCAAATGATTGTTAACACGATACTTATGGCCGATAAATGAAGTTAGAATTCCTCCGCAGTCGCTGTGTTTATAGCAGCGCTATTTTGATTGAGAAACACCTCTTCATTAGTTACTTATGAGTTACACATTTTTGAAAGTTACTTTTCATGTATCTCTCACTTAAACAGTTGTCGCGTAGAGCAAAGTCTATACTAATCGCGCACATGATTCATGCCCTGTTTAGTGGCAGGGTGTCAGATTGAATGAAACATCACAAGATTTGGTACAAGACTGCGCTTTATTATGTTAATACACGAGTTATATATTGGTTACACACATCGATATAATAGGTGCATACATACTACATCACACTATTATGAGAAACTTTAAAACAAATTTTTGTCATGGGTATCATTTTCATGGTTATCGTTGCTGCTGATGCCCTTTAGCAATTACTCTAACAGATTATAAAATACATCTGCTCCTTTCCACCCATCGTTCACGCGGTGGACATCGAACGGGCAGGACGGGTCCCGCTCGCTCACGCAGCGTCGGGCACTCCTCCATAGTTCCACATGTGTACTCCATTCATTTTGCGCAAATTCTTTCAGATTATTTTTGTGACTAAAATTGAAAAAAAAATAATGAAAAATTTGAAGTGTTTTGACGGATCACATAACTTCAAAATAACGAAATAAAAAACCGGCCAAGTGCGAGTCGTACTCACACGCACTCAGGGTTCCGTAGCACCAAACAATATAATAAAAATATTTTGAAGGCTCATTCATAATTATGTTGTATTGTATTACATTCAACAGTAAAACTAAATTTGTTTTTCATAGTATGTTAATGAAAAACAAAGATCCTGCTGCAGTTTCATGAAAAAGTCCCATATCTCAAAAACTAAACATCAAATCTTATTCAAACCAATTTTCGTTGAAAGTTTTTATTTACGTTCTACAATCCTACATTTTTTCAGAATTTTTCTCCTCTTACTTTAGAGATTAGAGCGGGGACATATTTTACCACTTTGGAAGTGTCTATCTTTCAAACCATTGACTGAGAAAAAATGGTTTTTAGGAACCTCAATATCATTTTTGAAGGTAAAACACTACTATTTTTTATAGGAGAATATTTTGTAGGGTAGATATGATTTTGTTAGTTTTTTAACTGGAATTTAGCTATTTTTTAACCGACTAAGTAAATATTTGTTGCTTGAAAGACCTATCTATAGACACCCCGCACGTATAAGGTTGATGAAAAAAAAAAAATAGTTTCATTTCCATGTATGGAGCCCCTCTTAATCTCTTATTTTTTTTATTTTACCTACCTAGTTTCATCTGTGTAGGCCTAATAGTTTCGGAATAAAGTGGCTGTGACATACACGGACAGACAGACAGACATGACGAATCTATAAGGGTTCCGTTTTTTGCCATTTGGCTACGGAACCCTAAACAGGCCAGGTACGAGTAATCTAGTACACATTTTCGTAGTTTTAACATAGTTGGGAACAGGCTTGATAGATGATGAGGTGAAAACCATTTTGGAAATGAAGGCGATTTTGAATTACAACGAATCACGTTGATGAATAAAATGACTGTAAGTAGCGACATACGGTAAGGGTATGGTCTATAACAAATAACACACTTGCAGACATAGACAACCTGCCTCCCGAGGAGTGCTGCAAGATCTGCATGGCGGCGCCGCTGGAGTGCGTGCTGCTGGAGTGCGGCCACATCGCGGCCTGCACGGCGTGCGCCAAGCAGCTGGCCGAGTGCCCCATCTGCCGCCAGTACGTCGTGCGAGCCGTGAGGTTCTTCCGCTCCTGAACCCCTGGTACCTGGGAACCAGTCTTTTTCAAGGAGAACGTTGTTTTTACAGCTTTATTAAGGCTCTTTCTTGTTCACGGCCGACTTTTACCCGGGCTGGCCACGGCCCGGTCGACAGTCATGTATGAAGCACTATGGAGGCTTGGTACCCCGGCCCACTAGCCCCGCCCGGCTAGTCCGGCGCACAGCTATCACAATTCGCGAGCGCTAGTTCTCGGGTTGTGATAGACGAACACACGACTCATGCAAATAAAGTCGCATCTCTTCGCGGCTACAAACCGGGTGCGTGAACGAGGTCAACCGGCGCCGGCCCGGCTTCAAACCGGTCGTGTAAGAGCACTTATTTCTTATGAATCTATGATAGCAACGAATAATTATGCTGTCATGTAATTTGACGTAATCGGCTAATAGAATAGAAGACAACAATAATCCTTCCGTGAAATCGAGTATCGTGTATTTTTAGAGTATGGTTAGCAGTGGTCGTGTATCATTGTGAGATACAGATGATCTACATGTGCTACTTTATATTCCTAACAACGAGCGCTTAGCTTTAAACAAGATGAGTGATGGCTATAAGAGTGGCGATGTGAGGTGGCACGTCACTTGGTGTGTAAGTGCGGGCATACTGCGCGTACTGCGACTGGGCCGCCTGCGAGTGCGTACTCGCGTTGGCTTTCTCGAACGGTTTCATGCCGATTGTCCAAGCCGCTTGGCCGCTTAGTATAAATTCAACCTCAGTGGTTCCCTAATATTATTCGCTCGTATTCGCACAGTCACCCGCACGCACGTACAATCGATGACTCCTTAACATAGTTGCAATAGGAATGTTGATATGGTACAAACCGACTTGCGGTTCACCAAAGTCGCAAAATGCGCGAACAAAACGCCTGGTCGCAGTATGCGCTGACCTACGAGAGAGCTCACGACATGTTGTGGCATGAAATCGCCAATACAACCGGTGACCATGTCACACAGTCTACGCCAAAAGTACAGAACTGATCGTGTAAATATTATATCTGTTAATACTTTTACCAGTTTTATAGAAACCTAAACTGTTGTTGTATTTCAATTGTCGCTCTCCAGCCGTCGTAATCGTAGACTAATCATCATGTTTTCGGATCCGTCGTGTACTCCAATATTATATGAATTTATCATACAAGGTATAAGCTCCGAACGCACCGAGAGTATCTTAGTACTATTTGATTTTTTAGAGTTCCTGATTGTCCTAGAATGATAAAGAAATGTTGAAGCAACTCGATTGTGCCTACACAAGTTGCCAGAGTACCTACTTATTACATAATAAAATAGGTGCCCATGTTTCTGCTGCATGTGTAAGAAATAAAATGTAAATGCGTTTTATCAGGATAGACTGGCCTGACAATAAGCGAACACTTGTAGTGAAATGTGGCAAGGTCATATCATTTACAGTGCGTTCGCAGCTGGAATTAGGTGTAAAAATGATATCATTGGTTAGAATTAGCTCAACATTGTATGTTGTACACTCGACTGTAGTCGCGCGCATAGCGGAAACCCTACAAGTACCTACTGGCATGTTGTTCGCTGTTGATAGCGATTAGTCATTTGCCCGAGCTTGTGAATACTTTCAGCGCCCACGCAATTTTGGTTTCGCTAATAAAGTGTTCCGAATGTCCTGCTATGCGGCCGACTATATTCGCGGTATGGTGTATTTTTTAATTTATTATAAAATTGTTGTTAGTATGCTAGCAAGCAGGCTGTGTAATGTTTCAATTGTTATTTAGTGTGACGTACTTGTAACGATGAGGCATCAAAATGTGTGACTTGTGAGAAATGGTGTTAGTGCTATATTATGTACTCTCTTATTTAAACAACACGAACAATGAATGTTGCTATTTGTGTATTATTCAATAAATTCATGTTTTATTTTAAATAACGCATTTTGGAAGATAATGGTCCTTAAAAATATTTGATTTTATTGCATGTATTTGTTTATATTCTTGAAAAATATTACATTACATTTATGTTTTATTTTCCAAGATTATAAATTACCTAAAAGGTTTCAAGCCAATTCGATAGTTTTGTGACGTTATATTGCGCTGCACGACTGAGTTCCAAAATGTATTATTTACGCATAATCTGTATCGTTATATTTAAGTAATTGTATACCTCTTTAGCAGCGTCACCTATATTTAAAGATTCTCCTATTTCCAATAAAACTTAATAGTTTGTAAAAACGAATATGAACAAAGCCGGTCTTAAGACGTTTTTACGATTCGTCGTTTAATAAAAAGCTTTCCTATACATAGAACCTCCGGCCGCCGCCGGTTCGCATGATGTGACGTGGTGTCATAATCCCGCCGTGTGGATCGCGGCCGTCATGTAACTGTATATAACATATTATGTACTTTATTTTTGTATGTAGCTGAGAGTCTGTGAATGTATGCCCACAGACGATGGCGTGAAACCGTCTTCCCTCGTATGGTACAACGCGCGGCCGTTTGTTAAGCCACTGAGCTTATGTAGATTTACGTCACTTAGTTCTGGCAGAGACGTGGTGGTGCGGAGGCGGTATGTGCGAGCTGGCAACGTCGCGCACACCGCCGGCGAATCCACTTCTGTCTCGACCAAGCTTGAACATATGCTTGGGTTTCACAAGACCGCGGTGGTCACTACATGAAGTCATATATATTCCTTTATTTATCTCTGTAAAAATTATTTAATTTTTTTTAAATTCCTTAAAAAAAAAAAAAAATTGTAATCCACCGGTATCGGGAACAGGGTCCAAGCTACCAGCAGTCAGGGCTCCAGAGAGAGGAATCTAACAATACGAGCCGTGTCCAGGAGTACCGCTTTCTGAAGCAAGCCCTTGCTCCAGCTGCCTAACGAGAGCGTCCTCAGGTATTGATCGAGACTTGGCAATTAAGCCATGGGCTGCTACGACTATCGGCACAATGGTCGCTGATTCCACATCCCACATGCCGACAACCTCGCGAGCCAAGTCAAGATACTTGATTTGCTTATCTTTCTCGGCTTTCAAAAGGTTCTCATCATGCGGGACCTTTATGTCAACATTCATTGCGCGCCTGATCTATCCAACACCACTATATCAGGCTTATTGACTTCAATAGTCCTGTCAGTGATGATGGATTGATCCCAGTACAATGTGATATTGCCATTTTCGAGAACCGGGTCGGGCACATACCTATAGTACGGCACTTCCGATTCCACAAGGCTGTATTTTAGAGCAAGTTGCTGATGGATAATCCTGGCTACAAGGTTGTGCCTATGCAAGTATTCTCCGTTAGCCAGACGAGAACACCCGGAGATAATGTGACGGATTGAATCGCCTGGACGGTGGCATGCCCGATATATGTCAACCGTACCGTCCTTCACAATAAATTTCCGGTACTTATTCCTCATCATAACTTCATCCATAATTGCACAGACAAAACCTTCAGTTACTCCGAAGAGGTCCCCGGAACGTAGCCAGGCTACGGACGCTGATAGGACTACATCAAGCCCATGCATGGCCCGGAAAAGGCGTCCGTGAAGCTCCTTACTCTGCCATACCCTCCCTGCGGTCGTTAGTGTCAAGCGCTATAGGTTTGCGTCAGTTCTCTTTAGCCAAGGAGAACGGAGTGAGGCCCTTGTCCACCGCGACCACAACTCGCTCCCCACGTCGGTTTCTAGGATATATTCCCTGAGACTGCATATCTCGCGATTGTGGAGAGTCGTAGCGTTTAAAAAGCTTCGACCCCCACACCTCCGCGGGATATACAGTCTCATAACCTAAGAACGTGGGTGATGCATTCGATATGCCGTCAACAATGTACGGACCTTCTTATCCAGGGCGTCTAGTTCTGTTTGACTTCATTTGAGTATGCCGAAAGAGTACATCAAAACCGGCATGACCCAACCGTTATTTCTGTCTGATAAGAGAGTTAAATACTTTTTTCAGGCGGCCAAGGAAGCGCTTCTTCACCAATTGCTTCATGTCTGCAACATTGATGTTCAGCGCTTCCGACATACCCAAATACTTATAGGTTTCGGTTGCTGAGAGGATCTAAGATGTGTGAAATCCGAGAGCTGGGTTCCCACAGATTCCACAATCTCTCCACGCTTTACATGCATGACCGCACCAACACACAAAACACACACACACATTGCACATTTGTCCATACCAAATTCCATGCTGATAGCGCTACTGAAAGTTTCAGTGACTTTCAGTAACTCGCATCAGTTGCAAACCGAGGCATCCATGTAAAGGAGGTGAGATATAACTTGACCACCTCTTCTCAACCGATAACCAAGGCCAAGCAGAACCAAAGTGGACTCAAACTATCACCCTGAAATATACCTCGCTCTATCCTTATCGGTTCGCTATTCCTCTGAATTTGCCGACATCCTGGATAGCGAAGGACTGTCCTCCATTGCCCCATACTCGACGTCAAGGTGCGCAGAGTTGCATCAACTTTATACAACTCCAGCACCCTCATGAGCCATGTATGTGGCACCGAGTCATAGGCCTTCTTATAGTCTATCCAATATGTCGGCAGATCCCTTCGGGAACGGCGAACCTGTTGACTAATGGCCATATCAATGAGGAGTAGCTCCTTAGTACCGCGGAATCCGTTCCTACATCCATTTTGAGAAGCGGACATGATAGAATTGTCATCAAAGTCTTTGCTAATTTTAGCTCTCAAAATGGATGGAAGAACTTTATAGACTGTCGAAAGACAGATAATCGGACTATTATTTTTGGGCTCCGCAGTACTACCCGATTTATGGAGTTCGGGCAGCGACCCTGACTCTAAGGCTGACGTCATGCCGCAGTAACCCGCGGCACGCCGCGTCATTTTGCGACATCGTGCTATCGAAATAAAGTAACATGAATTCTAAATCATTGAAATAAAATTCAAAATTACTTGATTAGTAATAAAATCCTTTGCTATGACACGCCGTGCCGTGCCGACAGTGAGCGCCGGCCCTTAGACGCCAACATGTAAATAGCTAATGAATTCCTGTAGTTTTTTATTTCTTTCGTGACAGTTGAATAATTTCCGCTAATCATGCGCCATTTTTTTTATCTGTATTTATGTGAGCCTGCTAAATATATGTGAATAAATGTTTGAGGCTTGCGTTGCTACTATTTTGAGTGTAATGTCGACGGGTGTTGTACTATACGAGCCAATTTTCATATATAAATAAAACAAAAAAAACCGTGTAAATAATACAAGGAATATTGCAATCATTTCAATAAAATTGTAACACATAGATAAGTTGAATACACGGTAAAGCCTTTGTGTGCCTTTGTTGTCATTTTATTTACCTCACATACCATTCACCTGGTCATAACAAACCGTAACCGCAGAAAGTTAGGGAAAACATTACATGACCTCCATTGACGAGGGTGCCGAGACGAGTGTGATGGACGCGCTCATATCTTCGTTTTTTGTTAATTGGTTTATTACAAACACTTAAACGTCAAAGTAAATATCTTTTAAAACTGCATGAGGCCGGTGTTTCGTATGAATTCATATCTGACTACTCAATCGAGTATAGAAACAGCCGAAACAAACTCAGAGGTCACAGTCTCTTAAGTCCTGACATAATCTATCAGACATATATTATTATCTACGAGTGTCGGTCGGGACCAACGTCTCAACGTGTTATTCAATGACCGCAGCAACGGCTCACGCTATGGATGTGGACAATCGTGGAGAAAACACAATATAACCTTATTTGCGCTCGTCGCTGTCACGAGTGATGATGGTTGAATGTTTTGCATTGAAATATAATTTTATTTTTGTTTCTATTGTTTCCAAGAGACGCTTGCTGACTTGAAGTCATAGTATATGTTAACGACCTCAGAAAAAAAGCAAAAACACACAGAAAGTTAATAACACACATCCACAGAGCATCACACATCGAACTCTGTACGAAAATAAAAACTGTATATTAACGGAAATGATACGCCTTCATAGCCTTAACAGTTATTTATTTTATAAAATAAACATTTAACAGGTAACTAAACAAGGCCCCATTTGTTCTTTTAAAATCATAAAAACTTCAATAAATAAGTACAATCCAGCATGGAAATGAGGTCGTCGCTCAATCAGTCGTGATCCGTTTATCAATTGAGCAATATTTAAATGGATAAAGTACCTATGTCTTCAGAGAATACCTACTCAATGGTGTTAATTTAGATCGTTTTTTTTTATGACATCGTCAATTTATCTTTAAGGGTTGGTGTAGACTAGTCTCGCCCAACGACGTGTGTCTCCTCAGGCGCGTCCACGCGTATGATGGAGGAGGCGAGCGCGAAGTACCCCTCGTAGTGCACCTCTTGCGGCGTGGTGTCGTAGTGGTAGTGGCCCCCGTCGCCGTGCTCGCTGAACCCGTGGAAGTGCTGCACGCGCAGGTCCAGGCCCTGGGGAGAAGGTGGGTGGTGTTATGACAGGTGAAGCTGCATTGGCACTGGATTGATGGAACTTCGGATAGTTTGGGCTTCGTTGGAATAGTTTCGTTATTAGTATCTTACACCTGACACCTCGTGGTGTCCCCACAGGAACCGAGCTATTTTTCAGGGTTACAGTAGCCTCGCAAGCTATCAATACATAACATCCCGTCGCGGTCGAACTGTTGCTCCATTGCTACGCGATGAAAGGTGCAAATAACAGACTTATACGTTTATAAAATTGGCAGGAATCCCACGGCCACCCCTTGCAATAAATGATAGGTAAGTATACTAACATGATCGCCAGAAACGAGCGTGCCAACATTTGTGATGGGCGCGCGCATCTCGAAGTAGTGCAACCAGCCGTCCACGTCTTCGTCCGTGCACAGCCGGGTGCTGGAGAAGTCCGGCATCACGTGGAACTTCACCTTGCCGGCGCGCAGCATGAACATGCCTCCAAGACCTGAAACACGGAGTATTATGTAAAATTTAAGCATCATATTCCAACGTATTTAATTCATTTTTTTCTTCTTCCATTTCAGCCTTTGTTTAACGAATGCTGAGTACAGACAATTTCTTTGCAAGTCATTATTATTATTTTTAGGATTCCGTAGCCGAATGGCAAAAAACGAAACCCTTATAGATTCGTCATGTCTGTCTGTGTATGTCACAGCCACTTTATTCCGAAACTATTAGGACTACACAGTTGAAACTAGGTAGGTAGATGTATCCTGTGAACCGGTTTACGATTTTTACGGGCTCCCCATACATGGAACTGAAACTATTTTATTTTTTTCGTCTAACCTATACGTGCGGAGTGTCTGTAGATAGGTCTTTAAAACTGACATTGAGGTTCCTAAAACCATTTTTTGTCAAAGTCAATCGTTTGCAAGATAGACACTTCCAAGTGGAAAAATGTGTGTTCCTTTAATTTCTAATAAGAGGAGGAAAATTCTGAAAAAAATTTAGCATTGTAGAAAGTAAAAATAGTTAGAATAAGATTTGATGTTTAGTTTTTGAGATATGGGACTTTTTTATCAAACTGCAGCAGTAACTTTGTTTTTCATTAAATTATTATGAAAAGAAAAAATTGCTTTTGAATGTAATACACAACATGTGAATGAGCCTTAAAAATATTTTTATTTTATTGTTTGGTGCTACGGAACCCTGTGTGCGTGTGAGTGCGACTCGCACTTGGCCGGTTTGTAATTATTTCACTCAATTTTTATATCGTCTAAAAAAACGTAAGCCTATTATGGTGTGATGAACACATAATAGACTATTACTCACCGACAATTTTATCACCGTAATGGTTTTTGAGGGTCTCTCTGATGGCCGTGATGAAGTTTGATGGGCCTATGCGTTTCTTAGCTACTACTTTGATCACCTGAAAAAACAATTTGATTGTAGTTTGTATTTTTGATAGTTTTACTGACGGCACTATGAGATTTTTCGAAAAGGAACTAACGAAGGACCCCAACCCCAACCTTAGGGACACATTTTATCAGAGGATACTGACGATTTAAAAATCATTTATGTAACTATCTGTTTGTTTATGCTCATGCGGTAACTCATAAGATAATTAAAAAAACTCGAAAAAAGACTCTCACTACTACCAAGCGGCTTCAGTTTCAAACTATTTATTCTGGTTGACTCAGTCAAAGGCTTCTTTGGAAACTCACTGCCATATTTTAAACCATACGTGAAAAAGCGTAATAGTGTGAATACGTTTAAACAGGAAGTCACTAACCTTGCCAGGTTTCCCTTCACTAAGCAGGTAGTTGCCCAGCAGCGCTGTCCTGGTCTCAGTATTGGGTAGTCTCTGCTGCAGGTACCCGCCCTTGCCCTTGGCAGCCCCAACCGGCTCGATGGACACTATCCGGGTACCCTGGTCCACTGTGCCGTTACGAATGCTCAGGTTTATTATACCCTGGAAATATTCAACATATTCTGTCGTTGATTTGTCTTCTGCATAGTGTCAATGACTCGTTATATTTCAGTCAAATGAACTTATAATATAAGTTCATTTGACTCTGCCACATTGACAGCGTTAGATTCGAACTGGGCCCCCACAGGACGAGTTAAACTTGTTAATTTGGTACGGTGTACAATAAAGAGTATTCTATCTATCGTAACTGAAACTTAGTAATCACCGTTGTCGATTTTAAATTGAAGTTTGTATAAGCTTCAGCGTTCTACCTTGGCAGAAGCATTCCCTTCCAGCTCTGTATTCAATGACACTATGACAGATATCAGATATGTTTAATTGTATATATCGTAAGCTTAATATTGCCAGTTTTGTTTGTTTGTTAGATGTTGTTATTTTTCACAGTACGCTTTATTCTTGTTTTCAAACGTAACTGACCTCGCAGTTGACCCCTAGGTGCGGCCAGGGCCCTGCGCCGGCGCCGGCCACCAGCGCGGGGTCGCTGTTGAGGTGGCGCGCGAGAGCCGCCAGGTCGTAGATCTTGTTGCGCTGCACCAGCGGCAGCAAGTATGGTGGACCACCGATCTCGATGAGCTTGGCATTGCCAGTTAGACCTGGTTAAATGGACAAACAACAAACATTGGTGTCACCAACGCTTGTGAAACATAACATTTCTCCCACAAAATATACATTATTATTATTTCATTTTTGATGCTTTAACAACTGTAATATTCAGTAGTTAAACCATCTGATAGATAATGAAGCAAAATACTGTCTCATTTTATCACTTATTTACTTTAGATAGCGTGAGATTTGTAGCAACAATTATTAGGTCAAATAATTATTATATAATTGTTTCAAAACCATCATCAGCCTATGGGCTGATGATGGTTTTGAAACAATTTTCTTGCTGTATGCAGCATGTAATAATATTATTATTTAGACTAGAAACGGGATATTTACCATGTTTACTGTTTCTAGTCTAAATAATAATGTTAGTGACCATGATAGTTTAAAATCATAAATAGCATGTAATAATGTTTATAACTACTAGTACTAGTCTAGAGAATATCGCGCGTCTTATGTTGTACAGGAAAACATGAACTAAAATAATATGATGTATTAAAATCATTGAGAATTGCATTAGTTTTTAGCTCAATCAACAATTTCACGCCAATTTTTGGGAACTCCTAACTACGATAAACATTAATTTGTGACAATAAGAAGTTTAGTTGTTCGACGATACGAGTACCTGGTGATGTGAGGTTGTACGGTGACTTGGTGAGGTCCGGAGAGTCAACCGCAGACACGTCGACCGACTCGAATGTGCTGGTCAATCCAACAGACAGCACTGCACAGAACACATTGTTTTTAATTCATAACATTATATGGTGATGGTGTAGGTACCACCACCGCCTCTACCCGGGCCAAGTCATGAGTTAGATATCAAGAAAGAAGCTAGGCCACGGTTTGTGGTTATTTAGCAAGCAAGTCAAACGTGAAACGTGGTAGTTCATTAAATCAATCGAAGTAAGTTGTTAGTAATAAGATAATAACACCTGTATGTAGATATTAAGAACGGAAGGCAGTGAGATGCTGTGACCTGAGTGAATAGAAAGGATTACTGACCGTCCACAATTTCCTGCAGCGGTGGCTGGTATAAAGGTTTTTCCTGTATCGGAACTTTTGTGAAGTCGACAGACGCCATGCTGCAACAATAACCGAGTCGTTTATGTAGATTGGCTGTCATACAATATTAGTATCAGCATCGTTTCAGCTCACTTGACTGCGGTATTTTATCACAATGCTCATTACTATGTTAGCAGCTGTATTTCAATACATAAACATCAACATGTAAATTAATAATATTACAACATTTCGGATTTAACTTATTCATTTTGTAATATTAGTTATATACAAGTAGGCTTAATCATTTTCATCTCTCTTAGTGGGTACTTAATAAGCAAGTTTCGAATGACAGTAAACGAAGTAGTTCGCCGGCTACAAGTCACTGCTTTTACTCACCTCGGCGCGTTCAAGGTCGCCGCGTCCAGCGCCACAACAAACGAGCACACCAAAAAAATATTCGCATACATTCTAACCTAATTTACGGACTATAGTAATACGTACGTTAGTACTAGCGTGGGGGTCAACTGGTGAACTGTTGAGATTGTGTTGACCTCTGTTATTGTGTGTGAGGTGAGCGAGCGGGCCGGTGGCGGCGTGCGACTGGCGCGGAGCTGTGGCGCGCTGTGTCACTGTCGCACAGATTGGGCGCTATCTGCGAGTGCGCATTGTTTGAGAGCTTCCAGTTAATAGCTACTTGTGTCGAGGTCGCCAAACATCTTATTGTGATGATAAGTAAACAGTTATTGCTGTGATTGATTGTTGCTTGTTATCAGTAATTAGGAATTAGAAGTGCTGGTGCTTGATTTGTTATTTCCTAGTTGTCAGGTCATGTGGTCGATTTCCAGGTGTGGCAGATTGAATTCGTTGTGTGTTGAGGAGTCCAAAAACGTCCAGGGCAAAAATAAGAAATAGCCCTGCTTCGCAGCCCATTGCTGGACATAGGCCTCGCTTGTTTGTTATTTTCATAATTCTCTATATCAATACATTTGCAATCCATATGAAATTATTTTGTTCTGATTCGAAAGCAGAAAACGGGAATTATTGGATATCTGTGATTTTATAAGACAATAAAACAAGACATAATTCAAAGAATTTTTATTTCTATGAAACTAAACCACAACAGTTGGAATTAAATAAATAAGTGTTAACTTCTATCACTGACGTACTTGTAATAAATAAATAAATACAAACAGAAATCATCGCCACCTATAGTTTAAGCCGAACTTTGGTAATGTTGGGTAAACTAAACTAAAAACTACTTAATTACCTCTGACGTCACATTAAAATTAATCAATCGTAGATTTAAAGTTAAAAAATAAAATAAAATTGCATTGTCAAATGACACAATTATTTTTTCACAACAATTACTAAATGTGATATCCATCCCATTCGAGATAATCCAAGCTTGAAGCATTACTTAGGTACAATTTATAAAGCGTGCAGTTTCACTTGGTTTTTTTTTATAAACTAATTCAAGAACTATTTTACGTGTAACTGAAGACCATTTTACACTTTGAGTATCCTAAAAGATCAGTTATTGAGAAGTATTTAAGTAAATTAAACTTGATTTTATTAAGTACTTGCAGTCCAATCGAGCTAATCAAAGTGTAAAAGGGCCTACGGTAAGCTGTTCTGTATGTAACGTCAGAAAAAAAAAACGACTTCACTTACAAAATAATGAGCAACCTCTAACGAACTCATAACCTGCAGACACTATAGTCACGCAAACAGACAAACAAACGAAAGCATTATCAACAAAATCCCTTCTTTTTTACTTCCAGTCTTTTATAAAAGCCAATTAGTATTACTTTTAGACAAATTAAATTACTGGCAACTTTCAACGTTCCGTAAACGGCTAGCGCTATGTGGAACGATTAACATTTTTTCCATCCCAATTGAGGTATCATAAATAATACATATTTCTTTAAATTATTAGGACATTCACCATTATAAAACTCAATCTTAAACAATTGTCGTTTTCCACGACACTAAAGTAGGACAGCCGTTTTACTGCAGAAACTGGCAACACTCCACAGGGGATACGCGGTCTAACCCGTAATGTAGTGCAACCTCCATTACATTGCTCTATCACTGCGAAGTCGTGGAAACGACACATCAAGGAACCCGCAATGGAATGTATGCGAAACGAAAGTGTTGCCCGGTTCCGAAGTCTGGCTCATATGTCGACTTGTCATAGGTTTATATCACAGCCGAAGATAATTTTGATCATTCTAGACTCATCAATTCTCTCCCATACGTACACAAAATATATTAATCTGGAGTTATATTAAATTATATTGGAGGGATGTCTTTAACGCGTTCTGCCCCGACAGTCTACAACTTAGCAACTTGACTTTGAATGAGTATCCTTAGGTTTTCTTCAAGGTTTCATTTTTATTTATAGTCTTAAGATTGGAATAGTGCCGTTAACAGTTCATCTTTCTCTGCTAGAACGCGTTAAAAAGTGTCTCCCATCATATAGTAAATCAAAGTCACATAATCAGCCATATAGACTCATAAAAGTATCACACATGCAGTAGTTTGACACGGGGGCGTCACCACTTCGTCATAACATTATACATGACAACTGCGGACATTGCCCGGGTGCTTTTAATATTATTATTATTAGCTGTTATTAGGTTTGCACAGAAACTATTTTACTTATCATAAAAAGAAAATAACAACGTGGTTGTTGCTTTATTATGAATTATCTGAGAACTAACCAGGTAATGTGTGAGGCATATGTGCTGCAGGCAGTGTATTCATATCGCTTCTAATGTTGAAGCTTCATAGTGTACAGTTAAAATATAATAAGCTCCACACCACCTGGTCAATTCTAAGTACAAAAGTCAACAGAATTGGAATACTAATCCTAAGTACTATGACATATTCGCTAGTCTATGATTACATATATATATCACCATTAAGAGTTTAGTTTCAAAGTCAGTATGTTAATAAAGTGTTACATTTAGAAAGTTGATATAAAAAGACTATTATACTGTCGGTGTATACTGATTCGGTAAACTAGGATTAGAAACTTGTTTGAATGTAAATATTATGAGGGTATACCTGCATAGTCCAGATAATATTAATGTTACATAGGATAAATTAATTACCATTGCCTATATTTATCAAGAAACAGACCGTTAGAAAGATGTTTTGTCATCTTCTTCGTGTTTGTGAACGGGCTGTTTTCTTGTTTCGTAATATATTGTGATGTAAGTACGTATGTGTTATACAATACAACGTAAATACAGTTGCTGTAATATCATAACTAGATTCGCAGTTATTACAAGAGTATCATAAAACGTAAACGTAACAATACTTGCCTCGCTGTGTCTTTTACAAAGAATACTTATGAATACTTATCGATATCTCTACTACGTTATAATATATTAACTTCAGGAAGTCGTCAGTCTAATAACGTTTTGGGAGGTCTTCGGTCTAAATGGAATTTCAACTACATGGAATATTTATAGAAAGGAGAAACACACACACATTTATATATTTGTGCATGTATATTTTTATATTCTAAGTCGTGGTTCCAAGAACCATTTGCTGTAATAAGCTCATTTTTCGGATGATATTTCTTTTCATTTTATTGAAATAAGTCGTTCATGTCGTATGCTAAGGCGTAGTCAAGATGTCATATATGTTGACCTTTTATTATGTTATTCATTGTCAATCAGGTAATCGGATCATAATTTGTCATTCCATGGAATAGTTATATATATATTAGTCGAATAGTTTGATTGTTAGATTTATGTTGTAGCCAATTTTGCTAGTTTTATTCCTCGTAAATCAATTTAAGAATAGTCGAATCAAGGAGAATATCGACATGTGAGTATGCATTATTTTTTTATTATTGACATAATATCGTAAGGAGGACGTGAAATATTTTATATACAGTCGATATGAGGTTTAAACAGTCACGGTACGAGTCACATTATAAGTGTGGAGCATTATTTAAAGAATAGATCATATGTCCGGGCTCCTGAGCGAGGGCACTTAAGCTTACTTATTAATTCCTCGATGCTGTATGTGATGTCTGCCTACCCTCGCACGCTACAGCTCGCTGGGCAGCAGCGTGTGCACGTGCTCGTGGTACAGCTGGCGCGCGTAGGCCGCACGCCGCGCCACCCAGGCGGCCAGCTCGGCGCTGTCGCACTGCACGCGCGGCCGCCGCACGCCCTCCGCGCCGCCGCCGCCGCGCACGCCCAGCTCCACGAAGTACGCGCCGTCCGCCGACACCACGATGCACGACACCAGGTTGCTGCCGAACAACGAGATCATTCAACAAAAGATTAGCTAGGCGACCAGCCACTAGAACGACCGGGGATACCCAAAAGTTCCACGAAACAAAACACAGTGCTACGTCCGCGCATAGTGTGGTAACCGAAAAGAAATTACCGTCCACAAAGCTAGAGCGTAAGCTGGGGTACCTGAGATGCGTCTCCATGACGACCTGCGGCGCCTGGTGCTTGCAGGTGATGATGCGCAGGTAGGAGTCGGAGAGCAGCGCGCGGATGTCGTGCGGCGTGTCGCGCACGGCGCGGTAGGCCAGGAAGTGCTCGGAGTAGTCCGTGTGGTTGAGCGCGTACAGCAGCGCCGCGCCTGCCGCCTGCGCGCTGCAGTAGCGCGGCAGCAGCCCGCCGCAGCCCGCCACGCAGCGCGGCCCGCGCACGCGCCGAGGGACCCACTTGTCAGATCTGGGAGGGGGTTGCGTAAACGCGAACTGAGCAAGGTTCTCAAAATATTTGAAGGGTGGTGAACGAAATGTCCTAAACTGCAATAAATTATGACAACTTAGGCTTTCTAATTTGCACAATTTCTGATTACCAAAACAAAGGGTGTGCGTTACGATTGCTCCGCCAAGTTATCAAAACAGAAAAAAACTTCGCCAAAAAAATTGTCGAAATTTGTCAAAATCGAAGGGTACAAACCAAAAATTTGTCAAAGTAGAAATAAAGAAGTTATAAGAGTTTTAAGTTGGCCGCGCGAACGTAACATAGAGGATTCTGTCATCCTGTCCGTCCGTCTGTCAGTCTGCCCGTCTGTATGTCACAGCCATTTTACTCCGGGACTGTTGGCATCGCACAGTTGTTTGGTGAGTAGATGTCTTCTATGAACCACTACACAAAAGTGATGTGAAATTAAGAAAAAAAAAAAGGTGTATACTTACATGACGTGACTGAGTGTTGAAAAAAATGTCTACGTATATAACTGTGTGGGGTGTCTATCAATAGCTCTTAAAAATGATATACTTTTTTTCTCAAGGTTGAAATATTATTTATGGCTGTAGAATTAAATATCAATAGATATTCAATTAAAGCCATAAATAATATTGAAAAATAGTGCAGGGGCAGGAGCTCGAGCTAAATAATAACAGCCGCTCGAATCAATCTTCAGGTTAAGACGCGCTTACCTAGGTTGGTCTATGGATGGGTGACCACCTATTACATACCGAGTTTCCTCCGTGCCTAGGAAACGTACAGCCACGCTAGGCACGTTAAGCCGTTGGTCCCGGCTGTCAATTGTAGATCTTTGACAATCGTTACAGATTGCCAGTGGCCCGAAACTTTGATAACCAAGTCTTACCAAGGGGTATAGTATTACCCAGTACTAACTGGGTCGTGGAGGTCAGATAGGCAGTTGCTCCATGTAAAATACTGCTATTTATACTGCATCCGGTTAGACTGGAAGCCGACCCCAACAAAGATGATGACTATGCAAAACAAATTTAGTTTTGCTGTTGAGTATAAATTAACTTACGCTTGTGCTCGAGGCTCATTTGTAACATGGTAACTGAATTTCTGATTCAAAGTGGGAATCATCGACACGATGAAGAAGAAAAGAGTAGTATGATGCAGGCACTGACCTGCGACTGGTGTCCCTGAGCGCGGACGCGGTCTCCGCGGCGAGGTCCAGCACGCCGATGACGGGTTTGGTGACGGTGCCCACCAGCCCCTTGCCCACGCCCGCCAGGAACCCGCCCAGCCCCTCCGACGTGGCGCCCTCGTAGCTGTGCTTCACCAGCGACGTCATGCCACCTGAGGGTGCCCACATTAGCTACACTACTTTGAGGGGACATTAAATAGAACGAGTTCATAATGTCACGACCAGCTCCGGACTGAACTAGTCACGACTGGGCTTCGACTGTTTTGGTTTCGGACTAGTGTCAGACTAGACCGGCTCGTGTCGAACTAGTATCAGATCTGTCCGACTAGTGTCGAACTAGTGTCAGATTAGTTAGACTTTTCGGTCTAATTAGAGTTTTAAAGTAGCTTAGCCTTTCAAAAGGATTTTGTTTTTAAAGATCTGTGTGTTGAGTGTAGTGTGTTAACTTGAATCATTTGACACAAGTTGAACATGTAAAAATAGTAGTCACCGAGTATGCCGAGCCCCAGGCCGCGGAAGCCGGCGGCGAGGTGCGCGCCGGGCGCGGCCGAGCGGATGCGGCGCCGGGTCTCCTCGTGCGCCTCGTCGCCCACCACGCGCTCCAGCCCGTCGCCCAGCGACTCTGCCAGTGCGGAGACACAGATACCAATTCTTGTATTCTTCATTAAAAAGACTTAAATACATAGTTCACGCCCGGTTTCTACCGAGTAGAAACGAGCGGAAGGGGAAAAAGACGTGCGGAAGTCGGTCATTCAGAATGGTTGAAATCCTGGACGTCTCCACTCCGCGCACTCGTCTCTACTTTGGTGAAGACGTGGTCTCATTGAGGAGTATAGCAATCTTTACATTACTAAATACCGTCATAAAAATTTACTGTAGAGATTTCAAATGCTTCGAAAGCGTATGAAAGTTTTAACCGGTCAAAATCTAACCCAGTCCCGGCTTATACTAATTGCTTTAAAAGTATCAAACACCCCAAAAAAGTATGGTAACTGCGCGGATTTGAACGTGTTCCGGGTGGTAGTTTCTTCTCCATACAATATATTATTCCTATGATGTTGACCACCTACCTGTTACTTTAGCAGCGGAGTTGGATATGCCATGTGTGACATTCTTGAGCAGCGCGCCCACATTGCCTTCTAGCAGTAGCCCGGAAACTCCCTCTGACACGTCCGCCACAAACCCCAGCGGGTTACCCAGGAAGTCCACAGAACCCAGGATCTTGGCTGCTTGCCATTTTAACTCCTATAGGAGGGAAACGTTGAATTATAAAAAATACACTAGGTATGGTAAGGTTGCCTAACTTCCCTACAACAACCAACCTCAAATAATGCATGCTAGTTATATAACAGGACTGGCCACATTCGGCAGTTCAAACTATGAATATGATTTTAAAAGAAAGATTCGTTATTTTTATGTGATGGAAGATTATCAGAATCTGTTCTTCTGATCAAATAAAAAATTAAAAGTTTCTGCCAATCTTTTCTTTAACTAGAGGTTACGTGGCTGACAATCTGCAACATTATGACAAAATATGTCGATCCCGCGTAACTTTTAGACACGTTTACGGAAAATTTCATAATCATTATCGAAACACCATTAATTAAATTATGAACTTACATCCTTGAAGTGCGCTAACATCTGTCTACCGAGATATGAAGCGGTATCGAACACATGCGCTCTCACGAACGGCTCGAGCTCAACTGCCGCGTCTTCGAACTTGATGAATGTAAGCCCCAGCCGTCGCTTCAGCGCGCTCAGTGAACCTTCCAACTTGTTCGCTGTACACATCGAGAGCCGGATCTGGAGAGGTGACGGAAGGATAAAGCGCTGCAGCGATGCATTTTCACTTGGCAGATTTATAACGTTGCAAAACGTATGGATAAACGCTATAATGCTCACAAAACATGATACATTGAGACTCGATACAGTAAGGCGCGTCGCTCACACGAACTAAAGTCGAGGCGGCGTCAAAGCGCGGGCGCACAAGCGGCGCGGCGCATCTACATTTTCTTTAGGAATAAATGGCAGTGCGCTCTTATACCAGGGTCGCGCTGTGCCCGTTCGTGGCACGACTCCACCGCCATTTTGTCATTTGGTTTCGTGCTTTGCTACATAAAGAAACGGGAAGGAAGCATAGCCGCCCGCGCCTCGACTTACCTACCAGTGAGCGACGCGCCTAAAGGCAAAGGATTGAATTTAAAATTAAAGGACAACAGGAGGTTGGGAGTCTAGCGATAGCTCCGCACAAAATACTGAATTACTGACATCTGTCTAAATTGCACTGGGAGGAAACTTTACCAACAAAGTCGGGTTATGGTTCAAATACTTCGTAGGTTTAGGTCTAATAGCTTATTACAACTTTTTATTCGTAACACAATTAATAACAGTAATTACCAAAAATAATGCGTGGTTACCAGTATTTAATGACACATCAAATCTGACCTTGTTAGACGTCATTAGCTGAGCGCGATGAAAACAAAACAAATAATTTTGTAAGCGCTAAAGTGAAAACAGCAGAACAAATATAGTAATTTATAAAAAAAAAAAAAAGGTTTCGGCTTTGAGTGTTTAACGTAGGCGTAAGGTTCGGTATTGAACAAAGCGAAACGAGTAGAGCAGAAGAGATCGGAACGCACAGGAGACATTGGTCTTTGTAATTGGGGAATCTTGCACGTCTCGCCTTCGCTCCGCGCGTCTCCACTTTGGTCTCAACGCTGCGGTACTGTCGAGCAGCCTCTTCGCTGTTAATACGAAACCTCAGCTCAGTCACTGCCAAATGTTCCTGTTGTTATTCTTCTTGTTCTTAGTGTATTGCTATCATTTATTTTTGAGGTTATTTTATTGTTTGATCCAGCAACAGTAACATCATTTACTGACGCAGACATGAGGTCTGCTTTCTTGAGAAATATGCGCAATTGACAAGCCATGTGTTAGCATGTGCTACTCACCTGGCTGGGTATGATCTTGATAAGCGCGAAATAGTATCTGGTGCTGTGCAGCGCGGTGAGCTCGGACAGCATGCGGCGCGTCTCGTAGTCCACCTCGTCTGGTTGCTCCCGCGCGCTCTCTTCGTCGTCGCGCCACGCCCACGCCCACAGTTGGAGGATCAGTCTACGAAGAAAACAACGCGAATTGTTTAATAATAGAGCCATCATTTTAACAAGGATAAAAGAAGAAGCGATTTAGAACAATTAGCACGAACTTTATCGCAAAGAAATAATCGAAATTGTTAACACTTCATGTACAGCTCCAGGTGCCTCCATATTATTATCTTTAAAAACAAAGAATTATGGACTACGGGTCTCACAGATACTTTGTTGATGACGTAGTGTAAAGTTGAGGGAGTGGGTAATATCCATCACTCCATGTCTTCGAATGTATGGTTCAAGGACATGTCGGTGTCCTAGAGATGTTTTCTTTCCCCTTTTTGAGAACAATTGGTTACTAAAAATCAACTCATTTGTCTACCAAAGGCGATCCCAGCAGTTGTATCATTCATGTAATGAGTGCTACCTTTCTTCCAGCCTAACAGCGAGCGGCCTGAGCGCCACCACGAGGTGCCGGAAGAAGTACGCGTTGTACCGCTTGGCCGGCGCCTTCTGCAGCTCCACGGCCGCGTGCAGCGCTGGCAGCGGGCCCGCGCCGCCCCCGCCACCCCCGCCGCGCTCCGGCAGGCAGTACAGCAGCACGGGGCTCGGGGTACCCAGTAACTGTTCGCATGGAAAAAAATAGACTAGTGTTTAGATTCTCTTGTAAAGAGTATGCTGACAAGTTACACGTACAATTTGGTTTCATGTAACATAGTATCGAAAATAATACATTAAATGCCCAACTAGATTATTATTATTGACACAGATACAATAGTCAGCGTTGGACAAGAACCTCTTATCCCTTAAAATCTTGAAATAATGCAAGATTCCTGCGGAATAAACCCCAGAAGAGACGGAGGTTAAAGTTAGTACACTACGAATATTAAGTATAGTTAACTTTTATAGCAGCCCGTAGCTGGATTTGTGCCCGGTTGATGGCAATGAACTCTCACGCTCACACATAATTGGTAAAATAGTGTCGTACACTTCTGCCTGACTTCGGGGTTTGCAGGACTAACCTGGTTGTCCCACTGCATGTGCGTGACCTGTAACGCCAGCGCTAGGCTGGCGGGCGCCAGCGCCAGCTCCAGCAGCACGTTGTCCAGCAGCGCGTGCACCAGCTCCTGGGGAGGAGCACGAGACACCAGCGACACCGACACTCCGGCCAGGGACACCCTCACGCCCCACTCGCGTCGACGGGTGGTAGACTCTTCCGCTGCAATCTCTTCGTCGGCGCCCTCGATCCAACCTGAGTCCTACAAAACAATGTTACAATGTGAATAACAAGCAAAAAGTTTCACGTCTAAGGTTAAGTCTAAGTTAACCTTTAAGGCCAGAGCAATCGTAATGCGCGCGAGCGCGCGCGAACCGGGTGGCGTGCGTACGCACCTGGCGGGAGCTCTCGCGCGTACGCACAGCTCCACCTAGCTGACTGAGTTCGCGCACGCGCAGAGCGGAAAAGTAAAGTCCCTCGCGCGATAGAATAGAATAGAATATAACGATAGCTGTAATGACGTCATAATACGGCGTTGCTCGTCTGCTCTGGGCTCTACTGAACACATACTTATTGTATCCAAAAAGAAACATCAATTCAGTGTTCTTTTTGCAGCACCTAAAGGCGCTTCAGTGTCATTTAGATCTCCTCAAGCACGAGATGCACCCCACGTAAAGTTTATCAGGTAACATTTTAATTAAGCTTATTCAATATAGGAAGCGGTAACATACGGGGTCCTTATGATCGTGTATGCGCACGACGCGCGTGGGCCCGTCGGCGCACAGCGTGACGTCGAGCCGGCCGGAGCCGGGCCGCAGCGTGTGCCACGACACGGCCTGCTCCGCCGGCACCGGCAGCGTCGGCGACCAGCCCGCGCGCCCCGACAGCGGCAGGCCCAGCACCACGCGCGTGCCTGCGGAGTGCGGACGGAGCGAGCTCATTACGACACGATTTGTTTGCGGGAATGGACGGAGATTTGATTGGCACGTCTGAAGAACTGTGTGAGAGGTATTCATGAAAGTACTTTTTTTGCCGTGTTCTAATCAATTCAACCGGTCAACTCGACAAAACAGAATCAAGTCATACAGGGGAGTCCGACGTAGTAAAAGGAAACGTTAAAAATGTATGACCATTAGATAGGTCAAAGATCATCTCGGACATTAATCTGTATGGTTCTCGTATGACTCGACCACGATTGTGTCTGTACTTGAAAAGGGAATGAAACCTCTTGGGTTTCGGTGTTTCTTCAATCTCAGAGTAGCCGGATAAGAAACACTGACTTCGTCTAGTTATAAAACATAATTTATATTAAAAGTGTGAATGAGTTTTCCATCGCCAAGCACGGCGGTGCCGCCGGGGAGCTCACCCGGGGTGAGCGCCATGAGCGACAGGCCGTCGGGCTGCACGCACAGGTTGCTGTGCGCGCAGGCCATGCGGCCGGGCGGCAGCAGGCGCCAGGCCTGCGTGGAGGCGCGGCGCGGGTCTGCGCGGCGCAGCACCAGCGCCGACGCGCGCCCCGGCCGGGGAGCCGAGTCTTCGATGTCTAGCACCTGTCATGGATATCATTACATTTTTTTTCTCTAAGTACGTCGATATGTTTTTGTTAAATGTCCTACCTACAGTTAAAACAGAAAAGGTATAATCTTCGGTAATCATCGATTAACACGAACGTCGTGCCACAAAAACCCCACATAGGCAAACCTTCTAGAACGCTTTGCATCATTCCCTCCGGTCGCAATTCGTTATCTGTCACTCCAACTTCTTCTATGTATGGTTGGACCTTACACCTTGAGTTGATGCTTAATTGATATTTATTGATAAAAGTATGATTGAATGATAGGTGAGTGAACGTGGTATGAATGCTATTCGTGTACTAAATAGGCCGGCCCGGCGCAGGTAAAATATTGATATGAAAACTGTGCTGTGCTTGCACTGTACATTTTTTTTGGATAAAGTTGTTTATCTCAACAACAAAAAAGTCGCTATTTCAATGAATGCAAAGGCTCTTTGTTAGATCTCATCATTGCATGGTCGTATTTCGAAGGTTGGACGATGATTACCAAAGTGCAGACTTTTCCTGGGAGACTTGTACTATGTTAGATTTTCCAGGATTACTGTAACTTACCATAGCATGAGGTGAGAGCGGTGCATCATCGGATAGCAGCGCGTCTGTGGGCTGCGGCGGGGAGCTGCCTTCGTGGATCAGCTGGTCATTGGGACCGCGTCGCCACAGTTGAGATCTGAACAAAATACCAAACTCGAAAGTTACATACGACGCTGACTCAAGATTACCAGGAGTCAACTTAATGAAAATTTAAAATTCATAACAACCTGACTTACAACGCACAGCTTCAACTAGCAGGTCTAGCAGCTTGAAATGTTGCACACAAGAGTTTCTTATATGATGAAAGTGAACAGTAAGGCTTTAATAACTCACCTCCTAAAGAGACGAGCAAACTGACGAACTTACATCCTATTTATAGGATGTAAGTTCGTCATTTTTGCTGCTAGGTCGCCGAGTTCCCCCCTACCGGGCGCATGGTTTGATGACATAATAAACACACAGACTATTTATTTGTACATATTTAAGAAGATTGCAGAAATAAAGTCATAGTGTTTTAAATCAAATTATCATTATGAAAGCTTCGTGGAGATTAGTTACCTATCTCCGTATCGTTTCCTGGCGAGCACCACACGGGTGGTCCCGAGCGGTACCTCCAGCACCAGCACGTTGTCGTCCGGTGTGGTGGCCGACTGCTTGCCCGTGCTCGCGACGCCATTGTCTCTGCTACACAAAATATAAATAAACTAACTGTCGCACTTAGCGAAATTATTTAAAACTTTACAATGGACAATAACAGCTGGTATATAATCTGTTGCTGAGGCATATCGTAGTTGATTAGTGTTAGATACAACTGGGAATGTTTTAATGTGTTCAAGTTAATAAGTAGATATGCGTATACGTACGCCTGGTGCGTGGCGGTGAAGGCGACGTAGATGAAGTTCTGGTAGAGCAGCTGGTGGTGCGCGGGCAGCGTGTCCAGCGGCAGCGTGGTGCGCGGGCCGCCGGGCGCGCGCAGGGCCAGCGCGCCCGCGCCCTCGGGCTCCGGCAGCGCCCAGCGCGCGCGCCCGTGCGCGCCCACCACGCACTCCTCGCCGCAACCCACCTGAGGGGAGGGGAACATCAAACTTCTACTACTTGGGTGTACAAACAAATCAAAACTTTGCAACAAACTATGGTGTTCTGAAAAGTATAATGTTCCTTTATTTAAACTTTTACAAATTATTTTACATTATTAAATATTCCTTAAAAAAATATAAAAAAAAAACATTTAAAAATATAAAAAATTGTAGCTCACCGGTATCGGGAACAGGGTCCAAGCTACCGGCGGTCAGGGCTCCAGAGAGAGGAACCACCTAACAATACGAGCCGTGTCCAGAAGTACCGCCTTCTGAATCAAGCCCTTGATCCAGCTGCCTAACGAGAGCCTCCTCAGGTTTTGGTCGAGGCTCTTGGCAATTAAGCCATGGGCTGATACGACTATCGGCACAATGATCGCTGAGTCCACATCCCACATGTCGACAACCTCGCGAGCCAAGTCAAGATACTTGATTTTCTTATCTTTCTCGGCTTTCACGAGGTTCTCATCATGCGGGTCCGTTATGTCAACAATCATTGTGCGCCGCTCTGATCGATCCACCACCACTATATCAGGCTTATTGGCTACAATAGTCCTATCAGTGATGATGGATTGATCCCAGTACAATGTGATACTGCCATTTTCGAGAACTGTTTCGGGCACATACTTATAGTACGGCACTTCCGATTCCACAAGGTTGTATTTTAGAGCAAGTTGCTGATGGATAATCCTGGCTACAAGGTTGTGTCTATGCAAGTACTCTCCGTTAGCCAGACGAGAACACCCGGAGATAATGTGACGGATTGATTCGCCTGGACGGTGGCATGCCCGACATATGTCAACCGTACCGTCCTTCACAATAAATCTGCGGTAGTTATTCGTCATCATAACTTCATCCATAATTGCACAGCCAAAACCTTCGGTTTTTTTCGAAGAGGTCCCCGGAACGTAGCCAAGCTACGGACGCTGATAGGTCTACATCGGGCCCATGCAGGGCCCGGAAAAAGCGTCCGTGAAGCTCCTTACTCTGCCATACCTCCATGCGGTCGTTAGTGTCAAGCACTACAGGTTTGCGCCAGTTCTCTTTAGCCAAGGAGAGCGGGGTGAGGCCCTTGTCCACTGCGACGACATCTCGATGCATCCCCACGTCGGTTTCAAGGAAATATTCCCTGAGACTGCATATCTCGCGATTGTGGAGAGTCTTAGTGTTTAAAAAGCCTCGACCCCCACACTTCCGCGGGATATACAGTCTCATAACAGAAGAACGCGGGTGATGCATTCGATATGCCGTCAACAATTTACGGACCCTCCCATCCAGAGCGTCTAGTTCTGTTTGAGTCCATTTGAGTATGCCGAAAGAGTACATCAGAACCGACATGACCCAACCGTTGAAGGCACGTACCTTATAGCCGCCTGATAAAAGACTATTAAATACTTTTTTCAGGCGGCCAAAGAAGGGCCCCTTAAACGATTGCTTCATGTCAGCAACATTGATGCCCAGCGCTTTCGACATACCCAAATATTTATAGGTTTCGGTTGCTGAGAGGGATCTAAGATTTATGGAATCCGAGAGCTGGGTTCCCACAGATTCCACAATCTCACCTCGCTTTACATGCATGACCGCACATTTGTCCACACCAAATTCCATCCTGATGGCGCTACTGAAAGTTTCAGTTACCTTCAGTAGCTCCATCAGTTGCAAATCGTTGGGGGCAAAGAGTTTCAGGTCATCCATGTAAAAGAGGTGAGATATAAATTGACCGCCTCTCCTCAACCGATAGCCTAAGCTAGACCTGAATCCTCCAGCAGCGTGCTAAGAGGATTCAAGGCTAAGCAGAACCAAAGTGGACTCAAACTATCGCCCTGAAATATACCTCGCTCTATCCTTATCGGCTCGCTATTCCTCTGGATTTGCCGACATCCTGGATAGCGAAGGACTGTCCTCCATTGCTCCAAAGTATAATTATTATTATGTACACGTAGGCTATCATTTGCAATGTCGTCAATGGTATTCTTATGTGTCCTCCTTATACTCGGCAATTTTAGGCCAATATTGATTATGCTAGTCACTTGAGAGCACATGATACAGTAACACACCAAAGCTCTCAACCATAGGAAGCAATGAATTCTACTGTTCGAAAGTTGCTGTGGCCGAAATCCGCTAATGTCCTCGTCATCATCATCATCAACACATGTAAATATTAGTGTGCCTCTTAATGATACGCATCTTCAACCCAATGGTAAGTACTTACAGCTCGATGGTGAATACTTTCGCCCCGACTATAAGTACTTACACTTGGATTGTAAGTGCTGAGGATGACATATACCTGGTGGAACATGATGGAGACGGGCGAGTAGTTGTCGATGCGCAGCGGCGGCGGCGCTACGTCGGCGTCCGACAGCACCACGAACAGACTGGCACCCTGCGCCACCACCTCCGCGCGCACGAACTGGTAGCCGCCGCCCGGCTCTCTGCGGGGAACATATAAAGCATCAGCACTAAATATGCAAAAATGTTAATTCTTTTTTACGCAACGAGATAACGGTCATTGCATCTCAGTTTTGTCTAAAGCAATAGTGTCCTAGAAGAGGGGTATGAATCAGCTGTAAAAGACGGTCGTCATAATACTGCCTACGCGTAAAATGTTCCATATACGAGGGCGGTTTGATAAGAAGACTTAACGTGACTTTGGCAAGAAAAAAATATTTCACGAATATTTGTTTTATTTTTCTACATAATCTCCTTTTAGCTCTATAGACTTCGACCAACAATATTCGAGCTTCTTCAATTCATAAAAATATAGTTTTTGTCAAACCCTGAAAAACAGACGTCTGTTTCAGCTATCACTTCCGCATTTGATTAAAATCTTTGTCCGCCAAGCCATTTCTTCAAGTTTGGGAATAGGAAAAAGCCACTCAGGGCAAATCTGGTGAATCCGGGGGTGCGGTAATATCGTATCGTAGCTAAGCATTGCTCAAGAGTTGTAACGCGAAATAACGCAAAAATTGTTCCATGAGACGGAGCAGATTTCCTATAATACTTTTACAGGATGTCTTCCGTCTGTTTAATTTATTTAACCTTAAAAGTCACGAACTTATCAAACCGGCCTCGTAGTGCAGCGGTTCCAAAGCAGGTAGCAGCTTGATACTGCGGATTTGTAGTACACGTCTCACCTGCAGGCTATGTGCAGTGTCCGGGTAGCGTCGACCCGGAAGCCGCCGGACCACTGCGTCAGCGGCACCGGCGCGGCGCCGCTGGGCGCGCCCGGCGCCAGCACGCGCACGCACAGCAGCTGCGAGCGCTCCCAGCGCGCCCAGTGCCACGGCAGGTAGCAGCCCGACACTGCGGACACGTGGGTCGCCATCGCGCCCGGGTCGTTCTAACACAAATTAATTCTATTAATCCGCCGTCCTGTCTCATTTTTATGGAAACCGGGGCTTACTGACTAAAACGACACAGTGACTATCCCATTCCAACTTGCAGATGACCTTCCTTTTCGTAGGAATAAACACAGCTGTAATATAAACAACTCACGAGCGTGGTGGCGCAGCACTTCTGCGCGAACTGCAGATGGTGCGAGGTGTTGTTGTGCAGCTGGTAGCGCGGCGTGAACGTGGCGATGTTGGTGTGGCGGTAGCGGCCGCGCCCGCAGCGCACGCGCACGCCCACTGCGTACACGCGCTCACACGCGCCGCCCTCGCCCTCGCCGCGGACTTCTAACTTCTTTACGCCTACACCCACGCCCAGACCGAATGGCGAGCACCACTGGAAACATGACAAAAATTTTTAAATGGCCTTGTCTTTAATAATTTCTTGCCCAATCTAATCTATACGAAACTAAAGGCAAGAAGAATCTATATTTTCTAGTAAAAAGCATTCAAAATTGGGCATCAGAATCAAGTATGTGGCCCTGCTGTCACAAACAAGCTCACGTCAGGCTCCCCGGGCAGGCCGCGACCCAGCCGCGCCGCCAGCGTGGGCCCGCCGTCGGCCTCGGCGAAGGAGAACAGCAGCGGCGCCACCATGCGGCCCAGCTCGTGCTCCTCGAACTGCCCCGCCGCCTCCGTGGCGCCGCCCTCCGCGCGGAACACGAGCGGCAGGCCCGTGCGGTTCACCAGCCAGTACGCTGCTGATATTGACACCTGAACAGAACGACCCATATTCAAATCTCGTTCCATTAACTTAATGCTGTAAAAATTATTTTCGTCCTAAAAATATTTGATATGTAGCGTAGCCTGTCCAGTCAGGGCTTGATACGTGCCTTAATCCCGTCAGTCTTTTTGATGGTGACCCTAGCATTGAGGTACAGCCTCCTGCCCCTCGTATCCCTCAGCTTGAGCCTGGCACTGAAGGACCCGTTCCCGCTGCCGCCCACTGCCGTACTGCTGCTGCTACCACCTCCAGACCCGCATACGCTGAGCGCGGTCGACCAGCCGAAGCCTTCCAGCTTCACGCTTAGTTCTACGCCTTCTTCTACGTTCACCTGGATGGAATGAAAATGAATGCTCTCTTCATTCCGGCTTTTAACACTTCTACAGGGAATCAGTCGGCAACACAAGGTCGAGCATCAGATGGCAACTAGGAATTCTTGAGAGTAACTCAAGTCCCTTACAAAAGAAAACCATTGTCTCAATGAAATAGGCTTTGGTTCTTGCATTTCTGCATTTCCTCAAAACAGATTATTTAAACGCAGTAAACGCTTTAAAATTAAAACTGTTTTAATTTTACACTCATGTTGGAATCGGGCTGATTCGGCATAGGCTGGAAGGCAAATTGTGCCGACTGAGGCTGATTATAATATGCGTGTATCACGCCTAGGTGACTGTTTGTTAGACTTACCTCATGGAACGGCATGGTATCTCCGGGTGGCACATTACCGGCAACACTGGCGGTCGGAGAGCCCGCTGCTGCGGGGTTGGTCTTGTACTGTAGCTCCAGCGGCAACAAGTTCTCTAGCCTCAGCGCAGGTACCAGTGTGAGCGTGTGGCCCGCTATCGGTGTGCCCCTGTCCGGAGGGAAGCGCTCCCGGATTATGACGCAGCAGAATCTAGAACAAACAGTGAAGATCTATTATGTAGTATTTATTTTCAAAGTTGAATAAAGGCTTTTTTAAATAACAGCATTATCAATAACGTATAACAGTACGACACATGATAGAGGTTTTTTACCTATAAATATGATCGGGCGGAGCCCTACACTCATAATGCAGTAGCGCCCTGGAAGAGGGCGCGGCCCGCCAGTCGATGGGCGCGGGCGAGGGCTGCGGGCTGGCGGGCGCGGCGCGCAGCAGCGGGCGCGTCCACAGCGCGGCGGGGTGCGCGGCCAGCGGCGCGGCCCACAGCGCGCCCGCGGCCACGCTGGCGCAGCGCACGCCGCCGCCGCCGCTGCTCCACTGCGCTGAGGGGGATAACATCACTATTACTTAAGTTTTCGCCGTAAACCCAGTGTACATATACAAGTGCAATTCGACTTTTGCATAAGCTGTACGATCTAACAATACAGAGAGTTTGTAAGACGCACCGACACAATTTTCTCAGGAGACATATCCTAGTTTTTACCCACAGAACCTGTTTTTAAGGGTCTCAGTAAATGTGACTGTTTTGTAAAAAAAACTAAAAAAATCTTTTTGTTTGAAGGACCTTATGAAATATAATAATTTAGTTTTAGGGATTATACTGTAACCGGATGACTATATAAATCCCTATTGATGTGAGTACTGCGCTACCCGGTTATGTTTACTATTGAAGGAGTTTTATTTAGATTAAACCCAGGGAGAACCTTCCGAGCGGACTAGTGCGCAGTGACTGTCCGCCGTGCATACGTCACGCACACATATACATTTTGTTTGCCTTGCACTTTGTCGTGCACGCTTACATGTGTCTCTACATAGTGCTATCAACAATGTACATTTTTTCTAAGAAATGAAGTAAAAGTATTTTTTTTTTTATTACAAAAGAAATAAAAATAAGAGCTAGCGAATAAACACCCCCTATCCCTTTAAAAAATGTGTCGGTCCTTCTATCAAACACCCTATGTATATTAAAATAAGTATACAAAATCAAATTATATAAAATCAATAGAAATACACTGAATGTTACTGGTAGCAAAGTTTATAAATACTGCAAAAAAACTTTTAAGTTTGGAATTTGTCACTTTATTTATACAACTTAAATTAATATTAACCAATCAATTTGACAAAAACAATTTTATCTTATAGTCTGGCAGCAAAGATACAACAAATACGAATTTTTATGAAATGATTAAGCTAAATATTTCTATCAAAGTATTATTATAGGATACGAGAGTAATTTATATTTGTACACAAACATCATAACAATATCACACAATAAATAACCACATAAACTACTGCTAAAACTGATTACACTTAATGCAGCAAACTATTAATCTAGTATACGCTGTGTATGGGTGTGGTACAGCTACACTAATTAGTAAGGCTGGGAGGGGTACCGCAGTTGACAAGTATAGGGTGTAGCGGGTAGCAGGGCGACGGCACGCGCGGCGCATGCGACGCGTGCGGCACGTGCGCGCGCGACAGCGCCGTGCACCACGCGCGCACCGACAGCTGCGCGCGCACGATGGCGTACACGCGCTCTGCACGCGCACAACGCAACACAACATGTCTGTTAACGTACAAGTGTTTCACACCCTATCGTTGTCAAGTGCGGTAACGACACACTACTCGATCTATGTTCCATGACAAAACATTTTTTTAGCAGCTGAGTAAAATCAGGAGTTTTAGTTTCAAAAACTATTATAAGGTGGAATAAAGCGCTAAGCAGTCGTTGGACTATTTATCCGCAGACAGAAATGACCGAGCCTGTTTGACCGCGCCATTGGTTACCGAGTTGTTTTTAGGTTTCCGTAACCGAGGGGTAACCAACGGGACCCTATTAATTACTAAGCCTGCGCTGTCCGTCCGTCCGTACGTCCGTCTGTCTGTCAGCGGGCTGTATCTCATGAACAATAAAAAATAAATTAAAAATAAAAGGGGGCTCCTACTACGATGGTACGGAACCCTACATGCGCTAGTGAGACACGCACTTGGCCGGTTTTTTATCCATTGATTATTGTAAAATGCCTGCAGACCAGTTTTCCATCGACTGTTCAGCGCCTAAAAAACTCGTAATATATCTGTGGGTAGGAATTATATCAGTATAATTATGCTCCGATTGAGATTAGGCTGCATGCTCCTTTGTACAAGCTACAAAATTTTAAGTAAAACCTGCAAAAAGACAGTTTTCTCACCTGCTGATGGTGCATGGTCCACCCTGACTTCCACAGGATGCGGCAGTTTGTTGACGAGCTGCAGTGCTGATCGCACCGTTACCAACTTGCGAGCTGATCCCTCAAGAGACACCTCGAAAACTATTCGAGCTTCGGCCCCAGATTTCTAAAATAGACAACGAATTGGATGAGATTTATTCAAATATTCAAATTCATTTCGCCAAGAGTGTTTTTATCTATTCGGTTTTTTTAAATGCATACTGCTGGAAAAATCATTTAGCCTGAGGATATGTTGAAGCCATCGTTGTACCGTTGTGAAAGAGGGTCAGATTTCAGTGATCTGGCAAAAATCTCTTTCACACTGAAATAATGAAGGCTAAATCAGTCAATTTAAACGGTTGCATACTTACAGCATGAGTAAGATTTCTAAAGAACACGCCAACTCTGTCAACACACACTGGATCGGGCGGCGACCAGCCGTCCAGCCTCAGCGCGAGCTGGTTGAGCGCGGCGTTGTGTCCGGCGGGCGCGGGAGCCCGGCCGCGCCTGCGCCCGCGCCGCAGCCCGAACGAGAAGGGCTCCGTGTCACCCGCGCGCACCATCATCCACGAGTCGTCGGGGCCTGACCATGTTGGCTGTTCTAACAACCTTAATATACCACAAAAATACATTATTTTCACTGCCTTATACAAGAGGAACATTGAACTTTTCATGTATGCTGGCATTGCTTGTTTTCTGTGAGCTTGGGAAATCTCAGCGTTTCATTCAACTAAAAGACATCTAGTGCCGAACATAATTATGTCTTTCTCAAGCAAGCATCACCACATCGAATAGTAAAAAGCCAATGTTTAAGAATTACATACACCTCATGTCTGTCACATGCCGCAACAAAAGTTCTGAACCGCATTTACCTTTGGAATAGCAGCATAGTATGCAGTTCCAGTTAGTAGTTCAAATGTTTACATAAAGATTTTCAAGGTCCCTATAAATGATCCATGGATGACGTATACTCACACATCCGAGGTAGTGACGAGCGTGGTGAACCAGAGGCGGTGGCCGGTGTGGTTGCGCAGCGCGTAGGGCACGAAGGGCGAGCGGCGCCGGTGGCCGGCCGGGCTGCCCTTGGGCGACTGCTCCTGTGTGCCGGGTGACTGGTGACAGAGCACAGCTGTATGTGCGGCTACGGCACTGGCGGCGCGCGACTGGCCCGGCGGGACACTCACACACGAAATCAATGTAAAACGGGAGAAACTAGGGCTAGCAATAAAAGAAAATCTGACAAACGAGCATTTTTGGTTGTACAAGTTGACAAAAATAGAGCAATGGATATTCTTACGGCCAGATTTGGTGACTTTGACTTAGTCAAACTCAGTTCAGTAGTGGACTCACGAAACTGAGCCATATCGCCTGTAAATGTTCGTATTCATATGAAATGCTTGATCACGGTAATAAATTTCGGCTCTACAAAAGATTTTTCAAGTTTTGATAAAGTTTGTAGTAAAAACTTGAGCTGTGTCTATTCCATAAACTTGTTGTACGTCTGCAAGACGTCTCGCGGGGAGATTTCAACATATTTACAGATCGGCAGCTGAAATTGTAGTCTATGCCTTAACATGTTGGGACATCGAGCGCGCTGTTGGTGTAGCACCGTTCAGCTTGAAACCGAACTGCTAATTCTCTTACGACATTTCTAATTGGTACCGCTGATATTTGTACTACACGATTTTTCATATGTTAACTATCACTACTATAAGGAGTTGTACATGAATGGCTGGAAGTGATGACTATGTAAGTACCTGCGGCGCGTAGTAGTCGGCCGTCCAGTTAGCGCGCACGAGCTGCCACAGCTCGATGAGCGACGAGGTCACGTTGGTGTTCAGCACCTCCGTCGACGACACCTCCATCTGCACGCGGCCCAGCGACAGCGAGCTGGTCAGCGTGTACTCCCAGGAGGTTTCGAACCTAACACAGGAGTTAACTATTGTAGGGAATGACAGCTCGTCTGAATTGAGTTAATTAGACACTGCGACGGGCCGTTTTATTACATGTTGCGTCGTGGACCGAAAGTCATGTAATGGGAACCTGACGTGGTATCACTCGATGCAAAGGCCGCCGCTTACTTGTTCATCAACGAAGCTTTTATGTTCTCCAAATGACAAAATGATTACTTTTAAAACTGCAGGATACTTCCTCGATCGGGCTTAGCAAATAGTCAGCTAGCTCAGACTAGTTACCTCCAGGGCTCCACGACGGGCTCCCAGCCGGACAGCGTGCGGTTGTAGTAGTCCACGGTCAGCAGCGCCGCCAGCCGCGCGCCGCCCGCGCCCGCCGCGCGCGCAGGCGGCGCGCCCAGCGGCGTGCACACCAGCATGGGGTCTTCGAAGGACTCCTCCACTTTGCGAAGATCCTGGACAAGTTCAATTATATTTATTTCACGGCAATGTCTAACATTCTCATGAATTTCCCCGCAATCTGGATTTATGCTCGATCGACGAGAATAGGCTCGATTGACGGGAATAGGCTTCGATTACATGATACTTAAACGTAACTGACAGAATGTCTAACCCTTCAAGCATTTGAGGAGTGTTATGTTTCATGGAGGGAGAATGGTGAGGGGGGTTAACACTGAACAGGAAATAAAAGTGATATCAATCATTCATGGAAATTAAAAGAGTGAACGGAATGCATAAAATATACACGCTACCTGATCAACTTGCAGGTCACTGAGCGACACTTCAAGCAGAGGCACGTCGGAGTCCAGACAGTCGTCGATCACACACAGCGTGATACAGTCTGCTGCCACCTGCAAGAACAACACAATGTTGAAGGTTTTGGTGCGATAACTCAAAGGTACTAAATTATGGCAGGCACCTATTGAGGACTATGTAAATGAACTGCTTATTAGCAGTAACTATTTAACATGAAAAAAAACATTAGATCATTTTGTAATACACGAAAGGCTGTGCTAAAATTCTCTCATCAAAAGACAAATTTCACAAAATGCCGAAGTTCGGTTGAATATTTATCAGCTAATGGCTTTTACTGTCAAAATATGAGAACAAGATAGCGATAGACACATCTAAAGTCTTTATTAACCTCGGCTTGAAATTACCACTGACTTTAACTTATCCTTGATTTTTTCAAAATGTTACCTGCAGAGCTTTGAGCGGAAATATGGACGTGTTAGGCTTGGGCACGGGCGGCGGCGGCGCGGGCGCCTGCGAGCGCAGCCAGCGCGGCCGGCACATCCAGCCGCCGCCGGCGGGCCCGCTGCCGCCCGCGCGCATGTGCACGCTGTTGGCCGGCTCGTCGTCGTCGCCGTCGGAGAGGACGGATTTTCCTAAAAGGAATTTGCATTTAGATATCGGATCGCCTACGTTACTACTACAATTCACGTTTAATCAAACTTACCAGATAAAGCCGCTCGCGCTTGCACCGGCAGAGACTGCAGCATCGCCGCAAACATCCGCATATCGTGGTAAGAAAGTCGCAAGTTCAGTGTGCTCATCAAGATCTAAAAGAAAACCATCCAAAATATTAACCTACATGCGCTTTTGTAAAGTTATAGCTGTTGCAAGTCATGAGAGTGCGTCATTTTACCTTTATACGCATTGAAGTAAGAATTAAATTACAATGGTTGACTTACATGCAGCACCCTGTCAGCATCAATAGCGACATGCACGGCGGCCGGCTCCACAATAGAGAGAGCGGTCTCCTCTTCCAAGCCGAGCACACAAGAGAACACCTCTAGTTCATTCAGCTCGCACGACACCGGCTTCTGTGCGTCTGCGCAGCGGTAGGTTATCACTGTTGTGCTCTGTAACAAGACATAGAGGTGATAACGCTTAACTCGCACAACGCTTGACTCTAGACAGAGAATAGTTGATTAAGGGTACCAATCTTTACACATATTTTCGTGACCCAGGTTTTGTTGTTCCAACAAATACTGTGTAATCAAATGTACCCAAATATGTGAGAAACACCTATAACTGCCACACATTATACGGTTTTCTTATCTAATCAGACGGCTCTGAAGGTAGATTTGATCATGTATATGTAGATTTGAGACTCTTACCCTAAGTATGACAGCATTAGTATCCCACACAGACGGGTCTTCGACGAGCACGAGCTGTGAGTCGGTGATGTTGAGCTTGAGCTCCACCTGCGGCTCCTCGTGCGGCAGCGGCGGCAGCGGGCTGGCGGCGGCGCGGGCCGAGCACAGGGCCTCCTCGCTGCCAGGGGAAACATTGCTTTACATTACTGTGGCGAGTAGGCAAGTCAACTCGCACACTAGAACGCAGCACCAAAAATCACGCCACCTTTTAAGCCCCGCCTCTGTGGTAAGGATTTCAACTAGGTGTGCGTAGCGAGGCGCACACTCGGACGACCGGCGCCCGCGATTCCTTTGTCTCGGATGTCGACGCACACACGGAGGCCGTTCACGACGACGTTGACGTAGTTTGTTTACTTGGGAGTATAAATGTTGGTGTCTTGATGGGACTCATACTCATTTCTGCTTTGTTCGCCCGCTTATACAATTGTTATTTTGCCTAAATTATAAGTTCACATAAATAAGCTTATTCGCCTTTTACTTCGGTCATCTGCACCCCGACAAGTACCTACCTACCTGCTTACCAACTTGCTAGTGCTCGCACAGTAAGTGGCCCAGTTAGCGTTCACCATCACACACGCTCAGCCACTTCATTGGTGACCCCGATTCCGTTGTCAAGAGGAGAAGATGGAGCCAAGCAAAGAGAACGTCGTATTCCAGGAAGCATGTCGAGTTGGAGTAAGGACGCCGTCGTTCAACCCAGACGACCCGATACTATGGTTCGCCCAGTTAGAAGGACAGTTCGCGTTGACAAGCATGACCCAGGACACAACCAAGTTCTACTTCGTCCTGTCACAGCTGGAACCACAACATACTGCGGAGGTTAGAGACCTGGTCGTTACTCCACCAGCAACGGGGAAATACGAGAAGCTGAAGGCAGAATTAATTAAAAGGCTTTCTGCATCACAAGAGCGGAAAATAAAGCAGTTAATGATGCACGAAGAACTCGGCGACAGAAAACCTTCACAGTTCCTGCGCCATTTACAACATTTGGCAGGACCGACGGTCCCAGCAGAATTCATCAGAAAAATCTGGTCGAGTCGGCTTCCCACCAACCTACAAACCATTGTCGCGTCGCAGACTGCCATGACCCTGGAAGACCTGGCCGAATTAGCGGATCGCATAAATGACATCGTTCCAGTAACCGGGCAAGTACCAGTACTCGCCCGCCAGTAACGACTGATCCGCAAAATGCTGCTGTGGACGCGCTGACTAAAACCGTTGCCGAGTTAAGCCGTAAGCTGGAAACCATGAGCATGGAGCTACGCAGTCATCGTCGGTCGCAGTCACGAAGATCAAGGCATGGTTCACCACATCGTTCTCGCTCCCGTTCCAGTTCCAGACCCCGAGATCTCCCGCTGTGCTGGTATCATTACCGGTTTGGTGACAGGGCGCAGAAATGTACGCCGCCATGCAAGCACAGCAAGCAGCCGGTAAACTCCCAAGGCAGCCATTAGTGGCGGCACAAGACTGCCTAGCTGTAACGAGCCGCCTGTTCATCACGGATCGCAAGACGAAGATACAATATCTTGTAGATACGGGTTCAGACCTGTGTGTATTCCCGCGATCCGCTGTTCGGGAGCCACGCTGCAAGACCAAATACGAATTGTTCGCAGCAAACGGAACAATAATAGCTACCTACGGTTATCAACCACTTACTTTGGATCTGGGTCTTCGTCGAGCTTTCACATGGCAGTTCATAGTAGCTGACGTCTCAAAGCCAATCATCGGCATCGACTTCTTGAGCTACTACAACCTACTTGTTGACTGCCGCAACCAACGGTTAATCGACAACATCACTGCACTGACTGTGGCAGCGACAAATCAAAAGGCAACCGAGGCCATTTCGTCAGTCCGCACAACCACGGAAGGCACAGATTACCAACAGCTGCTGAGAGAATATCCAGATCTCACACGCCCAGCTGGTAGACCTGGAATCACAAAGCACAGCACGGTGCACCACATACGCACTACGCCAGGCCCACCCGTATACGGTCGCCCTCGCCGCCTTGACCCTGAGCGGCTGAAAATAGCCAAACAGGAGTTCGAGGAAATGCTGCAGCAGGGAACAGCACGCAGATCCGAGAGCGCTTGGTCGTCGCCGCTTCATCTAGCACGCAAGAAGAACGACGGCTGGAGGCCATGCGGAGACTACAGATCTTTGAACGCACGCACGATTCCAGACCGTTATCCAGTACGACACGTGCAGGACTTCGTGCATCAGCTGGTGGGGAGCAAAATCTACTCCACTGTTGATTTGGTTAAGGCCTACAACCAAATACCAGTCACAGAAGAAGACATTCCCAAGACAGCCATAACGACACCCTTTGGGTTGTTCGAATTTCCGTTCATGACGTTCGGACTACGCAACGCTGCACAAACGTTTCAACGGTTTATGGACGAGGTGCTCCGAGGCCTAGACTTCTGTTATACCTACCTTGACGACATTTTGATCTCCAGTAGCAGCATCGACCAGCATCAACAGCACCTCAGAAAACTCTTCGAGAGGCTGACAGAATATGGAGTGCTGATTAACACAAGCAAATGCACGTTCGGACAAGCAAAAGTGAGTTTCCTGGGCCACGAGGTTTCAGCAGCAGGAATCAAGCCTCTAAATACAAAAGTCCAGGCTATCCAGGACTACCCAGTCCCCAAAAACATCAAGGACCTTAGAAGATTTCTAGGAATGATAAACTTCTACCGGAAATTCCTACCAGCAGCAGCTTCTATGCAGGCGCCTTTAAACAAATTATTAACAGGACCCAAAATTAAAGGATCGCAACAAATAGAAATGACACCAGAGCACCTAGAGGCTTTCAATAGATGTAAGCAAAGTTTATCAGAGGCTACACTGCTAGTTCATCCAGACCCAACGGCAGAACTCGCAGTTCAGGCAGACGCCTCAGATACGGCAATCGGCGCTGTATTACAGCAAAAGCAGGGTAAAGAATGGCAGCCCTTGGCATTCTTCTCCAGGAAACTAAGCCCTGCCCAGACAAAGTACAGCCCATATGACCGCGAACTTCTAGCAATATACGAGGCCATACGATATTTCAAGTACATGGTAGAAGCAAGAACATTCGTAGTTTTGACCGATCACAAACCACTCACATTTGCATTCAGCAAACCCCGGCAAAACTGTTCCCCACGTCAGTTCAGATATCTGGATCTCATCAGCCAGTACACAACAGATATAAAGTTCGTGGCCGGCAAGGACAACGTGGTAGCCGATGCATTATCACGAATAAACGAAATCGATCAGCCCATAGATTACCAGTCCCTGGCCAGAGAACAGGAAACCGATGCGGAACTCCAAGCCCTCATAGATAACGGCTCCAGCCTGAAGCTCAAGAAAATCAGACTGCCTGAAGCAGGACTTGAAGTATACTGCGACATTGCATCTGGGACACGCCCATTTCTCACCAAACGGTTTCGCAAGCATGCCTTCAATACCCTTCACGGTCTGAGTCACCCTGGTGGTAAGGCAACAGTCCGCTTAGTAACCGAAAGGTATGTATGGCCCGGTATAAGAAGGGACTGTCGACAATGGGCCAAGGAATGTGAAGCATGCCAACGAAGCAAAGTGGCCAGACATACGTCAGCACCTTTGACAGCTTTTCAGACACCTTCAGCAAGGTTCCGCCACATTCACATAGACTTAGTTGGTCCTTTACCATTATGTTCTGGCTACAGGTACTGCCTCACTATAGTCGACCGCGTGACGCGTTGGCCTGAGGCATACCCACTGCAGGACATCACAGCGGAGACCTGCGCAGCCGCCTTAACGTCAGGGTGGATCGCGCGGTTCGGCAGCCCCGAGCACATCACTACCGATCGGGGCAGGCAATTCGAGTCCCGCACCTTCAAGGAACTCGCTGCTCTAATCGGGGCATCACATCACCTAACCACAGCTTACCATCCAGCAGCAAATGGCCTGGTGGAAAGGCTACACCGCCAGCTGAAAGCCGCCATTACCTGTCACGCCAAGTCCAACTGGACCGAGGTGTTGCCGTGGGTTCTTCTGGGCATACGCAGCGCTTACAAGGAAGTCCTACAAGCGTCCGCGGCAGAGCTGGTGTACGGTGAACCACTCCGTCTGCCAGGACAGTTCTTCGCCTCCACTCCAGAGGAGACAGTCGACGTGACCAACCTGATCAGCAGACTCCGCTCACACATGAGTAGGCTAACACCACAACCTACTTCCTGGCACACTAGTTCCACTCGACCGTTCTATGTGCCCAAGGACCTGACCACAGCTACTCATGTTTTCTTGCGGCAAGGTCCAGCACGAAGGTCACTAGAAGCTCCATATTTAGGACCACACAAGGTTCTGCAACGAGACCAGAAGACCTTCGACCTCGAAGTGAAGGGAAAAAGGCAAAGTCACACTTGACCGGCTAAAGCCAGCGTACTTAGCCCATGAACAACCTGCTATGACGTCACAGCAGCAACCTCCAGAAGACCAGGTCATTGTCAAGAAGACGAGGAGCGGGCGCACAGTCAGATTCCCTGACTACTATCGTTCGTAGCCAGGCTACGACTCACCAGGGGAGTGGTGTGGCGAGTAGGCAAGTCAACTCGCACACTAGAACGCAGCACCAAAAATCACGCCACCTTTTAAGCCCCGCCTCTGTGGTAAGGATTTCAACTAGGTGTGCGTAGCGAGGCGCACACTCGGACGACCGGCGCCCGCGATTCCTTTGTCTCGGATGTCGACGCACACACGGAGGCCGTTCACGACGACGTTGACGTAGTTTGTTTACTTGGGAGTATAAATGTTGGTGTCTTGATGGGACTCATACTCATTTCTGCTTTGTTCGCCCGCTTATACAATTGTTATTTTGCCTAAATTATAAGTTCACATAAATAAGCTTATTCGCCTTTTACTTCGGTCATCTGCACCCCGACAAGTACCTACCTACCTGCTTACCAACTTGCTAGTGCTCACACAGTAAGTGGCCCAGTTAGCGTTCACCATCACACACGCTCAGCCACTTCATTACTATGGCGATACTACTTTCATTCACACTCGTATTTATCACCAGCTCATGGCAGGCGTGGTCATAAAATGTGTGACCGAATCGCATCTTTCTGTTATTCAAATTTATTTTTGTATTTGGCGCCCTATTATATTATTCTTCTACAGTTCTCAACACGAGTTTAATACAACATAATATTCGATATAATGTATTCAAAATGACCCGTGATTAATATTCATTTTCCTACTCACGTGTTCAATGATCGCGACTGGGCTTGGTATATTAATAGCATGTTAATTTCTTCAACAAGATAAGTGCGTGTCAAAATTACTAAAAACATTGTAAGTAGTTTTATAGTTTCATAAACATTTCAGCGGCTGGGCAACGGTACATACAGATGCTGCTGGTCCGGGTCTGCGGGTGGCGGCGGCGGCTGCATGATGAACTGGTTGGCGCACTCCCACCAGTCCAGCACGGCCATCAGCCGCATGTTGTTCACCAGGATCGTGTACGCTGACGAGTCGCGCCGCTTTCTGGCCATACAAAAAAATACGTTCAGAAATCAACAAGTGAGTCAGATGAAGTGTAGAGTGGGTTTTTCAGGACAATCTTATGCAATGTTGACCTTCAAAAACGTTTGAAGAACGACTTTTAAAACAACAGACAGACGAAAGACCGACTGCGTTTAAAACAAAGAACTCTTTCAGATCCTCGTCCGCTCAATCTGTTATGAAGCTTTGGGCAGTGCTAGCCAATCTAGCCATGTTTTGTTTCTGACTATTCCACGCACGCATTTTTATCCGTATCTATACGTGGTAGCGGTCATGTCTTCCTTTTATGATTCTGATGAAGTACAATTAAGCATGTTCCGTTTATCTATCCCCGATGAAATACGCATCTTCTAAGTGCTGTATTTTATTCGTTACGAAGACAAGTGTGAGCGTTATAAATACATATGTATGGGTGTGTGAGATCAAATTAAAGGAGTATTGGTTCACATACCTGGCATGAACCTCAGCCTGCACGCTATGTCGTTGCTCAGGCATCGGCTGTACAATATGGCTGAACACATTCCCTCGACGATTCGCTGGTTCTTTGGCGTACCGAGTGTCACTTACTAAAATTTCCTGAGGCAGACAGAAATTGACATGTAGTAATTTCTTGCATAATATAGATCCTTCATTTAGAAACTACTCGAACTAGGTGTATTATAGGCCTTCAAAGTTAAAAGCTTAATGTTTGTTAATTTCATTCCGTCACCATGAAGTCCCTTCCAGAACACTTTGGTACCAGGTGGCTCTACTAGTTTTGTCTTGTCGCCGATTGGTCACTTTTCATTCTAAATAACTCAAGTGACAACACTTGTCAAAGTCAGCCGTTTTTAATTTAAAGCGACCTCATACTCAGCGCTCTCTTGTGCGGAAGTTTCCATGAAATAACCCTAGTCCATACTATGCTACAGGTATGACTTGTCTACTTATTAAGCACGGTACCTGTGACACGAGGTCTATGTCCTGGCTGAGGTCGGAGTAGGTCTCCACGACAAGCCGGGACTTGATGAAGTTGATGCAAGCGAGAGAGGACACGCCGTGTTCCGGCTCCAGCTTCACTGTCACGTCGTGCAGGTCCAGCTTCAGGGAACTTGTGGTCCACACCTGCAGAATAAGACGCTTGTAGGTGCAAGACAAATAAGACACACAAATTTTGGTGGCGTCCAATTTGTATTAGAATTTTGTGTTTTCTTGGCATCGGCTCTCCCAAAAATATGTGTGAGCTGTGGTGGTTAAGTGTTATTGGCATCGAGTTACGTGCCAAAGGGTGGGAGGTCAGAGGTGGCTCGACTCCCAGCAGTGGGTTAATAATGCAGTTTAAAAAAAATATCCACGACAAAATGAACCATGTTAGTAGCGCAGTGCTCTCCAAGCATGTACTGATAGCAGCAGCTCGTCCACGCTCTCGGCCAGGTTGTGTACTGTACTCTCTTGCACTGCTGCAGTACTGACTGAGCATCACTTACATCCTGCTGCTGCTGCTGCTTGTGCAGGCAGTGCGGCGGGTGGGGCGGCCCGCGCGGCAGCAGCTCGTCCACGTTCTCGGCCAAGTTGTGTGCCAGCACACCGCGCACTAGCTTGTACTGCGAAGGGTCTAGTGCGCACTGCAGTGTGCTCAGCGAACCCTGGATCGTCATGTCCGCAACTGGCAGACAGAAACAATAAATTCATATAGTAAAAAGAACAACAGATACAAAAAAAAACCGGCCAAGTGCGAGTCGAACTCACACGCACAGGATTCCATAGCACCAAACTATATAATAAAATAGTTTGAAGGCTCATTCATATGTTGTATTGTATTACATTCAACAGCAAAACTAATTTTGTTTTTCATAGTATGTTAATGAAAAACAAAGTTACTGCTGTAGTTTGATGAAAAAGTCCCTTAACTCAAAAACTAAACAGCAAATCTTAATCGACAACGAAATTTCGTTGAAGGTTTTTTTACGTTCTACAATCCTACATTTTTCCAGAATTTTCCTCCTTTTAGGTACTTTAGAAATGAGAGCCTCTAATTTCACACATTTTACCACTTCGGAAGTGTCTATGTTCGAGTTTAAATCGAACACTAAGCGAAAATGCATAATTGCATCGACCGCAAGCACATTCGCTCGTTCACCAAAATGTGGGCCAGTTCGTGTTCAAATCTCGTTAGAGACACCGCGTACTCAAAACCATTACCATTGTATTGTCCATTGTCAAGTGTTATAGTGATTTAATATATAGCTATTTCTCTTATAATTCGAGACTTTAACTTCTACCATAAACCATATCCTATCAATACAAGAAAGGAGTGTTAGGTCACCATAGCGTCAAGCTCTACTTTTTACAGTCTATCTGTCAAACGATTGACTTTGAGAAAAAAATGGTTTTAGGAACATCAATGTAATTTTTAACTACCTATTTATAGACACCCCGCACGTACAGGTTTGATGAAAAATATTTTTTTTAGTTTCAGTTCCATGTACGGGGAGCCACCCTTAAGAGGCGTATTACAAAAAATCGCGAAATCGCAAGGTTGCCTCGTTGAAATAGTATGTTTTTCGTTAGTTGCTTAAAATAACAATTATTTGTTAAAAATAGGGCGTTATCTCTACTACAATTATAATAAAGCGAATTTAAGATAACTTTTATATGTATTTAGTAATCATCATTCTCCCGATGCATGTTTAGCCAAAAACTCACAGAGACTTGATTTTTGGGCTCTAATTTGTAGATACTATTGAATATAGACCATTACATTTTTTTTTTCATCTCACATATATCCTATACTTTAATATTAATAGAATACATTTTCGTTATATGCCTTATATGTAAAGAAAAAAAAACTGGACCTAATTCAATTATCGACCGAAAAGGCTTCGAAACATACCGCGATATCTCCGAAGTTGTGCATCACTTTGACGTAATATTTATACCAAAATATTCTTCAGTATTTGCTTGAACTATACTATTTATTTTTTATGTTTTAAATAGCTACTATTATTTTGTAATTTATTAATTAAAAGTACTATATATTTCACTGCGCCGGCGATCTGCACTCACTACGGCGCGAGCGCTTGACTAGGACGGGTCTATGTCAGATAATTTCGTGCGTTTCGTCCTATCGATACTATCGTAGTGTGCGTCGATTACCGTATAGACTCTGCTTTTGTGTGCGTACTAGAACTTCGTAAACTACGACCGCCGTTTTTGATCGTTGTAAATAAAAATAATTATTAGTTACATTGGTGTATTTTATTTATTTAAACATGTTGTAACCGTACTATTTATTTATTTACGTACACATCAGTACATAGTATAAAACAAAGTCGCTTCCCGCTGTCTGTCTCTATGTATGCTTAGATTTTTAAAACTACGCAACGGATTTTGATGCGAAATTTGAAGTTTTGAAATTACCTGAACGAATTTAAATATGTCACAGCAAATGAAACGTTTAAATGATACGAATAGCGTGGACTATAATATTGTCCTTTAAAATATCTCACAAAAGTACTTTTATAGTATCGATAGTACCACAATTATTTCGTTTTCTAAGAGTATGGAGCACGATTTTCAGACTACTATGCTACGGATGTCGGTTATCAACGATCGGGTACTGCGTAAAAATTTAAATGTTTATTTATATCTACTTAATTTAAAAAGTTTTGCCTTCCACCGATATCCACCGTAACTCCATGCTAAGAAAACTTGTGTTACGTTGGATCAAGATCGTTTAGACGCCATACTCACAATATCATGGTCCAAGCGAGTGAACAGAAATGAAAGAAAGAATCGGTCGCGTAGCTCGCCGACCGCTCGGTTCGTAAAATACCTAAATTCGCGAAGCGCCGAAATGTAAGAGCGCTCTTAATCTTTTTTTTTTTGTATAAAAATCGTAAAGCGGTTCACAGAATACATCTACCTACCAAGTTTCAACTGTGTAGTCCTTATAGTTTCGGAATAAAATGGCCGGGACATACAGACAGACAGAAATGACGAATCCATATTTTTAGGTTTCCGTAGCCGAATGGCAAAAAACGGAACCCTAGAAATAAGAATAAGATATAAGAATACTTTATTTAAAAAAGTATTACAAAAAATTTACATTTAGGCGCAGTAGTATTATTTCTCATACAATGGTATAATTAGTACTTATAAGTAAACTATAACTAAAATATTATCAACAAAAAGGACAATATAAGAGTGGTTTGTTAAGAAGGAACGTCTAAGTAAGGAGAGCGGCTTACCATTGTGTGTGTGGTCTATGTTGTGCTCAATCTGTAAGTCCAAGTCGGCGGGCGCGTGCAGCAAGGGCGCGCCCACGCGGCGCACGCGCAGCCCGCGCCCGCCGCGCGCGCACCACAGCGACACGCCGGACAGACGTACTACTCGCACGTCAAGCAGTTCGCGTGTTGCTGCTCAGTAAAAATACAGCATATATGTATATTCAGCCTATTATGTTACCACTACCAGACACAGGCCTGTGGTCTTCTCGGAGAAAGGGAGTGATGCAGTGTCTTTGACAAAGATCCAAGAGAAATCAAAGAGCGAACGTCATCAATTAAACGTTCATTGAAACCGGGGTAAGCAGTAGTGAGCAGACCCAAGTGTAGTTAGCGGGATACGTTTAATATCTAATTTACACTTTAAATCGATTTAAGTGTAAAAACTTTGTAAAATAAATCCTATGCAATTACACATACCGGCGTCAGGATCAGTCATAGTGCTGACGGTGCCCTCATCTCCCGCGCACTTGAAGCTGTTGTCTAGCGTCAGATGGTCCAGGTGCGCAGCCAGCGCGCTCCTCGCTCGGCCCGACACCGGCAGCACTATGACGGGCGCAGAGCAGCGCAAGCGCAGCTTCATGCGGCTCGCGCGCGCGCCGTCCGTGCCCGACCGGCCTGACACTACCGATACCTGACAAATTATATGTGACTCAGCATTTGGACAATGAATTCATAGTTATTCTAGTGCGTGAGAAAGAGATGGGGCTTTACAAAAAGGCTCTCACATGAACATTAAAACGGTTGACGGTTATTCAAACGGCAATGTCCTATAAGATATTTAACATCCCATTACTTCTACAGTTTAAAAGTATAATACTGCCATGTGTGATCTTAAAATTATACAGTTAAATATCTGGAATCATCACCGTGTGAACAAGGTGTTCAAAGTGAAAGGATATCGTATAGGATAGTAGAAGTGGAAGAGATATGTTTTCAAGTTCATTGGGCGTTAGTTGTGCATGTGTTGTTTTAGGGCGTCACCACAGTTATCGATTTTATTGCTTGGACATGACATAAAGTTCTTTTACCCGGTCAAGTCGATAAGTGTGCTCACTCCGTTATTAATAAGTCATGCAGTGTTATACCAGGTCTACCTTCAGCCGTGCCTGCAGTATGACTCTGCGCAGCAGACTGAAGTCGCGTGCGAAGGCCTGCAGCTCCTGCACGAAGCGCTTGGTATGCACGTACGTTACCGGGCCCATCTCGATGCTCAGGCTCGTCTCGTGGCCCGCTGTTGCAGCCTCTGATGTGCTCAGTCTGTGCGGAAATTTGATCATTTTTATTAGGTTTTATGAAATTGTCATTTTGTCACTAGTTATAAATCGGGGTTTGTGGCAGGCACAACACTAGCCAAAAAATTATAAGATTTATAACTTATAATTTTTGTCGTTTTATTTTACTTATTAAGGGTAAATAGACCCTTAACGAAGCCAAAAGGCACTTAAGTCTTATCGGAGCAAATCTAAGCAAATTTTCGATGTAGTAGAGAATCCTGAGTAATTGCCTGCGAAAAACTTTGAATGTAGTCCTGTTACAATATTGTCAAATGGAAGTCACCTTTGATACTGGAATGTAAGCGCATGGTCACCGTGCGTGCGAAACCTGTCCCGCCACAGCACGGAGTGCGGCGTGAGGTCCGTGAGCGAGATGGCGCCGAGCCGGCCCGAGAGCTGGCGCGTGTGCGCGCGCGCGTCCGCCCGGCACACCGTGCGCGCGCGCGACACCAGCGCGCGGCACGCCTCGCCGCGCCCCGCCACCACCACCACGCTCAGCGACCGGACTGACATCTCCGTCTGCGTCACGCCTGACGACGCTGATAGGCTGTGCGACGCTGTGGAATATTTTTTTAGGTGATTTTTTGGTGTATAATTTGTTTTGCCATATTAATACTTTGCCATATTTTTTTTTGGTATAGATTTTATGTTGGCATAATTTTTTTGAAGGCTAATTTGTTTTGGCATAAATTTAATTCGCATAAGTAAAAACGACGATTTTTGTTAAAATTATATTTTTAACCCTAACTTAACTACAAAAGTTAGTGGCAGAAACGAATCACTGCAAAACCGACTCCACGTAGTCTTGTCTGCCCTACCCCTAGAGTGTAATCTAAGCCCGAGTAGGCGCGGAGCGAGGCGGCCGCGAGCTTAGGAATTTTATACTCACCAGCGCAGCGTAAAACACATCTGCAAAGATAAGCTCGCGTGAGACCGCCGGAGCCCTGCAGCGCCGGAGCCGTGAAAGAAACCATGCCCGCTGCACGCTGCATGCTTGCTTGCATGCTGCATGCTTGCTTGCATGCTGCATGCTTGCTTGCATGCTGCATGCTTGCTACATGCATGGTGCATGCTTATTTACATGTTTGCATGCTGCATGCTTGCAATAGTTTTATGACACCACCGTCCACCACCGCACACTACTAAAAAAATAATTTGTTCTACCTACAATGTAAAGTGTCTACAAATTTCATTAAAGTAATATTGTATAAAAATGTGTATTAGTTTCTAACATTTTAAGAGTTAATTATTATGCTTCTTCGTTTTGATTTTAAAAAATATGTTTTAATGTCATTATGCGTAATTAAATTTATGCTTTAGAATGTTATGCTTAATCATTATTATGATTAGATAAATTATGCTTAAAAAAGTTATGCGTAAGCTGTTATGCGTAGATAATGTTATGCGAAAATATAATTAGGAGAAACAAAGTATACCAAGTTATATTAGGTCTTAAAATTGTATGCAAATGGATAGGGAACCACATTTTAACTAGCATTCAAAAAGTATACTCGGTGATTTAACGGATCTCAGAATGTCTAAGAAAAGTGGAGAGATTGTGTGAGGAATTATTTATGTAAGAAAAAGTAGTAAATCGATGCAGTGACGGCGGACACAGGACATTATAAGAACAAAATGAGTTGCGCCAATCCCATGTAATGTAGCATGGAATATTTTAGGTTCGACTTAATTATGCTTCGGAGTTTAAACAAATGAATAAACAATAGTTACCAGTCTGCTGCGGCTCGGGTCCATGCTCGCTGTCGGGTACATCATCTCCAGCAATGCCGAAGAAGTCGAGCACGGCCACCCAGCTGTCGATACTCACTACTAGGTTCAGGCAGTTGAAGTCTATCTTAGTGAGTTTAGATATCTGCAGAACAAAAAAACTTTAAGAGTAACAAATAAGGCAGAGAGGGTGGTGTTGTTGTACCGGTCCGTTACTGTGTACTATGAGCGACACATTAGAATAGAATTGATTTTTTTTATTTCAGACCGGAGTCCATAGGGTTCATCATCTGCCTATCCTTTTCTAGGGTTAGTAACAATTTTACTTAACTTCTAGTGTTAGTACTGAAAGTACTGAAAGACATTTAAATGTTGCGTATTACCTTGTCGTACTTGTCAGTGAAGTGCGGATGGTGCGGGTCGCGCGTGTGCACGGACAGCCACACCAGGTTGTCGTCCTGCGCCGGCGCGCGCCCGGCCAAGTGCGCGTGTTCGGCCGCGCCGCACTCCGGCGAGCACGGCGGCGTCACGCCGCACTTGCTGTCGCGCTTGTTGCGACGCTGCGCGCTCTGGCATTGCACAAAGAGTGATTAGACTTCGCACTCCATATGTTAAGTGATCATAGTACTGAGGGATAATTAAGTAACACATAATGCCAATGCTATACATTTTGATAATTCAACAAGTCATTACGTTTTATAAGTAGTCGCGCGGAGGAATTAAAAAAATAAATTAAGTGAATTTTGTTCAAAATTCGTTTCACTATCGCAAAGCGGATCCTTAAAAAATGACCGACCCCAAATGAATTGGGATAAGGGCAAGAGAATGATGATGACACGTGTTACTTGCTCGACTCATTTTTCATCAACATACAATCTGACACTGACCTGCAAATTGCCAAAAACGGAAGAAAATTTGAATTTCGTGGGCTACCCTGGCGCTTCCACCTTATCGTAGCAACTCTTGTGCATTATTATTAGTTATTTACCTCTTTAGAGGCATCGTATTACTCAGTACTAAGTGTATTGTGGAGGTCAGATAGGCAGTCGCTCCATGTAAAATACTGGTATTCAGCTGCATCCGGTTAGACTGGAAGCCGACTCCGACATAATTGGAAAAGGTTAGGCAGATGATGAATTACCTCTTTAGCGGCGACGTTGAGCTGGCTGGGCAGCGAACAGGACCAGCACTTCATGTACTGCAGCGAGCTGACGCTGGACATGTCGTCCGCGTACTCCGTCACGAAGTCCGGGCAGGACTTGGACACGAACACGGCCTTGGGCGGCACTTGCGGCGTGTGCGACACCATCAGCATACGGTGCTTCGAGTCCGGCTCCTTGGTTAAGTCTTCCATTGTTATTGAGTGGAGGGAAACCTAACGACAGAAAAATGAATTTTGAAAGATGACTTCTTCATTCGTTCAGTTCTTTGCTGAAAGTTGCACCTCGATATGGCGCAAAGGACAACAAATAAAAGTGTTTTGCCTTGTTGCCAATTTCGCTTTATCGTCAGTTTGATTTTGGCAAGTGACAAATACTCAGCGCTCTCTCGTGGGGAATCTTCCAGCAAGCATCTTTATTGATGTTCAAATACGATTAGTTACTAGCCTGTAGCATATTTTCGTAAGGGTGTGTCTTCTGGTAGTTCAGCTTGAACTCTCTGAAGGACAATTCTACTAGACTTCGTTCACCCTCGCCTAAGTCTACGCGTAGTTCCACGCTGAATGTAGGCAGCTCGAAGTTCACTGTTGGAACAAGTACGTTAATGAATACAAGTTACACTGAAAAACAAATAAATACTAAAATACACACAATAAAATACAAACATACAAATGAATTTCGAAAATTGTTCTAATTTGCGGCACGGCCAGCACGGCGGCGCGCACGGCCGGGTCCAGGCGCAGCGTGGGCACCGCGCCCTCGCGCAGTGCGCGTCCAGCCGGCTGCGACCACAACATGACACACTTACCAATGAGCGGCGCGACGGAGCGCTGCTTGGGCTGGTGCGCGGGCGGGACGGGCGCGCTGGGCGGCGGCACGGCCAGCACGGCGGCGCGCACGGCCGGGTCCAGGCGCAGCGTGGGCACCGCGCCCTCGCGCAGTGCGCGTCCAGCCGGCTGCGACCACAACATGACACACTTACCAATGAGCGGCGCGACGGAGCGCTGCTTGGGCTGGTGCGCGGGCGGGACGGGCGCGCTGGGCGGCGGCACGGCCAGCACGGCGGCGCGCACGGCCGGGTCCAGGCGCAGCGTGGGCACCGCGCCCTCGCGCAGTGCGCGTCCAGCCGGCTGCGACCACAACATGACACACTTACCAATGAGCGGCGCGACGGAGCGCTGCTTGGGCTGGTGCGCGGGCGGGACGGGCGCGCTGGGCGGCGGCACGGCCAGCACGGCGGCGCGCACGGCCGGGTCCAGGCGCAGCGTGGGCACCGCGCCCTCGCGCAGTGCGCGTCCAGCCGGCTGCGACCACAACATGACACACTTACCAATGAGCGGCGCGACGGAGCGCTGCTTGGGCTGGTGCGCGGGCGGGACGGGCGCGCTGGGCGGCGGCACGGCCAGCACGGCGGCGCGCACGGCCGGGTCCAGGCGCAGCGTGGGCACCGCGCCCTCGCGCAGTGCGCGTCCAGCCGGCTGCGACCACAACATGACACACTTACCAATGAGCGGCGCGACGGAGCGCTGCTTGGGCTGGTGCGCGGGCGGGACGGGCGCGCTGGGCGGCGGCACGGCCAGCACGGCGGCGCGCACGGCCGGGTCCAGGCGCAGCGTGGGCACCGCGCCCTCGCGCAGTGCGCGTCCAGCCGGCTGCGACCACAACATGACACACTTACCAATGAGCGGCGCGACGGAGCGCTGCTTGGGCTGGTGCGCGGGCGGGACGGGCGCGCTGGGCGGCGGCACGGCCAGCACGGCGGCGCGCACGGCCGGGTCCAGGCGCAGCGTGGGCACCGCGCCCTCGCGCAGTGCGCGTCCAGCCGGCTGCGACCACAACATGACACACTTACCAATGAGCGGCGCGACGGAGCGCTGCTTGGGCTGGTGCGCGGGCGGGACGGGCGCGCTGGGCGGCGGCACGGCCAGCACGGCGGCGCGCACGGCCGGGTCCAGGCGCAGCGTGGGCACCGCGCCCTCGCGCAGTGCGCCGCCTGCCGGCTGCGACCACAACATTTTACATAACATAAAAACATGCCTTACATCTCCGAAGGGTTCAATAGATACGTTTTTTTTTTAATTTATCTTGACTGGGAAATCAGAATCTATACCCTTATCGATTCATCGACTGATCGACATGACCAGATTTTTTTTGTCTTAAAAAATAAATAAAATTTACCAAATTTTTTACGTAAATTATCTGAGGGAAGGGTGGGTATATTGTAGAGTCTCCAGCAGTTGTTCCTATTGTTCGTGTCTTGTAACATACCTGAGGTAGCGGGGAGGGTATACTGTGAGTCCCACTGTCCACGACGTCAGCGGGCGTGTCGGTAGAGATCCAGCGCAGAGTTTCTAGAAGCTGCTCGTATTGTTCGCGCCGAGCCGACACGTGGAGGCCGCCCACTATCTTGCCTCGGACTTCACACTGTGATAGCAAGAAGACAAAAAGCAAATTAAATAACATAAAATGTAATGGCTTTACTTCTCACAGAAGTAAAGGGTGATAGAAAAATTCCAACATTTTTAAACTGTTCATTTCACATCATTTCTTTTCCCTAGCACAGGGCAGTACTATGGGAAAAAACACCATTTGATTTTAGAATAGAATAAAATATCATTTATTTCTGAGTATACGGTAGGTACACGAAACCCAACTAATTGATTTACAGATTATATGTGTGGGTGAAGTCATAGTTATGCACACAAACACTAAATAAAACTAGCGAGCTCGGTTTTTATTAGTGTGCGTGTGGCACATCATTTACCATATACCAATATATAGTCATCATTCACTTATGGTACTGAAGGAGGTATAATATTTTGCATCGTATCACTATAGCAAGCTTGGCACAATGGCTATCGTCTTTGATCAGTAAACAAGAAGCCGTAAGTTCAAACCTTGTATGCAACAATATATTCTTTTTCTTTTTGTATTCATTCTTTTGTTAAAACATTACTTAAAGTAGAATTTATAACGATTCGATCCCGTTCAAGGTTGGGTAATGAAGTTTCCAATGTTTGAGATAAACACTGAACTCTCAGGTCATTTTATTTTGACTGTTTAGAAAAAAACTACCGACAAATTAAAAATATTGTTTTCAAACACCTTCATTTATAAAAATGAGCGTTCTTAGTTGTCAATCTACGAGTATTTGCATTACTGAGTTTATTGATTACTACTCTTGCGCATGTGCGCGGATTTATTTCTGTGGATCCAACAATGTAACATTTTATCAATGTTCAAAAGGGTAGAAATCGTTGTTTTGGATGAGCAAAACATATCTATATGTGAAATTGTGAGTGTAAATGTGGTGCTGCCCCACAAACGATGGGACACTTTATATCGTGTCCTGCCTGTCCTGTTGTTTGCTCCTGCGATGTGCATCACAGGACGCTACTGAAAGTGCCAAAGTCGTCGACAAATTTTGGACTGACTCAGTTTGAATTGTCATCGACACGCTAAGAAGATGCGAAATTGGAAGGTGCTTAATGATATCGGTGAGTAACAGTTACATATAACACTATGTTGATATTATACCTACTTCACTTTAACTAACTCCTCTCACCTTTCAATGTTTACTACGAATAAATAATTAATGTAACTTAAGTGCAATACCTACCATAGTTATAATAATATATTATCATGAATGAAAGATTTTTTTAAATTTATCTTAAGATGATTATGATAAAAATTAACTTGGTCTAAAAATTAGCTTGATTTAGCCCTTAGACAGTTTAAGAAAAGCTAATGTCAGTGTATATCTTATATTTAATTTTTTTATTTGTATTATTATAAAATTAATTAGGTATTGTATAAGTATATTATTTAAACATTGTGTATATTATGTATATAGTATTTAAATGTAGTATATATTTTTTTATAATAATAGCTATTATTAATAGTATTATAAATACTCTTTTTATCCACAGAGGAGAACCGGATTTTGGAGACGTAGAACATCCTAGGCCAAAACCAAAAGCAAATTCATCGGCTCGACACCACGACATCGTGGCAAGGCACAAGGCTGTTCCCTTCTTGTCCACCCGCGTAAAAGCAACAGCACACAATATGTGCTTACAAACTGTCCACTGCGCACCGACAAAACCGACTACACTTTGCTAGGTCATAGATTAATTTTGATTGGGAGAAGAATGTGCTGATTTATAGCGACGAAAAAACGTTTAAGTCGGATAAGGATGGGCGTAAATGTTACTAAACATATGCGCGAATATGGTTAACAGCATGAGGTGAAGGTTACAAGAAGTAATAGAAAACGAGGGTTTACAGACTCATTAAAGTCGAATTTATTTTAATTAGTAGGCGAATATGAATCTTATTTTTATGCAAATAATGTTCATATTTGTTAAGCGAATGTAAACAAATATAAACCTTAGCAACAATTAGGTATAGATGTTAATAATCTCCTCCTCAAATCCTCTTTTTAAAACCACAACTCGTAAAGTATTGAAAGTATGGTGAAGTGATGTTATTGTTATGCGGTTAGAAGTTGTCATAATTTCTTACTATCTAACATGTTGATTCACTTCACCTCTAATTTTACTTTGATTTAATTTATATACCTGCTACTTTGACAAATTATTTACGTCCATCCTTACCAACAAAAAACTTTGCCTTTGTCAATAAAACTGGTAAACAACAGTGTTTTACTCATTCAAATGTCTAGTATGGATAGCTATAGCCTATATATGTTTAAAACCAGTTCGTATTAAATCATTGTATCAGCCACACAAGTTTTTTTTGCTAACATACAACTCCCACCAAATTGAACCTTAAAACAACCAATGTAAGGAAGGCAAAGGTCCTTTCAAACCCAATGTTTATCTAATAAAAAATCAAATTATTTTTTGGTTTTATTTAATTACCTTTTTACTTTTTGCTTGAGTGATTTTATTGGTCACAAAATTAATTTAATAAAGAACAAAAAGTAAAAAACAGCAAATATAACTACTCTTCACCTGGGATCGAACTCACATCGTTGAGATTAGATCACTAACTGATGCAAGCGCTTACACCAATCAGCTATGGTGACCATGTTACACTTGTAGAAAATGTTGGCCTTATTGTAAACCCGTTTTTTATTTTTTCCTTGTACCCTACAAGGTTAAAGATAAATAAAATAAACCCCGTGAAGGGTAGACTACGTATACGCACACAATGATAATGAGCGGCTGTACGAACATTACCGGCTCGTACAATGACAGTTACCGCTGTGTGCGATGTAAACTATTTAGCTTTGCTGACTGTACATTAAGACCGTTGCCGGTGTACAAATATTAGAATTTTAATATAATTATTGTATCATAATGTGACTAACACACCAAGAGAAAAATAATACATTTACAATACCATAGGTAATTTATATTATTAAACACTGTTTTAAGCTGTTTTAATTTATATTATTAATGGAATTATAAATGAATTATTAAAACTTATGTCAATCGAATTCATTGATCATAAGTTTTTCACAGAGTAGAAACACATGTCCAGAAGCCAAGAAAATATTGCTTGTTTAAATTTAGGGCGGTTTTTTTGTTTTATTTAAGGCAGCATGTTGAAAATATCCTTATCGCCCTGCAGTAGGCATTCCGACTATACAAACGAAGTCTTTGGGCCAGTACTAGTAGTTGTTTTGGGTTTCTTTCTTCATTTCTTTTGGAAACATGTTCAGTGATGGGGAATAAATAGGAATATTTTTTTACAAATAAGCAAATTTCAAATATGTAGACATGGTAATGGAAGTTTCTTTAATTCTTTAAATAACGGTTTACAGTGGTCTAAATAGTCAGCGGACATATAGAATAGAATAGAATAGAAGGTTTTTATTTCAGACCAGGGTCCATAGGGTTAGTAACAATTTTACTTAACTTCTAGTGTTAGTAGCTTACAGACACAGATGAAAATATATACGTCAAAATACAGCATGGAGCCGCATCCACCTTCGCAACATCGGGGAATCCCACCGATCTACGAACACACCGAGAATACTGTTGGTGCTGCCGCGAACACGAGTCATCAAGGATGCACATCTATTTCTAATAATGGCGGCAAAACCATCAATATTATTATCTGCAAACATCCCTGACGCACTACTACGCCACGGCAGCCGCAGCAGCACTCTCAGTGCATTATTGTATTGAACGCGTAGGTCGCTGTATGTCCGCTGAGTAAAGTTGACCCACAGGCTGCACGTGTAGAAGGACTGGCAGTAAGCTTTGAAAAGCGTTACTTTAACTGGCTTCGTACAACGTGCAAACCTGCGAGCCAGCATGTCACAACGGACAGCCAGCGACCTACGTTCCCTTTCAATGTCACAATTATCTTTGAGATCTTCAGTGACCCAGTGGCCCAGATATTTAAACTTGTCCACCCTTTGCAGTGGTTCTCCACAAAGAGCGACAGTCGGAATACATGAATATGTCACATTTCTTGCTTTAAAAACCATTAGTTCGTATTTGAGCCCATGATTCACCGCATAGCATTCGCATATAGCGATCAGTCGCCTCAGAGCACCAACAACTCTAATACATTTTTTTTGCAGTATGAAAGCCCAGCCTACATCCACTGAATTGGCCCATATAACTAAACCAAAACACAACACTGACGAGACAAATCCATGATATGCGTTAAGGACTGTTTCTTTACTAGCTATATATACGTGTTAATTTACGAAGTGCGAATACAAATCTATCCAGTTTACTACATATTTTATCGACATGTTCTTTTCTGGTTAATTTGTTTTCAATACTGTGTATTGATACCTAAAAATTAAGTTAATTATAATAGTTGTGAAACGTAATTTTCATAAAGTATTGAAATCGGTGAGTAGTATTGAAATCATAAGTGTGTTTGAAACTGTTCAATTTTAGTTTTATTTAGATGGACATGTAAATTATTCTCCTGTAGCCATTGCACTGCATTTTGTAATTCATTATAGTTTATGTTTTTATCAAGTTACGCTTGTTTAAGCATCAAATGGTTAATGTCGAATCGTCGGAAAATAATGTGCATTGGTGTTTTAGGGTCTTGCAGAGATCATTAATATAGATTATGAATAAAGGATGCCCTAAAATGCTCCCCTGTGGTACACCGCAACTGTTAGTTTTAAGTTTAGATTTATATGTAATCTTCGTGTTATTAATATTTTTGATATTAATGTTTTTTGCTGGCGATTCGACAAATAACTTTCAAACCAATCAAGCGCTTTACCTCTTACGCTATATCTCTCAAGTTTGCAAAGTAAGTAATCGTTTATGAGACAAAATCAAAAGCTTTGCTCATATCCAGAAATACTGATAGTGCTGACATTTTGTTATTAAGTGCTTCTGTAATAAATTTTACCAAAGTAAAGCAAGCAAGCCAACACAGTGGAACTACTCTTCCTAAATCCAAACTGGATATCTGTAAGTATTTATGTATATTATTTTTACTGACGTAGATATTAATTTTATCGTGCATAACTTTTTCAAAGATTTTTGCCATTATTGGAATTAATGTGATAGGCCTATAATTATCAATATTGGTGCGATCACCTTTTTTGAAGATAGGTTAAACTAAAGATTCTTAGAGTCTTTTGGGAAATATTGCTTGTCCTAGTGACAAATTAATTAGGTAACACAATGGGGTTGCTATGATTTTAGTACTTAATTTAATCATTTTAGTAGTAATTTCATCACAACCAGTAGCATTTTTGTTATTTAAAGAATTAATATTTTTTAGAATGTCAGCCTCAGTTACTAGGGTTAAAAGAAACTGTCTCTATTAGAGGTAAAACTAATGTTATTCAAGTCGTTACTTAATTCAGCAAAGTTATTTTTATTGGTTACTTCAATAAAATAGTCATTGAATCGGTATCGATTGCTCTTTCCATTTTATCGACGCAGGTCTAATAGCAGACGCAGACGTAATAGTCTATGTTACTGATCGACTAGGCTAGCGATACGGACATCGGCATCACCGATCAAACAGTATCAGTGTTCTCAAGACCTCAAAGCTATGCTTGGCCACGGGCTGCATGCTGAAGCGGACACGCGGGTCGCGAGAGCGATTGTGTAGAACACAATACAACGAAGGGAGCATTGAAACATGAGCGAGTGACTTGAGACAAGTCGCAGCGCCTGGAGTAGTGAACGTTATCCTCATCGTGTAATAAATTTTTCTGAAGTTTTGCAGTGTATTATGGGAAACTGAACAGAGTGCTACCTGGTAGTCGGCGTCGACGTCGGCCTGCGTATCGCAGTAGTTGACGGTGAGGCGCAGCGCCGTGTTGTGCAGCACCGGCTTGCCGTGCGACACGTCGTAGATGTCCGCCATGTTCTCCGACGATAGCTGGTGCAGCTTCAACTTGTCGCGCACGTCCACCTGGGTAACAAACATGTTGAGTCAGTTTACGCAACCAATGCACGAGTAGCGCTAGAAGCATTACGTTTATGTCGTATTCGCACATGTATCGATTTATTGAGACTATAAACAGGCTTGAATTAAATTAGCTAGCGACAAACGTTATAGGTATCGATATCTAAACAGTACTTGTACCAGCAGTGGGAACGTTACCGGCTGATTAAGCTACGTTATACTCACCGCAGCCAGCGAGATGTCGCGCACGCGCACTTTGTAGAGCGTGTGGTGTGGCGGGCCGGGCCGGTTGGCCAGCGACATGCGGCCCAGGTGGGCCACGAACACCTGCGAGCTGTGGGCAGCGCGAGGGACCACGACGACTGGGGACTCCAGCTCGATGTTCACGCTGCAGATAACATAACGGTCATAGGTAGGACCAGAGTAAACTACTCATTATTATTAATACCGAGCCAAGAGACCAATGTGATTTACCGTCGGCAAAAATGTCGACAAACTTTGATCCCCTATTTAACCCATTTATGGTATGAATTTTTAATTAAATCTCACGTACATTACTAAAGGAAATATTGTGCTACATTCCATGTTTTTAGATTCAGTGGCTTAGGTTATGCGTTGTCTGTCAGTGAATTTAAGATGTTATTAAGTATGCTCGGGGCTTGTAATACACTTACTCATTAATTAATTAATAGTTACGTTTGGATGTAACGATGTTCATCAGAAAGCTACGAGTTAACTTTCTAAATTGTTTAAACCTCTTTGGCTTCTCTCTCTCTTACCTCAGCACGATGTTATCCGACTTGAGCGAGGCGGGCTCGTCCAGCGAGGCGCCCATGCTGACGGTGCGGCGGCGCGGCGACATGCCCTCCATGGACTGCGACAGCTTGGGGTTCGCGTACAGAGACTCGCCCCTGGGACCACAGTAAGCACGTTTAAACACCAAGCAGAAATGACACATTCATTTCCTAGAAAGCCAGGCTTTTGTAAAGCCAACGCCATATTGTTTTACCACATCCAAGCAGGCACTACTTTTCGGTTATCCTATACTTGACACGTTTTGCGCTGCTTCACGGGACATCGGGTCGCGAATTGATTTGGGTTGCACATGCACGTTGCAATAATATTATCGCATCATCTGCATAACTATGTGCAGAAAGATGAAGTGCATATTTTAGCATGCCGGAGGCCGGTGGTGCATTGTGCATCCAAGCCCGATTCTAGTTTTTTTTTTGAGGAATGAAAACTAAATATTTAGCGTTACATTTGACAGTCATGGATGGTGTGCAAAGTGACCCCTGGTTCCGTATGTACCTGGGGTGCACGAGTCCTATGGCCATGTCGGCGGCGGCGGCGCGGATGGAGCGCGCCAGGTTGGCGAGGTACTGCTTGAACTCCGTGAGGCAGGAGCGCAGCTCGCGCAGCAGCGGGCCCGAGTGCGTGTACCACACGCTCGCCACGTGCAGGCTCACCGTCGCCTCCACCACTACCACAAACAGAACAATCACACGAGGTTCGTTCCGTTATTCGTATTGTTTGCCTTTTACTATGCTTTTAATTTTGTAATGCATATTGTTTAACTTCTTCTCGCACACGGAATCTCTGTACAAGCTAATTCTATCCTGGAAGGGGCCTGGTGACCTGTAACACAGGTTTTTCCCCAAAACCTACATCAGGCACCAGTCTCTCACAAAGGTTGAATACAGCTGAGACTTTTTTTGTACACATTAACTTTAAGTCAGCTTTGTGAAGAGAAAATAAATGATAAATAATAATAATAATTCCTGCGTTTGTACATTTAGTAGAAAGCCATTAAACAAAAAATACTCAAAAGGTTTAACGAAGTTTATTTTGGTCGGATTTTCATGGGACTTTTTTATTGAGTACCTAGAAGAGTGGAGAGAAAGATAAAAAATAATAATTTCGCCGCTCGCGACTTTTTTTTTAATTTCCTTTGGAATATTTTTATTCGTTTATGAATAATTTCAAATTCGACGAATTCATATTGTGCCGTAATAGTGTGACCTGCGGGCATTCATTTAACGCCAATGTAGTCTGTTTCTTTGTTCATTGTTGTCGATGTAATGCATATTTCAAATATTTTTTGAAAATTTCCTATTTTTTCAATTATTTCAAAAAAATCGAGTTTTAAGTCAAAAATTACTTTTGAAATTAGTAACTGATGCTTTTTCACAGATAACTGGACCAGAAAATATTCATGAAAACCAGTTTCATGAGAGTAGTGACATAAAATTCATTCGCAAATGTCAGAAAATCGTCTTATGTTAATGAAAGCTTTTTTTTTGTATGAAAAACTTTCTATGAAAATCTTAGTGCAATTTTTTTAATCATAATCATTTCGACTCCATCTTTAAAATTGTACTGGCGGCACATTAAAAAAAACCTTATAAAAAAAAAAACATGATTTCTGTCATAAATGATGTGTAGTTTATTAGATCAAGTAAATGATTACCTGGCGCCTCATCTTCAGTCCGCGTGGCTACCTTGCGGTGTATAGTGAACAGTAGCGCCTTCGCGTCGTCCCCGTCGTGCGAGCGCGAGTCGTGCGCGGCGTGCGCGTCGTGCGCGCGCGCCCGGCCCGCGCTCAGCACGCGCGTGTGCAGGCCGCCGCCCTCGCACAGCGACACCACGCCCACGCCGCCCAGCGACCCGCCCACCTCCACGCGGCTGCCGTCTGGAGGGGGATACATGTAACAACCATGACATCGTTTGGAAAGATAACAGAGCTCATGGAGTCTAATTCAGAACAGTGATATTTTCTATGCAAAGGCACAATGTTAGTCGTTGAAGCACAAGTTGTAGATTTTTTTAACATAAGATAACGTCACTCCCTTGATCCTGGAAGGGTTGGGCAGGTTTACCTATAGTACATCCACTTTTGACCAGTTGTTTAAGTCATATGTAACAGAGGGGAAGCCAAATGACGTCAAACGTCTCGCTTGCCTGCTGAGACACCTAAGTGTGTACATACCGACGGTGGCCTGTATCTTGGCCTCGCTGATGGTGGCGGTGGCGATCTTACGCGCGACCACGGTGCCCTCGTGCACGGCCGCGCGCAGCAACAGCACGCCCAGCCGGTGGAAGTCGAAAGTAATCTCCGTGCGGACCTCCTTCTACAGATACATCATCATTCAATCAATACAAAATGCAAAAATATGACCTACACATAAACTAGTACTTGAGTTAAAGTTATTGCTGAGACACAACTTTTTATTTCTGGTAAGAAAAATCGCTGTTTACTATAGCGCTCAATGGAACGAACACACAACATTGGGCTCATGCATGTATGCATGCATCGGTACAGGGTCATGGGGCAAGACACATTTAAGACTTAATAAAAAAGGCACATAAAAAAGTTTAATCTTCAATATCTCCGTAATTAAAAAAAAAACCTAAAAGGACACTCCTAACGAGACATAGCATAGTGGATTTGACACACAAGAATTCTATACCATCTACCTTAGGCTCATCTTCAGGAATCGGATAAGAGAAGGTGGCGGCCGCAGGAGGTTCAGACTGCCCCATATCACTGGGAGGCTTCTTGGCAGTAGTCTTAGGACCCAGCACGCGGTGAGTAAATCCTATCAACTCCACGATCGTCTCTTGATTGGCTGGAGAACAAACGAAAGGCCGTTAGAGCACTGCTCTTTCACAGTACAGGGATAGCTAGTAAACCAATTAGGCCCTTGTGAAACAAACGGGCGTGTTAGGGTTATGTAATAAACTTTCACTACACACAACTAAACCATTTGTCTCAATGTGACAGTCCTGATTTACTCACGAGTAACAGGGAACTCGTGAGAGTAAATCAGGACTGTCGGATGCATGCAAAGCGTCTACATGGAATAGATTAATAGATAGAACAGATTCCGTGTAGACACATTGCATGCGTGTGAACCGATTCGTACCTTTTGTTCTTAGTTAAAATACTACTACTCTACTGCAGTTAGAGATACTTCCAATAGGGAATATGCAAGTAATTTTTTCTTCACTTAAATCAATAAAATACTGTATTATCAACCCAAAAAAAAATATTAAAAGTTAAGTTTGACTACTGTTTGTCGCTCAAAAACAAAATTAAACTCCTGAAATTTTCTACGACAGTTCAAACGTCCGTGACTGTCGCGGCCATTCATGTCATGTTATGTGACGTCATTTACCTCTATCTGCCTTGTTTATATCTAATTTTTAACCCTTAATATATTAATTTTACTAATTATATGCGCTTTATTCAAGCAAACATCGCAATAACAATATTATAATAAAATCTTAGTGAAACTTTAAATACTTTTTAAATATAAGTGTTTATTTGACACATAGACTTTGACGTCACTACCGGCGCTATCGCGTGGCGATTGTTTTGAGTTTGCGTTCCGTTTCACCAAAAACACGCTACATACAATATTAAATTGTAAAATAAGTGTTGTATTAGAATATTAAACAAGTCTACCACAATGGTTTTATAGGCCAATAATAGGCATTTTTAAGAAATAAAAAAGTTTTGTATTTCTTGCATATTCCCTGGGAAATAGAAAAGGCAACAGATCTTCAACTTACCAATAATATCAAGATTATTAAACAATATATTGGCTATCCTCAGATCTTCATTCTCCCCGTCTCCCTTAACGAGGCACAGGTCCACAGCGATGAGGGCCTCCGAGTCGACCAGCCCCGCGGCGCCCCAGGCGCTGGGCGCGGGCCCCCAGCTCACGGCGCTCCAGGCGGCGCCCCAGGCGGAGCCCCAGCCGGCGCCGAACATGCCGCTGCCGTTCCAGTTGAAGCCGGTGCCCGACACCCAGCTGGGCGCCGGGCTGGCGCGGCCGGCGTCCAGAGGGTCTGCGGGGTACAAGGGCTCATCTGGAAATGTGTACTCATTATTGCAACAACTTATACTGACAAATATTCTGGTTATTTATTTGGAAAAAATATGCACAAATGACATGAATTCAAGCTTTAGCACAGTTCAATTAAAAGAAAAACACATATTTACAACAAAGAAGGAATAAAAATAAATCAAACAAAAACTTACAAATGACAAACTAAATAAATACTAAAAACTCATCTACCATCTCACAGAATTTCAACATTCAAAACATATATCTATCCATCTCGGGGTAAAAACCAATTCCTAAGTAAATGAACAGATGAACTTATCTTGTTCGTCGTCCCACCACCGTTACTAAGCGACCAATAGTATTACAGTGCGTCATGGTTCGATTGGCGCGTACCCATAGTCGGATCTATACTAAATGTGTAAAGAGAGAAGGCTATTTTTGTGTGTATGAGGAAAGTAATCCCCCGAACCACAGTCTGTATTTGAAAAATTCTTTCACCATTTGAAAGGTACTTTATTTAGGATGGTCATAGACTAGGGGTGATTTATAAATATAAAAAAGCTAGAGTTGGCGACGTGGTATCACTTACTGTTGCAGTGCAACGAGTTGAGCGCTTGATGTAGCGCGTGCGGGTGCGCGAGCGCGTGCGTGGAGCGCGTGTCGGGCGACGACGGGCACGTGGGCGACGTGGGCGACGTGGGCGACGTGGGCGAACACGGCTCCGAGCCGCGGATGCTGCCTGATAGCGTGTCCATGCTGCAACAAGAGGAGCGTGACAACTTGTACCACAATATAACACAACACCACGCCTGAATTCGCAGAAGTGTAACAATACGCTTTTTGACGGAAAACTCCACTTGAATACGTACCCCACATGTTTATGACTAGCCACAAGCAGCTCGAAGTCAGGCCCGTAGGTCTGCAGCGCATCCACCAGCAGCAAGGAGTGCACTGACAGCGACAGCGACAGGTCGCGCGGCCGAGCCGTGGCCGCCGCCTTCACGCCGCACACCTGCACCTCCGCGATGCTGCGGCCCATCGACTGCACCTGTATCAGACCAGAAATTAAATCTACTTTTCGAGGCTCGCCAATTCTCAAGAAGATGTGTTGCTGGGGAGTTTGTTCCGCCACTTTTTAACTGCAGCCGCAATTTGTTTCTTTTTTAAATAAAAATTACAAAAACCTTGTGCCAAAAAGTATTTGTTTCTCACGGAGCTTTGCTGACTAAAAGGGAAGGGTTTAATGTTCTAAACGGGTGCGCCAAAGTTCACCTAAATTTTCAACTCCGATAATTGGAAATCCGAAAATGTTCTTCCTAACATTTTTCATCCTAACAATCACAATTCCTAACTACTCTGTCTCTAATGTTCATAATTCCGAAGCATTCAACTTCATAATGTCAGTAGCAATAAACATCCATTTTACTTTTATTTGTTTTCCTACATTTTCTCAACATAACCATCTTTTACACTATTATTCTATGTCATATCTTTTTTGTTTAGATTTCTTTTTATTCATAATAATCAGTATTATATACATTAATTTTGCGTAACTTTATTTTCCAAAAAAGTGTTATTTTTGCAAATCGTTTATTTTCTCGATTCTATCGTATAAAACACCTAAATATAAGGCTAAAAGTGTCTTGGTGTTTTTGTCTCCGACTAACCGTTTGTCGTAAAAACGATGTGGAAGGGATCCATAGGTTAGGTTAGAACTGTGACCAACTACGCGCGAGCCGAGCGAGCGTAGCGAGCGGTGCCGCGGTAGCGGCCGGCGAGCGCTACCTCGAAATTGGTCGCGAAATTTTTCTAAGTATTTTTTTCATAGTGCCCCAAAGACGACACTCTGACCTGAATTTCATTCATTTAAGACAAAAATCAGTGAAAAGACCTTTAATCATTCTAAACTAAAATATTATGGTAATTATGTTTAGGGATAAAAGCGTTATGATAAAAAACAGTAGGAGTTTAAATATATTTACATTAATGATATTATTAATTACAATTTTCGGAAACATGAGTGTTATGAACATCGCCGGTAGCACTACAAATAGTATGAATGAAAACTTTAGGATGAAAAGTTTTAGGAAGAGTGATCATTCGGATTACAAATCATTAGGAAGAACAATTTCGGGTAATGAACTTTAGGTGAGCCAATATGGACCCGTTCTAAACAGCAGCACGAGTCACAGGCGGGCTACGAACGCTTTTTACAAAGTACTGCAAAATTAGAGGAAAAATAATGATGAAACGACAGTATAATCCATGAAAGGAACAAGGGTTTTTGTTTTGGATCTGCTATATATCTACGTACCTCCAGCGACATCTGCTCTATGGCGAACTGCAGCATGAAGAGCGTGGAGTTGTGATGCTGGGAGAACTCGGAGCGCTCCGTCTCCGAGCTCACGCTGTTCTCTTCTACGTCGTCAAACTCTGCTTGCATAGGACTCGCAGACTCGCGACTACTGCACACAGAAACAATATTCAATACTAAAACGGTAATTAAAATGGTGGGTAAAGGGGAGGCTGTAATAGTTGGAAAACTCGGTTTTCCATCGCTTATTTTATGGCATACAACATCTGCCTAGCCTTTTCACAACTATATTAGGGTTAAACTTACACCGTCACTTACGGGATATCTTCCGTCATCATCATTATTATTCATTAAGACGTCCACTGCTGGACATAGGCCTCCCCCAAAGAGAGGAGGGGGGTTGCCATAATCGCTACGCTTAGCAGGCGGTTTGGCGATCGCAGTACGGTAGTTAAAAAAGAATAGAATAGAATAGAATAAAATTTATTTGTTAGAATATTGTTGTTACTTAGGTGTTACACAAAACATGATGTCCATAATATTCTGCTGTTTCCAGCGTACATGTAAAAGGACAGAGAACGCTCCTGCCCATTCCTTGGCAAGTCCTATAATCTTATACAACATTATTTTTAGTATATGCGAAACCTGAATCCAGTTTGTACAGAATAAGTAACTGAATCGATTCCAATAATTTTTAAACCATGTTATATTTTGTCCCAAAAATATTTTAAAAAGGCTACAAGTTGGACACCGAGCGACACTAAGTACCTATCGCAATCATTTAGGTACCTACTGCCAAATTATTATTATCAATGAGCTCAAGACGACGCTGGAGGCGCGCGCGCGGGCCCGCTGCGTTTTGACCACGTTTTTGTGTGGACAACTTGTAACAGAACAAGCTTATAACTTTGTTATTTTTCATTACTCAGTTTTGAAATTTTGTACATAGATTCTTTACATAAAAATACTAGACACGAGTTTCACTAAAACTATATAATATCTTCCGTGATTATCAAATATTCTGACCTCTGCAGTACGAATTGAATTTCTTTGAGAGGAATTATAAGATGAATTTCACTAATTACTTTAGGGGTACTAGAACAAGCAGACAGCATTTCGAGTTGTATCTACTCACTTGTTGCTTCCAAAAAGTGCTGAATTAGCGAAGACCGCCCGCACGGCGAACAGTTTCTGTTCACTCAGATGCACCACCAGCGCCGGCAGCGAGCCGCACACTGTGGCCGTGGGGTACTGCGGGTCGCTGGTGTGCACCACGCGCCGCTCCGCCTGGGTCAAGCAGTAACAAATACGTACGTTATAAATTAGACCGTATGCCGTCGAAATTAGGTTTTATTGTCAATATTAGCCTTAGCCACCTAAATAAGCATAAAATTTCAGATTCTAGAAGACTAAAAAATTTACAATCGTAACATAAGGTTGAATTTTCGATATAAACAAAACTCGCAACAATTACAACGCAAAGGTTTCATAGTTACCTGCAGCAAGATGCTGAACCTGTCCAGCAGGTGCAGCGAGGACGTACTCTTGGTGTGCGCATACTTCCAGTTATCTCGCGCGCGACCCACCAGGATCTGCAGGTCGCTCAGTTCTATCTTGTATCTGTGGAGGTACATTTGGATTTTAGTCAGTGTCGAAAGTTTGACGATAGATCTGATCTCCCAGTAACAGTGTTGTCAATCAAGTGGGACGAAGACACGCTGCACGTATTGTTAAATCGTTCTTTTAAAAAAAGTTATAATTAATTATATTAATTTAAAGACCGCTAAAGTTAAAACTATCTAAAATTATCTTAAAACAGAAATAAACACAGACATTTTATGTCGGGCAAGTGACATTCAACCTTAGGAAGGAAAAATAATAATTATGAGGCTGATTATACATAGTAGAGGACATAATCATTGAGTTGTGATGGAGGACACTTTTATTGATATTTACAAGTGGCGGAGGAGCCATAGCATTACATACCTGTCGTACAGCCTGTTGTGTAGGTTGGCGGCGTCCAGCGCGGGCTGTGCCAGCGCCGGCGCCGGCTCGGGCGGCGAGCTCGGCGACAGCAAGCTGCCCGGCGGCGTGGAGCAGGGGGTCATGAACATTTCTGGAACAAGAAAAACGTTATCAACATCCTGTGCTTACAATTCTATTTCAGAAAATGATTACATAAATTTTTTTTTGAAAAAGTAACTACTATCAAGATATCAGTTCAGTATGTTCAGTTTCCACTACAACTTTGAAAAAATAATATATTTAGCCGATATTTACAACAAGAAAGACGGAACATTTAATTAATAAAATTCATTCCATTCATTCTCACCTTCATCGTCAGGTGGCGTGTGCGGCGCAAAGTCCGCTAGGTTGGCATTGGCGAGCCGAAGTCTGCCGAAGTCGACGACGAGCACGGCCGAGTCGCGCGAGCACAGCTGCTCCACGAACAGGATCTGCGGCGCCGAGATGTCCAGCTCCACTTGCCATGTGCGGCGCTCGCTCTACAGGCAGAGAAAAAAACATACAATTAATATATTTAGTTAAGAAGTACGATATTGTAGGTCACGAGCAAGGCCATGAAGTGTGAGATTTCTGAAAAGTACAGCGAGGGAAACTGACAGTTTAACAAAGGCTACAAACTTAAATTTATGGGATGAGGGGAATGATCGTAGATTCAAATACATCATATTAAATGACACAGCAAATTATCATAGTGCGCCATTAAAGTCAACAATCAAGTTACCTAACTATATTAGCACAAAAATAGGCCGATATCTATATCAAAGTCAGTCAAGCCCCTGGAGATGAATACGAGCTCTACTGCGCGGCCTGCGTTCGGGGACACACGTGATACGTACGGGGTGCGCGTGCGCGTGCATCAAGTGCTCCCACTGCGTGATGAGGCGCGCGCGCGTGCTGTCGCGCACGTGCGCGTACGCGTGCGACCACGGCGCGCACACCCACTGCTGGGCCCAGCGCGCTGCTTCTGCGTTGTACACCACCTCTAGTGATGCTGACTTCACCCACAACCTGAGAACAACACAAAACCATCACAACGAACGCTGAAAGTGCCCGATCGCCACCGAAACTAAACGACCCATCGTAGCAAGGGTAACGCTAAGTAGTGCTGCGCTTGCGACGACACTGTCTTACACGACCCGTTGATCATAACAGTCGATATTTATATTATCGACCTTCGCGGTTACTCCCGAAGTGAACATAATATGCTTACTTGTAGTCGCAGTTGATGCCGAAGGGCTTCTTCTCGTAGGTGAGCTGGAACAGCGGCTCCTGCTGCGCCTGCGCGGTGTTTATGCCGGACTGCGAGTGTGAGCGGCACCAAGACATGGCCGCGCCTGAAGCGCTCAGCGCGCTCAGACCCTCGCGGATTACTCCCTGGTGGATGAAACAATAATGTCAATAAAGCAAAAAGACACAAACTTTTCCCAAGTTTGTTCACTTGCGATATCGCAAGTGAGTGACAATTGAGAAACTCATGATGAGCGAAAAATTCGTGTAATGGCGGTACTTTCCAACAAGCTCAAAAGCTTGGCTTACTCGGTATAATTTGGAAGTTTCTGGATCGTCAGTTTGATCTAGGGGCTAGCTCTACCTTGCCATAACTATGTAATACTATAAAACTTGAAAAACCTATGTAAGTGCTGTAACACCTGTAAGTGACATATTCACCCCAGATTTTAAGTTTAATTGTTACATTACCCCAAAAATATATTAGTGAATAAGTAAGTTGTTGGAGTGCCATAATTAAATAAATAAATAAATAAACACATACCTGCGGCGCGATGAGTATAGGGAAGAGAGTGTTGGGTGTGATGCGCTCGCGCAGGCACACGGAGCCCAGCGACACATGCAGCGCGTGCGACGCGGCGCGCGGCCGCGACTCGATGCCCACGCGCACGCACGAGAACTGCAGCTCCACGCCGCTCGCGCCCTCTGTCGCGCTGTCCGACTGCAGGGTTCTGCAGGACAAACGGACACCGCGACATGAATATAACATCCTGTTACAATTAACCTCCCTTGTTCATAGTCAGCTAAGAAATAACAAGAACTTTTTTGCGTTTTGCTCTAAATTCACGCATGGAAATTGGGTAAAAGATGAGTTTACATTGTGCTAAATTAAATCTGGTGAAGCTACTCACTTGTTTTCATCAGCTTCAGTCTCCATACACAGATTCAACGAGCCCTTATTCAGAATAAACTCGAACTTTCCGAACACAGTATCTCTCTTCAGCATCGTATTATTATCTAAGGAGTCTGCAATCACATCTAGGATCTCCTCTTCTAGGTCAGCGGGAGCGTGAGGCGCGGGGGCGGGCGCAGGGGCCGGGGCGGGGGCGGGGGCGGCGGGGTCCTGCGCGGGCGCGCCGTACCAGCCCCACCACTGCGGGAACCAGTGCACCAGCATGCTGCGGCCTGAGCTTGCTGGCTTGTCAGGGGTCGACACGGGAGTCGATTTTGGCACTTTTCGCATTGCTACCTGTGAATGAATCGAGTTATTATTAAGTACTAGCGACCCGCCCTTGCTTCGCACAGCGCCACCTATGGGGTTCAAAACTATATCTAATGTAGCCTATATTTTAAGTTAAACATCTTTTTTTTTTTTTTTTAGGATGGGAAATCATCAAATGACCCCCCCCGCTCTGGGCGGAGCGGAAGGGAGTGTCAGACTTGTACTGACTAAAACCCATCCATGTTCCTTCTTTGCCCTTTGTGTTCCAGGGCCGCGGTATCTCTTTCGAACAGTCCCGCAGCCCTGGCAGGCATCGGCCCGTGTGGACCCCTGCGTGGTTGCTGACATCTCTTTGAGGCGCGCGTGGAACACGAACGCGCCGTCGACACGGCCTGTCGTCATAAGACGGCCGGACGGCGAGCTAGCCCAAAACTCGCCGTCCACAGGCCCGCGCCTACGGTGGCCGGGGGCCACCACGTGACCCCCGACGCCCAGGGCGTCTCCCGCGGCGGCTGGGACGTGAGGCTCTTTCCGTCTCACGTTCCGCCACCTCCTTCACTAGCATGACTGCTTCGCAGAAGGAGGTGACGGCTTCCCATTCCCTCTCGCCCCGGACCATGGCTTGAACCAGGGCCGGGCGCGAGAGGTCGCCGCCGCCAATCGCCTCTACGAGGACACGGCGCTGCTCCGCCCAAGCAGGGCAGGCCTCCACAGTGTGCTGCACCGTGTCCTCCGGACGATCCTCACAATGGAAACACCCGGGCGTTTCCTCCCGCCCGATTCGGTGCAGGAACCTCCCGAAACAAAGTTAAACATCTAGCAGTAGAGCGGTGAAAACTGCGTACTGCGTACATATCCACGCAATGCAGTAGTTTTTGCGTGATGCGCGTACAAACATACAGACAGACAAACAGACAAAAATTGTAAAAACCGTTGTTTTGGCTTCTGTTGCTCTAATAAAGAACAGTCAATATCTTCAATGTACAGACATCGGCCTGTTACAATTTCTTTACACGTATAGATACGACTGTTTTTGGAGATCTAAGTTGATTAAAGTGTCAATATTACACATTCATGTAACGCTCTTATGAGGATGGCCTGAAAAGCCTCATTGTAGTGACGTCACCACAACAAAATCCCAATGAAGCCAAGCAATTTTGAAATATTTAATGTCATTAACTGATTTTTAAGATACTTCTATTCTAACTCCGTTAGTTTCAAAGTTGCCGTCTCCATTAGCCTTCCTCTGATTTTTTTGTGATTTAAGAAAAAGGTTTTTATGTTTTTTTGGCATGATAATAGCATCATCTAGAAATGATAAACGTGTTCAGCCATGCATACTTCTCTAAGCGCCTTCAGGAGGTGCAGCGGCGTGCGCCACTCGAACTCGTCCTTGGCGGCCTTGCGGTCTGCGGGCAGCGTGGCGGCGGGGTTGCTGAGCGTCAGCAGGCACGCGTCCACGTACGCGCGCGTCGCTCGCGCCTGCGACAGGCACGACTCCCATGTTGGTTGAGATTCGGTCCCTGCACACAAGCACGAATACTAAAGATCACCATAAGTAGGATCAGCCATAACTCTGGGACACGAGCCTTCTCTCGAGCGAGAGTGAGAGCGAGTGGAAGAGGGCGGGTTAGGGTAAGCTGCCCGTTCGGGTTCAAACCCATGACCTGCAGCTCGTTAGTCAGCATCCAAGTAGCAGCACACAACTACTAATACTTAAATGCAAAAGTTTGTTTGATTGTTTGGCCGTCTTATATACAACGACAGAACGACGTGATATTTTGAGCGAAATCTAACGATTCCTGAGCGGAAAAGATCTGCCTGTTTTTTTTTTTACATTTTACCAACGTTTTGTAGAAAGTAGCAATAATAGTTAGTATAACTCACAGCGATGATCGGGTACGTGACAGGACAATGCGTAGAGCCACCAGTCCCTCGCGTGCCCGCGCACTGGCGCTGCCGGACGACGCGCGCGCACCTCGCGCACGCGTGCGAGCCGCTCCAGGCCCGCCGCGCAGCACACCGCCTCGTAGTACTGGCGCTGCGGGGACACAGGAGCGTGAGTGCCACGTGTGCGGCTGTGTGTGTAGTGTGGTGTGGGCAATCCATACTCACGGAGGTGAGGTTGAGCGTGACCGTGTCGAGCGTGAGGTGCGCGGCGAGGCGCGGGCGCGCGCGCGAGCGGAGCGGCTGCTCGGTGCGCTCGCGCCGCACGCGCGCGCGAGCTGACGCCGGACGGACCAGGTAGCGGTGCGGCAGGCGCCACGTTTCGGACATTCGAGTCTGTAACCACACCAAAACATCATTTTCATACTTATAAATTCGTAATTTAACGGGAAAGCGCTATGTTGGCCCGGGAAATTTCAATTTTCAAATTGCATTTTTTTGCAAATTTTTATTTTAGAGACTGCTTTACCACCTTTAAAAAAACTTATTTTCAACAAACTCACGGTGAGCTCTGTGATTGTACAGCTCGCGAACATGCCAGCGGGCACCGGCATGGGATCCCAATACACGGCGAGGTGCTGCAGCTCCAGCAGTTTGAAGCTGCAGCCGTCTGGGTCCGCCAGCAGCGTGAAGCCGCGCCGCCACTCGCTGTCGCACGACTCCGCGCACAACGACTCCGCCGTCAAGCCGCACGCGAACGGCCGCGCGGCTGTCACTGCGTCCTCGTACCGGATGTGCACGTCGTTCAGTTTCAACTGGGAAAATCATCAATGAAGATTGTTTAAACTGATATTTTTAAATCCATAACAAATAAAAGTGCAAGCCTACGCCGTGCATCGTAAAATAAAAAACCCACCATGACGTCGTATTCTGAACACTGATGATGCAATGCGGCAATGGTGGAAAGTAATGATTTCTTTGGAAAAAATATTGGGTGCAACGCACCTCGAAACGACATCGTATTTCACGGTGCATATCGTAGATGTCCATCAGTATCACATCACATCAGTAGACGACGTCGCAACGTGTGAATATTGCTTATATATTTTGGCTTTACTGCCAACTTTCTTCCTGGTTACCTGCAGGTTCTCGACGATGTTCGCCAGTAGCCCAGTTCCGTAGCTGAGCCATGAGGAGTATGATGTGGCGTAGTATCCGGCGTCGGCCGCCTCGTGCTCCGCCCGCCACTGCGCCTCCAGCGCGTCCAGAAGCGCCGTCTTCCGCTCGTGCGCGATCGACGCTTCCACGGAGCAGTCCCACTACGGGAAGTACATTTGTTAACAGTCTCCCTGTCTCTAGTCCATGACATGTCTAGTACCGTGTGTAAGTCCATCATGCTAGCCTAGCGTTGTCCGCACTATGTTAGGTTGGGAACTCAATCTGACTAGATTCAGCAGAGCGAGGCTCATACTCTACGTACACAGGAATATGCATTTGAATGGCATACAAACTATTAAAGATCATTGCGAGTATTACCTACGAATAAATCGCGCCGCAAGTTATAAAAGGCGGTTCACCAATAAAACGCCATTACGTATTCTTATCGTTGAATGTCATTTATTGAGGAAGTCTTTATAAGAGACACTTTCTTTTCATATTAGCATTTATTTGCATTGTGCTACAAGAGTCTTACCTACTGTCCTACGAAAATAGAGATATTGTTGATATTGGTGTACTATACATACACATCTGTCTAACTCTTTGAGGAAATGCAGGCGTGATGTTAGGTTTTGTGAGATATTGTCATTACAGCAATAGCCGCAACCAATAGTTAACCTTGAGTGTGTAGACTACCAGCTTAAAGCGCCGATTCATCACTAGAATCTTTGAAACCAGTCATTTTAAAAGACATTATTTATATTCCCATAGAGTTAAAGATTAATTTTCAGGTTCATTTGTCTAATCAGCATTAGCTTGTAATTGTTTAAATAACGTAAACTTTTACTCCTCAGATAAGTGGCGATAAAATCTATGAAATCATACATTATAGACAAGCCATTTTATCCGTGCGGTGTTATCTATTATGTCACACAACCAATACATAAGTAGGTGCAGAAAGACGACTTTGCACTTGAACAGAAGTTTATTTGATACAGAGTAAACTTTGTCCTTCCGCCGTATTAGCGGAGTCATCTCGATCCAGTCTTGTTGAGATGATTTAAATCACCTGCTTCTAATTATTGATTTACATCGCGATTAAAATCAAGTGATTTGTATTCTTGAGAATCTTTGATTTAAATATTTAAATAAATATCTTTTTTAAACTGTTTCATTTATGAATTCAACCAAAATGTATCCATGGGTGTTCCCCGATATAAACTACGGCACACACATACATACGTACAAACCTATGTTTATCTACACAGTATTATGGGTATGCCCCGAAATATAAAACTCGCGACTTGATGTGTTTTGGTGCATAGGTAGGTACCAAAATAAAAAAAAACAGGTCACGCACCGTGAAGGTAGCCAAATTAGTTATCTTTTTAAAATAACCTGTATGGGAAATATGTAAACAACACGTAAAAATTAAAAAATTCTGCAACTGCAGGTACCCAAACGGTTTTTGTAAATGTTAAGTTGTTGGTTTTCTTAATTTTTAGAGTTCCGTACCCGAAGTGTAACCAACGGGACCCTATTACTACGCCTCCGATGTCCGTCCGTCTGTCTGTCAGTGGGTTGTATTTCATGATCCGTAATAGGTAGACAGTTGAAATTGTCACAGAATGTGTATTTCTGTTGCCGCTATAACAAAAAATTATAAAAACAAAAAAAAAAAAAATATTAAAGGTGGCTGTCCTACTACGATGGTACGGAACCATTCATGCGTGAGTCTGACTCGTACTTGGCCGGTTTTTAATTGTTAATTTTTTGTTTAAATTAGTCACATTCAAACAATTGATAATTTTAGAAGAACTGCAATGTTGTTCTTTTTATTTCATAATTAGTATTTTCTAATAATAACCGACTTAAAAATGAAAAAAAATGATATATTTAATAAATAAATAAAAACTGATTTAAATCAATTTCTTTTTTTTTTTTTAATTATGATTTTTATCAACCTGCTGTAAGATCCTTAAAAAACTTGACTGACTAATACTTCTATACAAAATTTTTACATTGATATTTTTTCATTCAAAGTTCACCTTCAGGGTCGAGTGAAAAAAATAAATCTTGAGCAGTGATTAGATATGAAGTTAAGATGTCATTGATTATCTAACAAGATTATGGATTTTTCTATGGTTCCTTCCTTGGTATGCATTACATTTTATTGTTTGTATAACTCTAGTAGCAATACCCTATTCAAAATGAAAGGTTGCTTTATAAGAGCAAACCCCTTGCCATATCAATATCAATATCAAAGCATTTATTTCAATTAGACCATCACAGGCACTTTTGAATGTCAAAAAAACAAAAAGAAGCGAAGCTACAGTCACAGTCACAAGGCATAATAACTTGAGAAAGTACTGTAGTTGCACATTGCAAAGCGTAGATCTCTATGGAGAAGAATGGGCATGAAACTCCATGGACACTCTTCATCTCTCATCTGATGACATATCATCACATAGTTAGTTTATTAAATAAATATTGTAACACATATATACACTACTAACTACGTACACACTATTTACTAACTATGTACATTATAACAATTAAAACCAAAACAATTTGGTTTAATCTTAAAGGCAGCAAATTAATAAATTACGTAGCTCTGTCTACTCCAGATTAAACAGATAACGTGTATTTAGTTTTCATTATCAACATAGATTAGAAGGATTTAGAATATTCTCACACTATGTAGAGTAAAATTGCTGTAACATAATAACATTGTTATGACTAAGTTTGTTGGAATTTCCTGATATAGGGAGAGCTGTTTCATAATATAATTAAAGGATTTGAAGAAGGAAGGAAGGAAGGATTTTGTATTTACAGAAACCAATTCAAAAATATTATAAATTTGAAAGTCTGTGAAATGTGATTCAAATGTGAATTGTGATTATTTGATTGACTAATTTTCAAAAACCAAGGTCAATTAATCAATCAAACGGTCATCTGTAGATGGAATTTCACACACAGTGATAGGTCATATCTAGGATTCAAATGAGTAACCTTAAAATCATATTTTTGTTATCTACATTTTTAATTAGTACTTGTTTTCTTCACAAACCTCATCCAAATTGACTGGTGCGGCGACTAAGTAGAGCTTCTCGATGGCGATCAGCCAGGGAGCCGACCGGATCTGCCGCACTGGTACTTGGAGTTGGACTTTCCCGATGAAGCCCGACTTGATCTCCACTGGAAGGCCCAGGTGCCGGAGGGCATCTTTCTTCAGGGGGAGATTCTCTAGCTCCACCTTCCCTGTTAAGATTTTTTTTAAGTATTATAATACTACGCCCTACAGAATTCAACCTCCCCTTGATCTTCTATTGATGGTATTTTTGGAAATCAATCATTTTAACCTTTAATACTTATCCAAATCAGTTTTTCATGTTTTATGCTTCTGAAATTTTCGTATTAATTGTAGTAAGAAATATAGGTTTTTCGAAGCAAGGAGGAACTCGGTATGTAATGGACGGGTGCCCATCTACGGACCGAAATAGGCAAGCGCTGCTTAACTTTAAAGATTAACCCGTGCAGCTGTTATTATATAGCCATGAGCTCCTCTAATCTTTCAACTACACACTGAAAAAAGATTGAGATGGTGGTGCTGGAACCATTGGGTTGAACCCTTCGAACCAAAAATTATTTGATGGATCATAACAAGTCATTTTAGATTTCAGTCTTGAAAAAAATATGTTCGCTATTCTTTCTTTGCTATTCCATTATACTGATTTCTGAATCAAGCCCTTGATCCAGTTATTCTTAGTTATGATTACTTTATTCACTTTCTATACATACAATTTACATTTTTAAATATTTCTAGACTAAGCAATACTAAAAAAAACATTTAAAAATATAAAAAGTAGTAGCCCACAAGTAAGATCTAGATATTTGAATTGTTTATCTTTCTCTGCTTTCACGAGATTCTCGTCATGCAGAACCATTATATCAACAATCATTGTGCGATGTTTCAATGGATCTATCTCCACAATGTCAGGTTTATTTGCAAGAATAGTCCTGTCAGTGACGATAGGTCAATCCCAACACGATGTGATATTAACATCATTGAGAACTGGGTTGGGCGCATACTTATAGTGTGGCACTTCTGATTCCACTAGGTTGTACTTCAAAGCAAGTTGCTGGTGGATAATCTTGGCAACAAGATTGTGTAGCCAGACGAGAACACCCAGAAATAATGTGTTGGATCGATTCTCCCGGACGGTGGCATGCCCAACATATGTCAGCCATGCCATTGTTCACAATGTACTTCTGGTAGTTATTCATCATCATATTAGTTATGATTATTAATATTTGGCTTGTAACCCAACAGTAGGATAGGACAGCAAAAGGCTAATATTATTACTAAAAATTGGCAAAACCATGAATAATCAACTTAACAATTTTTTTTAAATATTTTTCTACCAATAAACAAAAACATAAATGACTCAAGCTCTACACACTGATTACAGCGCTCAATGTCAGTATTAATCAGCTAGAAGTAGAATATTAAGTTTGGTGTCTTATTTAAAACACAAACAGAGCAAAACAACTGGGTGAATGATTGAGTTTTATTCAATGTTTGGCTATTGGAAATTTAAGACTGAAATATTGAAATGCAAAATGATAGCAAATGTATTATTTTTATTAAGGTTCTGATTTGAATAAAATTGACTCAAGTGTCTAGTATTGTTCCCAGATGCAAAAACAAAAATTCAAACACTTGAATGTTAATTTAATCGGCGTTGGTATCATGATGCAACACTAGAATTTATTATTTACACAATCATGTCATAGTGTCTCCTGCTATAAATCATTCGTGTCATCGTAATAGCGTAAGATCTAAATATACACAAGGCAGACATTTACGCAGCGCTCGTAGTGTGCTATAGGAACGTACCTGACAGGAGCGCTACGCTCAGCTGGTCCGTGTTCAGGTTCTCCACGTACTTCCCCAGATAGTTGTTCAGAACCCATGCCACTAGACCCTCCAACATCTTGCATCGTGCTCTCTGCTGTTTGATCCACTAGTTCACACGCTCGCGCGGTACACTTTCGCCTACAAACACACACCACTGTTTGTCATTGACCTAACACCTCTGTTGTTGTTGTCGTCCTTTATCGCTGATATTATGTCACAAATAGCCGTTTTGAACTTTGTCCGGCAGTTTATCCGTTTATTGCGCAATTTATTTACACATCTAGCAAATAATATTCGGCTGTTATATAGTTTCTCTAGCGCTATGATCGAAGAAAAATCGGTATGTAGATAATAATTTCCAGGATATTAATTTGATGGCAAAATTATCAGTGCTGCCAGACCTAATGTATGAATTTGGACAATTCTTACTCTAAATTTAATAATCGGGTTAAAACCAAACTAGTTTGTCCTAGGCCAAAATACTCATAATGGTTCATATGGTAATAACGATCAACAAACAAAATGTTAGATATTATTATTCTTGGTTTTTTAAACAGATATCTTTAATTTTTATTTCAAATAATAAATTTATTTCTTAGCAAACGATTAATTTAATATAACATCACGCCTGTAATTCTCAAAGGATTAGGCAGAGGTGCACCTAACAGTACACCCACAATTAGCCAGTTATGTTTTAAGTCCCATGTAATAGGGGGCGAGCCTATTGCTGGTCGATTAATTTCTAAAAAAAGCACGACTTACTGTTGGTAAGTCGGTCTTTTTGTTCTGTTTGGCAGAACTGACACCAGAACACAAAATTTTAAGTGGCAACAACGACTGAACTGATTTTAATGATCTCTGATTTTTCGTCTCCGTCCCCAATAGCAGAATAACTATTAAAATATCTGAAAAATTCAGCGGAAAATTATGATTAATATCCAGAACTGTTAAAATAGCAACTTGAATTCATGACAGCCTGGTACTTATTACAGAAAATTGTGATAAAGATTCAGAACTGTTAAAATACCGTCATGAATTCATGCCAGCTTGGTAATTTTGAGGTAAATTCAGTAGGTAGGTAGGTTCGGTAGGTAGGTAGGTTCGGTAGGTAGGTAGGTAGTTTCGGTAGGTAGGGTGGGTAGGTAGGGTCGGTAGGTAGGTTGGTAGGTAGTTAGGGTCGGTCGGTAGGTAGGTAGATAGGGTCGGTCGGTAGGTAGGTAGGTGGGTAGGTAGGTAGGTAGGGTGGGTAGGTAGGGTGGGTAGGTAGGGTGGGTAGGTAGGGTGGGTAGGTTCCCCCCGAAAACAAAAAAAAAGGTAGGGTAGGCAGGGTAGATATGTAGGGTAGGGTAGGTAGGTGGGTAGGCAGGGTAGGATAGGTAGGTAAGGTAGGGTAGGTAGCTAGGGGAAAAGTTCCCGTTTGTTGCCCGTGAGGCATATAAAATGACACAAAGTTCCCAAAAAAGTACTAGGCTGGCATGAGCTCAAGGTGGTGTGCATTTTAATAATTCTAGGTAGGTACGGTCTTTGTACATTCATTGACAGTAAGGCGGTACGAAATTGCCGGGTCAGCTAGTGTCAGATAAAAGTGGGTATGCAAAAATACGATATGCTGCAGTGACCCCAAATAAATTGAGATAAAGACGATTGTTTTCCTGAGTAATGAACTCATAATAAAATCACCTGTATTTAGGGAAAACTGAATCATGGCAACATTCCAAACAGTCAGTTTTGTGAACTTTTAGAACAGCTGTCAATGACAACTGCAATATTCTACAGATAATAAAAGCAATCAATAAAAAAATCCTTACGATCCTCTCACTATAAACACTAAGCATTTTTAAAGTGTTTTTATTTATTTCATTGTTAATCGCCAAGCAGCAGACTCCAGTGTGTTTCAACAAGAAGAATCGTAAAACGTTCGTACAAGTTGTAGTTTCTTTACATGTAGCTTGCACATGTTAAATTCTGATATTGGCGTTTGACAGCAGCTTATGTGAAACAGAACGTTTCGTAATTCCGAAATAGAATTTGTTTATTGTATTTTACCTAATTTCTTTGGGTTTCTACAAAAACCAATAAAACATGAAAGCAGCACAGGCTGTAAGTAGGTTTCGTGCCTCACCTCTGAATAGATTTAATACAGGTTGCCTGGATCTTTCAACCAAACTACAGGTTCGACACAGTGCCAGTTTATTAAATTCACAGTTCCAATTAATAGCACCCGTTGCTGTAAAAATTAGGAGTTTGGGACTTGGGCCTACTTCAAAAGACTTCGAAGATGCGCCTCAGTCTCAAATTACTAGTCCTCTCACGAAACTACACGCAGCCGAGCTCGTGCTGCACTTAACTGATGAAGAAAGAAAAGTGATGCTCCAGGCCTTACAACAGTATGAGTCTAAGAGAATCAAAGAGGATTTTGAGGGTAAGTTATTTGATCATAATAATAACTGTATCTTGTTTCGTCTGACATAGAGGCTTAACAACCACTCAAAATATTTCCAGATATGTTAGCTGGTCCTAGATGGAGGACTAAGTTGGGCAGGCCCAGCAAAGTGCCGACACTGGGTGACGTCGATCCTACAGGCTCGTACTGTGAGGTGCCGGACGACTGGCTGAAGAAAAAGTATGGTAAGTAGCTTGAACCTTTTGACCGCCAGAGCATAAACGCAAGCGTGTGCCCTCCTCCTCCTTTGTCATATATTTGTGTCGTTCGGCATATAGGGCTTGTGCTTGCTTGTCATGTATATATGACTATGGCAGTCAAAAGGTTAAAGGTTAACACAGCTGACTAAATCCAGTTCAAAATGGTTGCCAAGATGATGTCATTGACTGTTTGTCTATAATTATGTATACTTAGTCATTAGCAGTTTTTACATTCCTTTACTCATAATATACTTTGTATGTTCTTGTCTCTAAAGCTCTGTGTCATTAAACTTATATTACTATTTCCTATATTGCTCAAAATGCCTATTTCTTGGAATTTTCTTTGTATGACTAATGTACTAGACACTGTCACCTTTTTTAGTTTGCTATTTATGATTAATTTTTCATTACAAGCAGCTTATGGTTCGTATTGTAAGTATGATATACTAGAGTATTTTACTGAGCTGTTTAATAAAGCTAAGTCTGTAATACATGTCATGACAAGATAGCAGATATGATAAGTACAAACAAACAATAATTGATGTCTGTTACAGCGGCCAAGGCACCGGTCCCCAGCACGCGGGAGCTACTACACCGTAAGTGTTATCAGTCTGCAAGGCTACCTACTTACCATATCTAATCTTATGTCTAGAGTATAATATTGTTACCTAAGCAAAACATAGCTACTCAAAAGGAGAAATTACAATTATTGTTGAATAGAACTTGAAAATCTTAAAATCTATATTAATAAATGAAAATAAAGAATGACTGTTATTTTGGTATATTAATAACAAAAATATTTTTATTTTTTATTTTTGTCTGTCTGTTTGTTCCGGCAAATCTCCAAAACGGCTAGACCTATTTTGACGGGAATTTTACTGGCAGATAACTGATGTCATAAGGAGTAACTAAAGGTACTTTTATTGTAGAAAAAGGATTAGGGTTCCGTGCAAAATATTAAACTTGAAATTGGTAACAAAATCTAATTCAAATAGGGAAATAATATTTTTATATTAATTACATGCGGACGAAGGTCGCGAGCAACAGCTAGTCTTTAATAAGTACACTGTTCATAGTGTGGTCTGTAGTCATCATCATTCAAGGCTTTCCCTAACTATGTTGGGGTTGGCCTCTAGTTGGTCCATAGAACATAAAATCATTAGTGAGGACACTGGAATCTTTTAACCTTACATAATAGAATTATAGAAAATGGAATACAATTACGTGTTATGTAATGTAGTTAATACTTATTGTTTACAGTGTCACTGGCGAATTCAATTCCATTTATTGGTTTCGGCTTCTTAGACAACTTCATAATGATCATTGCTGTAAGTATTACTCCCGGTTAGCTGTGTTCAACTAGAAGAGAAGAGATGGGCTATTCTATGGTGTTTCAAGTCAATACAATGAAATTATCCATGTTAACAACGTTATTGAACAATATCTACAAGGCTTCCAAGGCTTGCTCACAATGAAATGATTCAAAAGCTTGAGCGCTTATATTTACTATAATAAAATTAACTTGATGAGACCGAATATTCACGCGCTTAATTATGTGACTCAGGTTGGCTGGACAAATCTTCAAAATAGCTCGCATTTAACTAGGTCAATAGGGCACTTTATGTGACGGCTAAACACCCTTATTTTAGAATTGGTAACGCTACAGAATCTTAGATAATCGATCGAAAACGTGTCCAGCCAGCTTGAAAAACCACTTTTCGCTGGTCTTTCAATCTCGGTAACGGAAGTGATTTTGACGACTTTTTGCATATCAACGGGCGTCACATAAATTTGTGACAGGCATCGAGCCAAAAGTTTTGTGATACGTACAGTGGTTTAGTAGAAAAATGCAAAAATCTGTGTCCAGCCAGCTTGAATTTACGTAGAAAACTTTTGGCTGGCACTTCCGAATCTCAATAACGAGAGCGTTTTCGAATATGGTTCCTTTACTAATCAGTAACATTTGGTGACGCAATGTGTGACAGTAATAACGATTTTAATAAATTTGATTTATGGCGTCACATGTAAGGGTTTACGAGAAATCAATAAAAAGCTGGCTGGACACATGTATCTCCGCTGCCTGATGATCTAGGACCTTCAAAATGTGTTCAAAATTTTGTGACGGGGACGATAATGATAACCTGGATTTGTGACGGAGAAACTGCGTAGTTTCAAAGATATTGACCATTTAAATTTTCCCATACAAACATCCATTAATATTGTGAGGTGACCATATGTTTTACATAAATAAAGGATTTCTTTTTAATCGACTAATCAGCCGGTAGCAGCCACGCCTGCTTTGTATTTGATTTCTCCGTGGGAATAAAAGGTTTTCCTGCAGTAAAAAGCGTAAGTATGTGTTAATTCAAAATAATAATTGACTACCAGCGCTGCAAAAGAGAGCCCACTTATATATTCGAAAACGCTCCCGTTGTTGAGTTTCGGAAGTGCCAGCCAAAAGTTTTCTACGTAAATTCAAGCTGGCTGGACACAAATTTTTGCATTTTTCTACTAAACCACTGTACGTATCACAAAACTTTTAGCTCGATGCCTGTCACAAATTTATGTGACGCCCGTTGATATGCAAAAAGTCGTGAAAATCACTTCCATTACCGAGATTGAGAGACCAGCGAAAAGTGGTTTTTCAAGCTGGCTGGACACGTTTTCGATCGATTATCTAAGATTCTGTAGCGTCACAAATTCTGAAATAAGGGTGTTTAGCCGTCACATAAAGTGCCCTATTGACTTGTTTAAATGCGAGCTAATTTGAAGATTTGTCCAGCCAACCTGAATCACATGCTTAATTACCCTTTCAACTAAAATCATCGTGTATCACAGGGTGACAGAATCGAGACGTCGATGGGCGCGTACATAACGCTGACGACGATGGCGGCGGCCGCGCTGGGCAACACGCTGAGTGACGTGGTCGGCATCGGCTCCGCCTACTACGTGGAGCGCGCCGCCGCCTGCGTGGGGCTGGGCGCGCCCAAGCTGTCGCCCGTGCAGCTCGACATGGTCATCTGCAGGCAGTTCTCCAACATGGTGAGTATATGAATACAGTAGAGCTTCACATTCAAGCAGTGGTGGCCCAGTGATAACAGACCTAACTTACGAGTTGTAAGTCGTGGTGCGACCCTGGGGCTCCGCCCCTAAGACGGACCTCTGAGTGCAAACACGCATGTCCTTAAATCAAAAAGTCATGTGACATCCACGAAACTGCACCGGGCCAACGTTATTTCTCTCGCCACCATAGCCCATTATGGCCAATCCCTCTCACAGAGAGGACGTATGTCCCACCAGTGGGACATTATAGGCTGGTTATGCCTCAACAGAGTGGTCTATGTGGTACAGACCCGCGCCGCACTCTGTAGCTCTCTTATTAATTCTAACCGCTGAGCCACGAGCTACACGCAAGGAAACAACCGAGGGGCCCGCTTGCCGCTTGTAAGAAAGACTGAAGCAGGTAGTTTGAAATTACATTTTGCGTTACGCCATGTTGTTTCCAGGGCCGCGTGATAGGCATCACAATAGGCTGCATCCTGGGCATGACGCCCCTACTCTTCATAGAAGAAGAATCGAAACCCGAGCAGAAAGCCGCCGACAAGGACACTAAATAGGTAACCGACACATATCTCCGAAACTTTAACTTGTAAGAAGCTATCGTGTCCTGCCCACTGAGTTAGTTCCTGTGTCTCGTTATACGAGATTTGTACATAGTTATAAAGTGCTATATCTAGTGAAACATACAAATGCCCGATGCTATACAAATTATAACACTTCTTTCTTTTGCGTATATCGTGCATGGTTTAGCCCATGTGAATATAGCACAAGCGTGTGATTTTGGATGTTGATAGGTGTTTTTTTTTAATTTCTCTAGCTTAAGTGCGCTCTTAGTATACTTATAATCTATTCGTTAATTACTAATTTTATTTTATTTTTCCAATTTTAATACCAAATGTGTTTTGATATTTTAATTGCTATTATGACTAAGTTAATTTTAATTTTTTATAATTGTATTTTTTCAATTTAATTTTATTACCAAATGTGTTTTGATTTGATTTTTTTAAATGCTACTTATAACTATGTTAAGTTAGTCATACATTATATTATGCATGCTGTGGTCTCCTGTAAGTGAAGGATTGAAGGACACCTACGTGATACTTTTTGTCGTCGATTATTTATTTCGTGTGTTTGTCATCCTTTGTTGGAGATCCTAAACAAATAAATAAATCTTTTAGAGGATTTTATTCCTTTACCTCTTAGATAATGTAATTAATTAATGAAGAAAGTATACATTATTTACAACTCACGATATATACCTACATAGGTATAATATATTTACGCGCTGACTCCATGTTATAATTGAAAACTTGTTATAAAAGTTTTCTCTTACAGTAATTGTATAAGAATTATGAATAAATAAAGTCTAAATAGGTACCATACGTCTTATTAATATTACACCTAAAATTATGAATTCGAAGTTAAGCAATAATATGGCAGTATTTTTCTTATTAGTCTTTAAAGTAATAATGATAAATAACATACATTTTATCGTATAAAAATCTAAATAATAGTAATAATCAGTAGTTACTTAATATAGCACTATTACTCTACGCACAAAACTCTTCTATCACCTTTTGACTTCCACTTAGAATGTAAAACTATATAGTTAACAAGCACACTCGAGTTCAAATCGTCTACTTTCTCTACAGGGTAGCATCCACAATCAAATTCTCGCTACCCCCACGCCACGCCTAGCCCTGGCACGATAGCACTTTGAGTTTACTTTGCTAAGTAAACTTGGTGTTTCATAATATATGTTTATGAACCTTATTCTAAAATGAATAATGCTCATATTAGATTCAGGTCCAGTTGAAAACCAGCGTCGGGCACCAATTGCCCGGCAGTTTGCTGTACTGGGCCTATTTGGCGCAGCCGTGAGACACAATTTATCTAGTTTTTTTTGTTTGTTTAGATTTAACCTTTTTTTAAATTATTTCTTTTATTGCATATTGTGTTTTTGTGGCATGTGCCAAATAAACATGATTTCTTTCATATTTCTTTCTTTCTTTCATTAGTATAAGCGAATGTAAGCAAGCGTTTCATAGGAATAGGAACCTTATAAAAATATGATTCATATTCGTATGCGTCTCTTTATCTATTTTGAATAGGTAACCTACCACAATTTTGGCGTAAATATTTATTAGTGGTAGATATAGTGTATATGGGCACAGCTTAACTTGATATTCAACTGTACCAATTTTCGAATGTTATATAGATAAGTACATAGTGTTTCTAAATTAAAAATAATATTTCTAATCACACTGAATTTGAAATGTATAACAAATTGTGACTATCCTAAATAGATAAGTCAAGTGCTTTTCTAGATGGAAATAAGATTGCAGGTACATTGTTATTGAATGTAGATATTTTTCGTAAGTTAATTTATTTCTAAGATATGTTTGTATTTTATTTAACTGTTTCGACGTAATGAACCTTTCTTGCCATGGGTAGCTCTCTGGCAAATACTTTAATATATAGGAAGTGTTTGTCCAACGAAACTGAAGTTTCAAAGGTCAAACAACTCTGATTGCTTTGGGCAGCAATAGCTCGCTTTTAATGCTGTAATACTACTTTAGTAGTATGACTTGTCTGCAATATGATTTTCACGACCGTAGTGTGACTAGGTACCGACGACGCCTCTGCAGAAGCAGATGTATTGTAAACTGTCTACTGGCAGGTACAGTTCCTACAACACTTACTGTCAGTTGTTTCCCCCGCTTTGGGAACACTTGCAAGTTTAATATTTTCCGCAATAACCTTATAGATGTTATAAATTGTTGTGAGTAGGTACTTACAGGGTATGGTTAAACCCCAACCTATCATTGTTATAGAAGTGATGTAGTGACCTATTGGTAGCTCAATATAAAGCACTAAAGTTGTATCTAGTCAATGCACAGTGAAATTGTACATACTTGTATTGTGTATGAACTGTGTCAGTACAAAGTTGGCACTGGTTGAAACCCCGCGCGAGTTCCTTTGTGAGTAAAAACAATAATTTGAGGTATCTTGTATAATTTTAAAATATCTGTATTTTGTTATTGTAAATAAAACGTATTATTGGATGGTTAAAATACTGCTTACATAATCAGATGTTTTCTTGTTTGTGCATTAACTCGAAATGGTTTAAAATTTTCTCGCTAGTTTCCAATTTCCTCATCACATTCAAATGAACTGATTGACTGACTATGATTCGATTACTGAAATCATAGATCTATTAAACCAATCTATGGTGATTCGAGAAAACAGACACACTCCTCAGTTCAGATAACTGTATGCGGTGCCACAGTGTGTAGGACTGCAGGCATCATATCTAAGTTTCTGTCAGTTTGGGTGCATCATGAATGCTTCGCCTTTCTGTCAGCCTTTTTGAAATCCCTTCATCTTCTACTTCTCGTCACAAGCAACCGGGATGGGTTGCTTGTCACAAGCAACCCACCCCGTCCGTTTGAAGTATACGTTAATGTGCGTAGTATTTTAACCACGAATGTAAGTTCTAAATGAATTGTATTAATGTTATGTAAACTTGTTATATTGGTCAGTTATCCTACAGAGTGTTAAATATGCAATGATATTATAAATAAAAAGGTAGATATCGCACTAGCGTGCGCAAATGTTGCAGATAATTATCGTTATTTGATTTAGTCGGATAATAGTAGCGAGCGTAACAAAGCGTGCTAGTGGTGTGATAATAATATAACTAAAAAAAATGCCAAGTTGTGTGAAAGTGTAGAAATTATGGCTCCAAGATAAATAAGAGTAAAGGAGTGTTACACCATACCTAAGTATACTAAAAGAATGTCATATTTGTATTTTTCACGATTTTATTTCTCAATTACAAATAAATTTCGTGTGTGACAAGGACAAATAGCATGCGTCATAGATTCACTACTAGTGTATTTCAAGCTTTCTGTATCATTCGTTCCGAATTATCGCAGTAGACTCGTAGTTGAAATTACTAGTAACACTTATAGGTACCTATATTTGTAACAACAACGAAACGATTTTTGAACGCCGCTCAGTATGAACGTAGCGTATCTTTTTTTATAATATCATTGTAAATATGCGTGTTTTATTCTATGACTGTCATTTCTGGATGGAATAAATAAAAGTTGTAATTCGAACGACTTGTTTTTCTTTTAACGAGATGCTCATCGAAGTATGCAGGTTATTCTTGTTTCACTACGGTTACACGGCTCTAGGTTGAACCTATTGGGGGGTGGTAGAGGTGCACTGCAGTCTGCAGTACCCTGCTGTAAGGAGTTCTACACACACATGTTAAACTCATGAACATTTGGGGCTACATGCTGGCCTGGCGGCTCACATAAATTGCTTCGCTTTCTTTTTACACACTACATCATAAATGAAACAAAAAAATTATGTCGTAATCATCGTTTAATAAATAATTATCACTTGTCGATAAAGATATGCGTATGTAAAAGCTGCATTTGTTTAAAAAATACACTAAACAAGATGAGAGGTCATGCAGGGGCACGTAACACTAGGCATGCGCGCGCGCACGCACACAACCACACCGCACTGGTCATAACAGCCGTGGCGCCACATCGCGCAACTGTTGCGGGCGACATCTTTGTGCTATGAGAGTATACATAGATTACCTAAAAACTATGATTGCATTAGGCGTCCTTATGTTGATTATTCATAAATAATTCGTTTTCCGTAGGAAAAACACACAGACATTGTTTCAATTGACTCGTTAATTAGGTAATAATATGATACTATATAATATTAGTTTCACTATATTTCCGTGTACAATAATGTTTGTTCTTACATATTATTACTGGGCATCATTTCTACCTGTTACCAGGAAGTGTACCGGCACGGTGTGGATCACCGGCTATTTGAACACTATGCGGTTATATTTGTCCGACAGTGTTTAAGGATAGAGCGTAGAGGTATCCGACGGAAAATAAAACAATTACAGCACATAACATATTGACGTCATATTATTTGGAATTTCATATATACGAATATTTTTTAATGTTTTCAGCCATGTATACCTACTCGATAACAATTATTATGTATCGTGTATCTTAATATGCACTGTTTTTGAGTCGTATATAGATGTCTTAAAAACTGAAGTTAGGCAGGTTCAATCCGATGAGCACGGACGATGAGATGTTTAAGTCGCCCACAACAGTTGCGTTTCGTATAATTTTACAATTAAACCTAACTAGAGTGCGAGGAAACGATACAAATACTCCGTTTAGCAACAACGCCACATAACTGCGAGACTCCATATCAGAATCATTTACTAATGTTATCTACTCAGAAATACTTACAGCTAACATTTCCTTTAATGTTTTTTTTTATCACAATGTGATGCATTTGGCAAAACACTAAACAAACGTGGTCGTATTTTTTGATAAAATTGTATAAATTCAATACGTATCCTATCCATTAGGAGTTATAAACGTCAAAAGGGTTTTTAAGCAGTACAGTATAATTATTATTTACCATGGATTACTTATAATGCGTTGTACTTTACTGAGCCAACATTACACCATGGCGGATGTCTGGCTGACGTCTCCGTCCCTGGGATGAGCACTCCCCGTGATATTGTGCCACTATCATCCCGTACATTATCTTATAATTTACTTAAAATCAATGAAACAGCTCCAACGCTCGTGTAAAGCATCAAAATATATGTAAACGTATCATAAATCACAACATAATTACATCTTAATTGCATTCAACGCTAAGTTGGCTCAGGTGGCGTACAGCGTTGCGTACTAAGCGCATTATTTACAAAGTTACTTGAATTTTAAACCAACTCTTATTAACTATTACCATAAGGACTAGATCTCATATGAACTAACGTGTTACGATGTTAGATGCGCGACTGGCAAGCGCCGACTACTCAACCAGCGGTGCGGACAACTAATTGAAGTGTTTCTAGTATCGCAACTACACGATCTAGTTGTGTAGAGGGCTCTTGCGCTAACTGTTACATATAGAGGGAACTACTGTCGGGTTCATTATACATAGCTGTAATACGTGGCTATCTAATCTTTGATCGTTCATACGTTTACACTAGAAAGTATTTCATGTTTCCTAACTCTAAGGTTCGCGCTTCACAAAACTGAATATAATTGATTAAATTTCAAAGTGTTTACAAACTGCGATATGATTTCAATGGAATAATAATGACGATAAAAGATCAGACGGATATACAATTTAATTTCGAGATAGTTTAACTAAAAGTAGAAACGTTATAAACTTATGTACAGCTTGGTCATGATTACAGATACACTTAATTTAAGCTGCGTTAAGTAACGATGAGATCCTTAAATTTAGAGGCTATATACGCGATCATTCTCAAAATAAATATGTATTGGTCTTTACAAAGTGGTACAGCTATGATAATGTGCTTTAGTAGATTTATAATGTAATACTCGCACGTGGGTTATGCTGGGAAGTATATTTTTCTTTTGAATATTACATGTAAGCGGTTTTTCTACATTCAGATATTATTCGAGTCGTAAATGTAGACATATTCATATATGACCTAAATTATTCAATTTCTGTTCAACACGTTTTATTTAATTGGAAAAATATTGCGGTTGTAGGTTAAGGAAATTCCTTGTTTAACAAAATGAAAGAATGAAAAACTAAAAATCCGTGTCAAATCACAACTATCATTCTTTGACAGTTATATGAAACGGTTAAAACACGGAAAATGACAATTTGGTAAACAATTAATTTCGCTGACTGTACAACACATCAAAATAAGTTAGAAGACGCACAGACACACATGTTACTACAAAATACTTAAGTATATCACATTGGACGCGGCGAACTAAGTAGGTCGTGCATACAGCTAGTTTGATAACAGTTTCACAACCAAACCTGGTGTTAGTAAATAAATACATCAAAATAAAACACCGATATGCACCGTTCGTTAGTCCTTCCCGACACATTGACTGACGCGTTCGCCCGGACGTCGGATGGCTGAAGTTGAACTAACTGCTTCAGTCAACGATATACGCTTTCATAGAGGAAGAGGAGCTAGCTGAGGTATTTGTTGTAAAAAGCAAAGCATACGTACTAGGGCTCGCATCAACCGCACCATTGCAGTTTGGAAATGTTTAACAACATTATATTAGTAATCAGACGTGACCAATTCCTGTATCGACATATTTGGCAGTAGAAACATATTTTCCATATTCCTGGTCGCGATTAAAATAATCATACTCGTTTATCTGGCTTTCCTTATAAAACAACATGATTCGATAAAATTTCAACAAAACTGGAAGTAGCAAGGTACAATGTGTCATTTCGTGTACTTAATGTAAAATATAATATTGCTCGATAAAAGGCTCGTATATAAAATTATGACTAATGAGTATCGATGCACTAACCGCTAAACATAGCAATTAAAATGCCATCCACGTCGACCGTCACACGATCGACACACCACAGCAACTAAAACTAACAATTATTACGAATAATGTAGCACTACATATACATACTAATGTCTAATGTACAAATTTCTATGTACAAATCAATATTCATAAAAGTAGGTATGTTCCTAATACATAATTTCACAGCTGGCGACAACTTGAAAACAATCTCGATAGTTTGTGTTGAGGTCTACGTGGACAGTCGGTGTGAGCTCACGGAAACACTAAGCGACGCTGGAGCGAGGAGGGCGTCAACTTTATTTGTGCTTTATAGTGTTTCACGTCATTCACGCTAGTCTGTGGCGAGCTACACGCCGCGTGACACGCGCGGCCGACACAAGTCACGGTACAACATAACACCACACCGCTGTATTAATGGATATTCTGAAATGCCGCCGTTCGCGCAAATTCTTGTGTCGTTAGAAGTGCTGCCAACACGCGCCCACGCCTCCCGTACGTATTCCTTGTAAACGAATAAATACTACAACTACATAATAAATGGTAATCGATTACTAATCTCGTATCGACGCATACTCCGCACCTTTTGAAGGCAGCAAACATGTGTAATTGTTCTAATAAAACAAGAGTAACAAATAATACTGTTATAAACATTTAGAATTTAGACGTCAACGTAAACAATTGACGTAGGTAACATTCATATCGCGCCATCCGGAATATACTAAACATAAAACAATGTTACTTTGTACCCAGTATGGCAAATAAGTAGTCGCTAATAATATTACTTGTTTTATCATTGATCTAAGATTGCTATTAACTTTCAAATATACTTCTTGTACTTATTACATAATAATTATTTAACTAATGTCTAACACTCCACGAATTTTCAAAATTCAAACAACGAAATCTCTACTTTTTGGCGTAATTTCAACAAATGGAATGATATTAAATAATGAAAAATTTTGGTCTCACTAACACATCGAATTATTATCTTAATCTTAATTGTCGTCTCAAAGTTTTACAAATGAATAAATATATTCGCTAGAACTAATGTTCGTTTGTCACTCACTAACCGCGCGTCGGCGCAGGGCTGCGTGGTGAGCTGACCGAGCTGCCGTCGTGTGGGCCCAGGGGCTCAGGTGTTGCCGTGCGCGGTCAGCGGCTCGGCGCTGTGCTCGGTGCGGCAGTCGGGCTCCGAGCTGTTGCGCTGCAGCGCCTGCAGCTCGGCGCGCGCCGCCGCGTCCGGCACGCTGCGCCAGCGCAGGCGCCGCGCGCGCACGCCGTAGGCCGCCTCCTCGAAGCCCGAGCGCAGCCCCAGCACGATGCTCAGCGCCGACGCGTCCTGTCCGTGGCAGCCCGAGTACCGGTACTGCGGCTTCTTGTCGAACCGGCAGCCCACCGACTGTGCACCTGAGCACGAGGAAACACAGTTTCATTAGTCGATATTCAATACACCATTTATTACTACTACATCGTGGAAAATAGAATGTCAGTCATCAATCTACACGATCTCACCTATGGGCATGATGCAGTCGAGCGTGAGCGCGCACTGGATCCAGGGGCGCATGATGTCGAGCACGGCGGGCTTGTTGGCCACGATGAGGCGTGTGACGTCCATCATCTGCACGAACAGGAAGTCGTCGATGGTGGCGTGGAAGTAGTGGAACATGCGCGGGTGCGTGAGCGAGGTGACGGCGGCACGGCGCGGCCAGGCCAGCACGCCGCCGCCCTGCGCCGCGCGCGCCCACAGCGCCGCCAGCTCGGCCGGCGTGCCCGTCCAGCGCTGCGACGCCTCGCAGAACACCACGCCGCCCACGCGGCTCAGCGCGTGCTGCGAACATGACATAACGTAGGTACATCAACATGTGCTACAATCGATCTACCTACCATCTAACATTATTTACTTCCTCTGACAAGAATGTTTTTCTCCAATGATAACGCTAATCGAGTCGATTTTACCTGGTCATTTAATCGATGTAAATTCACATAATATTCATTCATATGTGGTTATGCTTATAGATAAGGATATCGTTTTGTCCTGTTGCACGAGGGCGTTGCACTCAATAGAAGTAAACATTTTTATACATCAGTATATAATAAAGCTGATAATAACAAATAAACAACGTATGCGTCACAAGGGAGCATACTGCTCACAATGTAGGTCACAATTAAAAAATGCAGGTAATTAGTATGAAAGCCTTGGTTTAGCGCAGGTTCGCGCCGCGCTTTGTTAGTCTTCTTCAAAGTAAAGTTGTGCCGTTTCATTTATACAAGTCAGTAGTCGGGAGAAGCGTACGACATAGGTCTCAGGCTACATAAAAAATCTAGAAAAATCTGTAAAATCCAATTATCATAATTTGTACGCTGAGTCTGACAGAAAGTCATTTTGTAGACAGAGATTACCCATCGACTGAAAATCTTTATTTTTTTATTAAACCTAACGATTTAAAACCTAGCCTATCTATACATAAGATCCATCACTTGTCCCCCAAAAAAAAACACCTAAACATTAAACAACAAAGGATCGACGAGGTAAGGACTAACGAGGAAGTGACGCGGTCCTTTAATCAGAAACTGACCCACAAAGCTTTCCAGTTCTTTTCTAACGATGACAATATTGTGAATACAAAAAATATTTTACCACTGTCATTTCAAACAGCTTTAATCTGACTGACATAAAACATTCATTTTCATATTGAATAAACAATACTAATTATATCGATCATTATTTTAACCGCGACCGTGGCAGGCTAGACGCTAAATCTCCGGTTATTTCGAGAGCACTTACGACGAGTCAAAAACTCAACTAGCTTCCTTGTATCACAAATCATAAAACTAATGAGTCGGAACACGTACCGAATACACGAATAATCACGTCGACGGGTTTGGAGCAACCGTTTAAATCCCCGGATTCCTGTATTTACGACAACCAGACGGTGAAGCGCCTGCATGTGTTCGTCCGGAATGGAGACAGAATAGTAGCAACTCGAATCGAATGCTATTGCGCAGAAGTTTAGTTTAGTTTATTTGTTAATAATTATCAAAAATAAGGATAAGAGACAAGGAAGGAATAAGGTAATTATTGAAAAAAATAAAAACAAAAATATAGAGAGAGATGAGATGTGTTTATGTGGAGTAGGTAGTAAAAGTATGAATTTATTAGCAATATGAACTGGCAATGATCAAAACACGATTTAGTTAGCTATATAGGTTTTAAATAAACCAGGGAAAATGGATGCAAGTAGTTTTATGGAGCGCATGCAATTAGATAATTTAAACAACAACGCTCTAATTATGTTCAAGCGCTGCAATACTTTTATGAAGTAATATTGGCTAAACTGTTACAACATTGTCAGTTCCTGGCACATGCACCAAGGAAACAAACTGACCAATCAGAGGTCATACTAAATATTTTGAGAACGTACAATTAATGTGTTCGAAAGTCCACATACGACTACCACCCGTTTACCACTTAATTTATACGCCTCCGTAGTAAGTAAATTAAAAGGTTACCGACGCAGGCGATGGAAATGAAAAACTGACACAAAATCTACATTCAATGAGTGAACACGAGAACCGAGAGTGCCGACGTATCGTATTCAGTCTTCCGATCTCGGATAGTAATTCAATCCTCGTCGGGATATAGTTGGCTGCCTACTAATTAATGCACGAGCAGATTTGCTGTGTGCCCTTTATAAGTCCATTCACTAAACACAAGAAATTACCATGTTTCCATGTTAAACTAAATGGGCTTAAAAAAAACACCGAACATAAATAATGTTAGCATTATTTCGAAACGTCATAAAATCTAGGAACGAAGACCTTGATTTTCATTTAGCGCAGTCTGCTCTCGATTTGACAAACCACTTAAATAAATAGAACACCCAAAATATGGGTGATTACAACTATTTGCGTGCAGTGACCCAGACACGCAGACGGAACGTCACGGTCGCGCCCATCACCAGGGGCCCTGGGCCCCGGGGCTGGCCCCGCTTGGTGGATCCTCTAATCGGTTACTGCGTGCCATTGCGTGACGGGATATGCTTTATGTCGATAATGAGGTAACAAACACGCCTTGTTCGAGAATCGAGATCTATCGCGATACCTCGGCGAATTGAAAACGCTGTCGATATTTGGTTACTAAAAACACCCATTTCAAACGATAGTTCTAGAATTTTCATTACCCTAGCGCTCGGGGATCGCAACTACAGTCACTGAACACCCCTGTCCTCCCTCGATAGACGCTTCAGTTTTTTATTACCTTTTAGGGTTACACGAGAGCAGCCATTTGAGCCAATGAGGCCGGGTCTTTAGGAAACGTCGGATTGTCGTCCAGTTTCCTAAATAAATACGTAGGAGTAAGCCGACCAAATGAACCGGCACGACAACCATTAGAAATTCCTTCACAATCTAGCATTCACCTAGTTTCAGCTCAAAATACAGCAGAAATACTTTTAAATTTTTTGGCACCCAACATCATTTAATGTAATGTAGAATGCTTTTATTTCTCAGATTCCCAGAAATTCTAATCAGTCAGCTGAGCAAATAATCAAAACGGACGAGTGGCGTAGGACTGTTACATTAGTTCAGGATGAGCTTCGTATGATTCACACGTGTCCTCACTGTACTCGCGGTTGATAACGTGCCGGTATTTTAACAGCTCGCAGACAATAGACCGATTAGCAATTACATATTAATGCATATAAATATCTATGCCTAAATGTATGCATGTCGCAACATTACTTATGCGTTGTACGCTATGTTTGGGAAGGCGATACACATTAGTGATAACAATAAGTCAGTAAATAACTTCGTGGTTCAATATTTCTTGCGAATAAGATTGACCGTAATATAAAGAGTTTGGAGACAGTCAGCATAATTAAGCGATTCCTCAAAATAACGACAACGACGGGCAATCTGAGACGACTATAGATATTATTACCGTGACTAGGCTGTGGTGCGCCGGCGCGGCGTCCGAGTCAGACGTTTAACTATATTTAAAACTAACCTTCACTCGCGGCTTCGCCCGCGTGTAAGTCAGAAATTACCTCACAAAGGACTATTGGGTCAAAAAGTCTTAAATCTTATGTCCACACCCAGCCGCTAGTCTATATGTGTACCAAATTTCAGCCAAATCTGAAAAGCCGTTGAGAAAGCCGGTGTAAAAAAGTAACAAACGTTACTTGCACATTTATAATATGGATCGATGGCTGTTAAAATGCCATTTGGCAGCGATCGGCGTCCAACAGATGCAGCACTTCGCCAAGTTCGGCAAAACGTTGTTCCCCATCGGCGGGCCACGCAACCTTATCTTATTGACATTGAAGTTTATGACCGATATCAACAATTTCGCTGCGGTGAGTGTGGGCAGACTCTCATATTGCCTCAGCCCTTTTTATGGAACCATAAACATAGCGATATTGATCCATATGCTTTTCCCAATATTAACGTATTACTCAATATGTTAATATTGGGAATCACCACAGTCATCGAATTAGGTACATATTCAATGAAATTCTGACTACTAGTAGAAAATGTCGTAGGCTCATATGAGGCTAGGTAGAAGAGGTGCCGACACAACATTCGACGCACCGCAAACAATATGCTCCTAACTAACATCTCAAGTTCTAGACTTAAGCACCACTGGAACTGTTGAGGTTTTTCAGAGAGAATAGCTGTACCTATTTTACTACATCTGCACATCATATCAGTAGCTTGTATGATGTAAGACAGGTAGAATCATAGTTTTTTCATGGTAAAGTTATAAGCGTTTGCGCAAGTAATGCATTTCGCGGTTTATGCTTTTGTGTCTGCGGGAAAAGAAGCCTCTAAATACAGCTAAAAAGTGGTAGACAGCCTACGTAACATCGTTTTGGTGCGGCATCGCCGTGTTCCATGATAATAGTCGCGACTAGAACTAACGTCAAGGACGGGCATGCGGCACCGCACTCGTGTATCGACAGAACACGACATTTGTAAATTAATATTTGCTAAACCGTAATTGTATAAACCGTGGAAATTCACGCTCACAACTGAACTGAACTCGGGCCGAAGTACAGCCCGCCAGCAATTAATGTCTGTAGTAAATAGAAATAGCGCCAAATGGTTGAGAAACTACAAGAATGTCGGCTTATAATACTAATGATGCTCATTTATGGAAGAAGAAGTTATACTGCGCCGACCCCAAGTACCAACCCAAGTGCGTACTGTTACGGATTGCCAATGCTGGGGAAAACCCTTAATGATCTATAATAATTGATTACTAAGACTTCCTCTAAATTGTCTTGTCATCATTTTAAAGGCAGCAATGCCTCCCGCTCCCGCGGTCCACTGGTCTCATCCCGATCGCAGAACCTTTACCACCTCCGTTATTTTATCGTTGTCTGCCAGTTCCGAATTATTATTAACCAAAAAGTGTACAAGGTCAAACCCCAAAATAAACTATTTCCTTCGTGTTGATAAAAGTGTTTTTTTTTTAAACGTTGTTTTCAGGGTCCCGTATAACATTGGTGGCACCTTAAGGGATTTTAAATAAATAAATCCTCGGAACGCCTCAAATTCGTGCTAATTAATTAAAAGAAAAACTATATTGTGCTGTGATTGTGACAGAAAAGTGCTGAAATAAAATCTCATCTCCGTGTCTCTGTATCTCTCCGTTCATCGCTGTATCCTGCTGGTCTTATCAGACCCTCACGTGCCCTGTTGGGCATACTCCAAACATCTATCACTCACCTTGGGTGATCTCGCCTGGCTACGAAATGATTCGTGGTGCTGCCGTAGTCGCAGTGTTCCTGTAAGTACCTCCCGTATCCGTGTTGTGAAAATAGTGCAAGTGATATAAACTACAAGTTTCATCATAGTTCCCAATTAATTCTAAAGTGCTTTATAATATTGTTCAGTTAATCAAATTTTTTCTGTGTACAATATCTTATCATTAAGTTCCGAAGCTCTGAGACTAGTGCAACATTCTTTTGCTATCGCAAATTCCCCGTACCTTGCGCGTTATTTTTGTTTTGTCTAACCGGCCATGCCTAAAGACGAGCTTTGTGTCATGTCCAAAGAAACACGAAATAGACATGAACTTCATTAGCAAAATCAATAAATTCGACGGAAACCGAGAAAAGCTCAATGCATTTCTAAATAATTGCAGAAATGCAATAAGCCTTGCATCATCGCATCAGCAAGACATAGTATTAAAATACATCTTAAGCCAACTCGAAGGCCGTGCCGAAAGCGCGTGCTCAATCAAAGAGTTTGATAACTAGCAACAGCTGGAGGAGTTCCTAAAAAATCAATTTGGCGAGAAAAAACATTACGCTGCATTACTCTCGGACCTCCAAGATTGCTGTCAATCTAATAATGAAACGGTTAACCAGTTCGCACTACGCTTAGAGACATGCCTAACCAAATTATTGACGGAAATTAATATTTCAATACCCACCAAAAAGAAAGCTGAACTGGCTGGCCGTGTCGCTGCAATGCAAGACTTAGCATTACATACATTTATCAGCGGCTTAAATTCTCGATTGTCGACTGTAGTTAGATGCCGTGAAAAAAAAAGTTTCCCAGTAACCAGAACAAAAGGAGCTTCGAAAGTCTTTTTCTTCAATACAGCATGGAATTCATAGAAGCCATTATTTATCAAATGGTAGACTGCTAAAAGCAATACTGCTAGGGTTGTTAAAATCTTACATATTGTAACTTTAATAAAATATTAACTTTAATAGTGCATTAGAGCTAATGGACTTTCCCTAAGCTTCTTTTACCTGTCGTCATGCGACCGTGTGTCTTTTTGTTACTTGTCCCAAAGTTGCAGTCTAGTTAAATGATGCTGCATAGCGCAGTAGCCAACTGTCGTTACAAGTATCGTGTAACAAGAATAACCGAAAGTTCCTTGGCTACTGTGACCTGCAGAGATCCATAATCGCGCAGAATAATGCTTCTTACACCAGAATCTTGCGCTTCGAACATGTCTAGCATTGTTACTAATTCACAGCTCACAGTGCAAAATTGCGAATAGCCGGCACTCACATAACGGGGTGTTGTTCAGAGGGCAGTATTGCGCTGTAGTCATCGATAGTAATTACGGAGTGTTGCGAGCCGGTGAATGTTCGTATCTTATCTAGTGTTGACACAAGTAACGCCGGCTCCACCGCACATCGTGCCCACGACATGTATCCACACGTTCCTCGAAGCTAGATGTGCAATATTGCCAAAACAGGGCGTTATCTACTTCCTTCGCCGATGAATAATCATGTCAGAACTGTGCTGCCCTACCCAGTACGTTATTTGGTCATGTTAAACTCAAATGCAACAGGAGAAATTCTCACCTAGTCTACATTTCGTACTTTGATTCCAATTGTTGTCATTACGTCAAAATATAAATACACAAAGTTATCGAGCCGTCTGCACAACGGCATCTCATTTTTAGGGTTCCGTACCTACTGAAAAAACGGAACCCTTATAGGATCTCTCGCCTGTCTGTCTGTCCGTTTGACACAGCCAATTTACTCCGAAGCTACTAGATCAATTGAGTTAAAAACGGACCTATAACGTAAATTAATAAATTTTAATGATGGGCCTAACTGATTTAATGATGCCACTTTGGGGGGGGGTAAATTATAAAATGTCCGCCTCTGTACTTTTGTGGTTGAAGTGTTAAATAAATAAATAATAAAAAAAAGTATTGCAAACTATGTATGTCGTGTTACATATCAAATGGAACGGCTCATTGTGAGCATCTCAAATAATATATATTTTTTTAATTTTAAGATAAATAGTTATGAAGTTATTTAGAAAAATAGGCGAAAATTGACCATTCCCCCCTTAAATCCGAAACTAGAGTGCCGAAAATTTTGTAAAAATTACAAAAAATTGTTATTTGTTTATAGATTACAAGATAACTTATAAGAAATCTATTAACGTACGGAACCCTCTCCACGCGAGCTCGCACGTCGTTGTCTCGTTTTTTTTTACAGCTAAAGGCGACTGTAATTCGAAACAACACAGATACGTCCCATTGCACAACCCCATTCCGAGATCATCTCTAATGCGCAGTGACCTTTTAAATGGGTTCATAGCAAAAGTACGTGTATCTACACTAATCTAACCCTTAACCTCATCTAATATACTCACAATTTAACAAAAACGTTTGTTCTAATACAATTGACCTACAGGTTAACTCGTGGAAGTTGTTTCTGCCGGATAGGGTTACATTTTATCTCATTACGGTCCCTGATAAATTAATTCGACTATTTAAATTGTTTTGCTCGCGGCGTACTAATAATGTGCAAGGGTCCAATTTCGAGGGAATCACATTAAAATCGTTTTTTCGCCAAGTGCTTCAATTGGTATATGCAGTTAAAACAGCATTCAGGGTCGTTAAAGCTATTGTACCAGCTAACAGCACGGCTGGCTCACTAGCTGCCAGATGGTCTATGCTCGTCTAATTGAGTATTCAGTTAAACAACCGGTGTTATTTTCACATTAGCTATTCAACAAGTAAGTAAAGTCAGAGGATGAAACCAAATGCGTCTCCGAGTTAATCGTGCGATGCGCTGTAAGTCTGTAACATGTATATTATTCAACACAATGTAAATTGTTGACGAACAAATGAAATGAAACAGTAAAGTGGGCTGCAGATGGCCGGCAGACAGAAGTTACGAACGCCTGTTGGTAAGACCGCCTCTACTGCCGCAGTGCTGCTAATAGGAATTACTACACAACACGTCTTATTATGCCGGCTATTAAGGCTCACTTTGATTTCCCCGTGTCGTATTAGTTGAACTATTGCTTAGGATGCGACATAACTATTCCAATTCGTTTTAAGCCCCGTTGGTGTTGACTGATTATTTCTGGGGATATAAAACTTGAGTAATTTTGAACCCCTTGTCACCAGACTTTTATTCTCAGCAGAGCTTATGAGCTCTGCTGAGAATTATCATTTATTATCATGCTCGGAAAAACGAAGTGACCGGTGTTGACGTAGGGATGGTAGCCTCCAGATACGCAGTAAGCTCATAAGGATAAGAAGCGCAAGCATAATAATGTCGTTATCTTTACGTATCTCGGTGAAGGCTAAGTAGATTTTCAGGTGCGTTTTGAATAAATTAACAAACAAATATATGACGAACATGTTGTAGATATTACACAGAGTGTAAAGGTCAAGTCGACGGAGTTCAAGGACAAAAAATCTGAAATCAATAACTGGCGCCTTAATCCGGTAGGTACAGTCAGCCCCAAAAAGATGTAAACACGGACTAGGAACCATTTCATTGTCTACAACCATTATTCCATAATTGTTGTTACAATGGAAAGCTACAAAACATAGTAACAATTCATATCATCAAAACGTGTGCGTAGTCGCAGCGGAAGAATGTCGAATTTCTTCATTTCAGTTTAGCAGATATTTAGTTTATGACGTCGTGTAATTCGACGGCACGGTTGGCGCAATGGCTGAGCGATTGGCTGCTGCGCTGCGTGTTGCGGGTTCGATCCCCGCACGGAACAAATATTTTTATGATCTACAGGTAGTTGTTCCGGGTCTGGCTGTTTGTGTATGTGAGTTTAAATGTTTGTAAACGCACCCACGATACAGGGGAAATTCCTAGTGTGGGGTAATGTTTGAAAAAAAAAAAATGTGTATTGTAAGTACAAATTTGTGCATCCAACCATTAGGGAGCTATTCAACAAAAACTGTTTTTGTTGAATACTACTACTTACAATACATAATTACACGACGTCATATACTAAATATCTGCTACTACTAAAATGAAGAAATTCGACATTTTTCCGCTGCGACTACGCACACTACCAAAACCTCCTACACAGGCCGGATACATAATAATATAAACACTCTATGAGACATCTTTTTGGGGCTGACTGTACCTATCTAATTATGTAATTACCTTAATAAGTAGTACTTCTTTACAGGCATGGAATGGACCTCAAATGAAATAGAATCCTCGCTACTTTGGCCTTTGTGTGAAGATTAATGATAGGTGCGAATGTGCGATGTAATCACATGAACTTGAACCGACCGCGGACCGCAGTGAATAAAAATATTCAAACTATTTGACGTAAAACTGTTATTGTTGTGGTCGGAAATGCAGAGTTGCATGTAAACTGCGTACAAATGCACTGTTCCTATAGCTAGCTACCTATATTCGATGTATCAATAATCCAAGTTTCAAGAACATGAGAACTTTACGGTTTTGTTGAAACTCGTAAAACCATGATACATTTTCGCCAAGTTGGATGAAGGTTATGAGACTCCTATGTCGTGTAAGCCATTCACCATCAAAAGGAAAAGCCACACGAAGGTTGTCTTCGTGATTTCCCTCGAACGTTATCCAACCGTGGAGTGTTAAGGTAATCAATTGGAATATTCAACTTCTCCCGAGATTCCGTGGAATGCCTAGAGATTCTACGAGATTCCTGATGTTACATTATTCCCTGGGACATTGCTTTATCAGTGACCTAAAAGTTAAGTAAGTAAGTAAGTTTATAGTAAAGCCTGACAAGAAAGTTAGCAAGTTATTTATTTTCAGAAAAGAGAAAACAACTGAAGCGGTCCGAGAAAGTCTCAACTTATTGCGCCATTCGATGGAAAAAGCAGCGGAATAAGTTTTATTATTCTTTTGCTCCATTGATGTAATTGCGGCGTTTATATGTGGCGATCCGCTGAGAGAATAAACGAATAAATATATTGCAGCTACCATAGCGACCAGAACACTACCGCGTAGCTTCATAATTAGGTGTGGGTAGCAAGTTGGCCTCCTTATGATCTGTTCAGTGTTACGCCACTGTAGCAGTAGCACCTAATATCCTAATATCAGGTTTAGTCAGTCTATTGTATCTTCTGACTACTGACGGGCTAAGTGCGTTTAGCAAAAAACTGCAAGGCCACAGCAAAACTATTTCTGTTGCCCATTACGAGGCGGTATGGCGGTATTTTTGGCGCCAATCGTAACATTCGGTTATTAACGAAGCATAGGAAAACGATGGCTGATTTCAAACAAAACCGCTCAATCTAGCCTATCGTTAGATATTGTTTTTGAGGCGGTTTTGGAAGCAGCCTAGACCCTTTTACACGACGATTTTTTTATCGTCAAATATCAATTAGCAGTCAACGTATTCAACATTTTACGTATACTCTTTACTATCAATAGCCATAAGGGGCATACGATTTGTGAACTAGATGAGTTCATGGCCGTAAACTGACGACCGACAACATCATCAAGTAAGGCATAATTTTATTATTCGGGTGAAGAAACCAGTGTTTGTAACTCACCTGTATGACAAGCGGGCGCACAGCGTGTATGCTCTCGTCGCTCACGTGTGACGGGAACACATCCAGGTCCAGGTCGATGATGGCACATTTCGAAGAGTTGCAGTAGTTGGACACCTGCGACAGATAAACCGATGGCTTGCTTTGACGATATATGAATGGCGAGAATAGAATGGGTCATTTGGCCGCATTTGTGTAGTGGTGCTGAAAGCCAATAGTTGTTGACGGATGTTACCACTCCAATGAATAATCGCGTGAAGTGAAAAATTACCATAATCGTTCTAAACTGTTCAAAGGTAATTTTCGCCTCAGTTGCAAAGTTAAATTCTTCATCAAATCAGAAAAAACAACAAAGCAAGCCCATGTGAAGCCTTTGGAAACTAAAGCCAAGCTAATTATGTTATTATTTTAATCAAGGTAAGAAAATTAGGAACACTGGAAGGACTAAAGGAAGGTTGACTGGTAGAGAATGGCTTGTGGCAATTACTCCCCTATTATAAAGATGAAGTTTGTAAGTTTGGATGTAGGGGGGTAATCTTGGAACTACTGATCCGATTCCGAAAAATCTTTCACAAATGGGAAGCTACATTATCCCCGAGTGTATATATACAGGATTCCCGTGGGATTATTTCCGACTATAACGCGAGCGAAGCCGCGGGCAAAGGCTGTACAATAAATAAATAATATGAGATACTACTCACCACAGACAGAGAATAGGGCTTTAAACCTAGATTGTAGAGCAGCACGGTGTAGGGCAGCTTGGCGGCAGCGCGCACGAAGCTGACGGCCTGCGCGTGAGCGTCGCCGCGCGCGTACGTCACGAGCGCGGGAGTGGTGGTGTTGTGCCACAGCTCCTGGCGCCCATCCAGCCCCAGCAGCCGCGCGTACTGCTCCTCCTGCACCAGGTGGTTCTCCTCCACATCGCGCAGGTTCTCCTGCTGGGACAACGACGCCTGTTGCGTGGTAAATCTCATTTTAATGGTTGATAATGGAAACATAAATAAAAAAATGTTTATTATGCTATCAAGAATCTTTAATTAATACATTATTTTTTGAATTGCAGTTAAAAGGCGGGTAATCCAGCAAGCCCTAAAAGAGGCTTATGTATGAGAATAGAGCCAACTTTACACAATTTCAAATTTACAATCTGTATAAATGATCATAATAGGTATACTTGAAAACATTTACTTTATAAAGGTGTGCCAGAGACTTCCAACAATAATAAATAAATTATATTTTATAATAATTTATATTGTTCCTTGAATCTAGTTTATTTATTTATTTAAGTACAGCACCAACAGCTATCACAGAAGGATGACAATTGTGTAAGTACACAGAGACAATAATATAGGTTCTCATAGGTGACAACAGAACAAGGATATATATAATTCATAGGATAGTACAATAGACCCCTGTGCTTTTTAGCAGATGCTATAATTGGTTTATGTGACAAGTGGTTTTGTTATATTATTAAAGTGGACATACTGTCATTACCCAGCAGTGAGAGGTTTCTGGCTGTTATGATAATCTATATTTTGACCATAAATATAGGTGAGCTTCATGTGTATAAAGTATTTTTATTTATTTAGATATTAAGCCTTAATACAGGAGTTATTTTAATTAAAAATGTAGAAATCACATGAGTTCTTTTCTTAAACTACATATTCATTGAAACCTGATGATATCATTGGTACCCATATTTAAGGTAAAAGAAAATTACTTCTATTGGCAGAAGTATGTTATATTTCAATCTGGTTTAAAGGATCATAATGTCATCTTAGGGGTGGGTTATAACTTATAACCACATAACATTTTATTTTAAAAAAATGTAACAATGAACTGGAATACTGTTCATATTATTGATTAAAAATAGTACAAATCTTTGTTGAAGCAGTCTTAAGATTACAATGTAAAAAAATGTAGTCTTTGTTTACATTTGAATATCCACTTCAGTGATTAGTGATTGAACTCCATTGTTTGCAGAAAACGCATTTAATTGTAAACAATGTGTAACAGGCCCAAGTAAGTGAGGCAAATGTTACAAGATTAAATAATAAGTCAATATTAAAACTGATGAAGCTGTGTTCAGCTTTAAAAATATTTTAAGCAACTTTTATTTATTTATTTTTGTAAATTATAACCACATCATTCTATTAGAAGCTAGATTAAAAACAATTTTCACTCACGGGATCATTTCCATGATTGTTCATTATTTGGTAGCCAATATTATCCCGTAAGTGACAGTATAGGTTTAGTTGTAAACCGTGAAAGCTTAAAACAGTTTTTAAAAATAAATTGACACAACAAAAAAAATTGTAAGTAGTCCTATTTATTTGAAAAATGAATTGCAATTTTACAAACCTGAAAATCTTTTATGTGCTGGTGTGTTTGCGTAACAATGCTCTGGATGGACTGTGGCGGCTGCGAGTGGAAAACTATCAGAAATATACTTATTGCAAACACCGACGTCGAAAACAGCAAGAAACTCTTAGTTTTCATTTTGTCCGCACATTATCACACACTGCATTCGACTCCAAACATTTTCTCCACCACTCACGTTTAACAATCGGTCAGAAGCTCCCAGAGATCCGGCTAAATCATTTTCGAAATTGTTCTCTCACAAAATAAAAGAAATCAATATCAATGACACGAGTCACCGCAAACCCACACGCGCCTGACGCTAAATTACAGGTACGCACATGCTAACTTTAACACAATGTTATGCCGCACTCACGATAAATTATTTACGCGGATGCCGCTATTTAATTATTTCATGTTGTCGTATATTTGTATTCGAAAAAGCAATCGCTCTGAACGAAAAAGCGTTCGATTGTCTCCTTTGCCTTTGTTTGACAGCTGTCAAAAGAGCTCTGTAGTGTTACCTTTTGTATATGTATTTTACATTTATTTCCACCGAGAACGAGTGTAGTTTTTGGTTGTTTTAGTCGATTTAAATCAAAAGACTCGTGTTCACGTGGTGAAATTTAAAAAAAGATCTAATATGGGATTGCCAATTTTGAGATTTTTCCCATAATCACGAGACAGTTATCAAAGAAGAGAATTTATGAATCTTTTTTTTTTAATTCCGCTTTTTCCTACAAAAGTGAAACCTACACGATCAAAATGTATAAAACAGCTGCAGATGTACCGAACGTAGTAACCGTTTGTGTGTCGGTGTCCCTTCCACCTTGTACATGATATTGTTGTCGTGTCGTGGTGGTTCGTTTTTTATCTGATCCGCTTCTCCCCAAGTTGCCATTTCAAAACCAACAAGTACCAATGTGACTTTTCGAAGTCATTTGTACTTTCTAAGTAGTTTCTACTTAGGCACCACTAACTAATAGTGAAGGCAAAAATAATGAAGAAAACCTGGACTTCGGTCTGAAATTGCCAACCCGCAGTAAGCAAGCGGTGATCAAGCTCATTCCTCCTCTGTGAGAGAAATGACTTTTGCCCGATATTTGGGACATTACAGGCAACAAAAAATATGGTATCAGGCAGTTTACCGTGTCAATATAGGACGTAGGTAAAGCTCCAACCCTTCACAATACAGAAACAATGTTAAAATAATACTTTTTTTGGAGGTTGTATGCTGGCCCACTGAGAGCGCTTTAAGGCTGCACCGGGCACAGCACGGCAGGGTATTTTATCTTTACCCAACGTAAATTCATACGTAGCTATCGGTAGTAACAAGATACAGAGTCCAATGTTCAAAACCGTGAAGAATCTCTTTGATGTCTTGGGGCGGATCTCTAAACATTGGAACTTATAATATAAATAGCTATCAGTAGTACCAGCTACGTAAAAATTTACGTTAAGTAAGAATAAAATGCTATGCCGTGCCGTCCCCGATGTGCGCTAGCCTTCATAAGTAATAATATTTTATGTCACCTGATCATTGAATTACTAAAAGCTTAGGCTGCGAAGATTACATGTCGTGCATTGTTCAGAATATGTAGAACATAAAAGACAAACCAAATTGTTTTTGTTATTATGGGTAAATCAAATGTGTGATTTAAGTTTCTATGTGTATCTTCGGTTGGTCTTCACTGTTTCTTTTATATTCTAGCAGCGTAGTAGTAGAGTATCCTGGGTAAGTTGGTGACTTGGTGCACAGCAATATTGGGGTATTTTTTTATAGGATTGGTAACCCCTCGCGTCCAAATGTCATCAAAGTTCATCAAACTGCGTTCCAGATACAAATTATTATAATGTGCATAAGAACAATTGCTTATCTCTTCCTAACAGATGATGTTTTCGTATGGGCTTACTAAAATATTTATGTTTATATGATGTATTCATAACATACTGTCTCTGGAACACCAAACAAAATAAAAAAGGATTCTTCGTCGTGAAGAATCCGGTATTAATGTTAAATTGTTGTTAAAATACTTGTATTGCATATTTACAATAGTCACGTATTTCATTAAAATTACCGGGAATATGTCGAATATATCAAAAAGGAGAAGAGAGGGTTCGAGGACCAAGATCAAGGTACGGAAAGAGGTCATGTCGTGGCCTACTCATTCACGGAGCATATCGCCGATTCGCCGCCTACGAGGCATGATTTCTGTTCTTGTTTTACAATAGCTGCCCTCAAATTGCGCTCATTTAGTTGTCTATAGCATGAAAAGCCGTTCCCGCTATGATGAATGTTCCAAACACCTGACCAGCTAATCAGTTCCGCATGACTTATTCATCAAAATAATCATGTTTTTGTCATTTACAAATTGGTAGAACTCGCGTAATCTGTGCACGTGCTGATAACAAATGTGGTGTTTGTTAAACTTAGCCAATATAACTATGCACTCTCCTTGCAGTATTCAAAATAACATATTTATATTAAAACTACAATTAATTCTTTATCATCATGAATGAAATCACAGACTGACCAACAAGGTCATTATTTGTGGGTGTTTTGATAACAATAATCTAGATATGTAGTTGAATTTGTGTCACTATGCTACAAAGTGTGTCACTAACTGATAAAAAGTTTGAAATTTAGATTTTCTAAACAAAGAGCAATAACATTAAGATAAACATCATTGTTAAGGGTAAAATATAGATATTCTATTGTGTTAGCATATCTGTTGTTTCACAGGAAAACACACCTAAATACATAGTGTACTATTTATGATGCATAATAATATTATAATTGTAATTATTTTATTTGTGTCATAAATACCTTTACTTGTAAAAAAAAATTGTATGATAATGTAAAGAAACAAAATGATAGTAATTATAAAAATTATAATTTTTATTTCGTTAAAAGTAGAGTACTTCTAGAAACATATTAGCATTATTACGTCAAGCTAAGATGTAATTATTTTGTATATAGAGCATGGGTGACCACAAAGAGTTCCTGAAGCGCATCACCAAGACGCTATACTACGGGCAGCTGCCAATGCTGCCCTGTCTGAGCCTGCCCGTCACTGGTATGAAACAAAACTGATAATACAACAAAATTTCAAAATTAAATAGTTTCTATATTAAACAGGACTTGACCCTTGGCAAGAAGGACATAAAATAATATTATTATTTCTACAAACATTGATTACTTCACAGTTTAATCACTGGCAAAAAATAAAATAAAAACTGTCTTGAAAATGGGCCCAGCAAAAGACTGATGATGTTCAACATTGTAAATTGTGATAATTTCTTTTCTCTTTCTTTTTTTAAAAATAAAACCTTGCCCCACACTAGGAAGTTCTCCTGTATCGTGAGTGCGCTTACAAACATTTCAACTCACATCCACAAACAGCCAGACCCGGAACATTTACCTGTAGATCATACAAATATTTTTTTCCGTGCGGGGTCGAACCCGTGACACGCAGCGCAGCAGGCGACCGCTCAGCCACTGCGCCAACCGTGCCCTCAATTTGCAGAGATCTCGTGTGAGCTGTGGTCGGTGTCGCAGCGCGGGCGCTCGCTGCGGCGCCTGCACGCGGACGCGGCGGCCGGCATCGCGCGCAGCGCCTGCGTGTCGCCGTGCGCGCTCGTGCTGGCCATCTTGTACCTCGAGCGACTCAACGCCTGCAACCCCGACTACATCCACAACGCCTCACCTGCTGATCTCTTCCTTGTTTCACTGGTGAGTATAACACTGGGAAGGGACCCTAACTGCTTGGCCACGGGCTACACGCTCCCAGCATGCCGAGCCACCGCAACGCGGTTTGAGAAGAGTCGCGTAAAGAAAGATTCACCTTCATAATTATTTGAGACTGATCTAAAGGTAAGGTTGTTATTTTCAGATGGTGGGTAACAAGTTCTTGCAAGACGATGGAGAAGACGACGACGTGATATGTTCCGAATGGGCCGCCTCCGGTGGACTAGAGCTCAACCAGCTCAAAAAGCTGGAAATTGAATTCCTTAGCGCAATTGTAAGTAGTCTGTACAACTAGTCTAAAACAGAAATATATCTTTTGCACCAATCCAGGCTAGAAGCCAAAAAAATGCTAGCTTCTAACTTAATTGTGTATGAACAGGATTGGAATGTGTTTGTGAGCGATAAATCGTTCGAGGCTGGGCTGCTGTGGCTGGAGCGGCAGGTAGCACTGAAGCAGGCGCAGCTGCGCGGCTTCTTCACGTACGCCGACCTGGCGGCCGCGGCCGACGCCGACCTGCTGCCGCCGCTGGCGCGCGGGCTGGGCGCCGCCGCCGCCGCGCTGGCGCTCACCTACCTGACCAGCTTCGTCACACTGCTCACGTCCACGCTTCTGGTGTCGCACGCCTGGCTTCCCGCGCTACACTACGTCGCCTCCCGTCCGCCGCTCTCTCCGCTCAACCCGCTCTCCACACTCGACGAGCTCAATACAAATATTATAAAGCACAGTTTGCAACCGGAACTGATCCCCTACACAAACAATGCAACTCTAGACCAGTCCACTTTAGATATACTCACTGAAGAGAGTGTCCCGGACAGCTTAAAGTGTTGCACAAAGTGGACTAAGTACCAAGACAGCACGGCCACCAAGAGGAACTGGTACGACGCGGTCGTGGTGTACGACTGGAAGTCGCTGGAGCCGTGGTGGTCCACGACGTCGGTGCTCAACTGGCTGTACCAGAGCTCACTGGTGAACCCCATGCAGCGCTGGCTGGACAAGCTCGGCGAGTACGCGGAGCTAGTATCGCGGGACCTGGGCGGCGGCAGCGCGGAGATGCACTGCTCTGCGGGGCTGGCTGGTAGGCGGGGCTCGCCGCCCAGCTGCGTGCGCCAGTGGCTGAACCTCAGCAAGCTGGGCGCGCTCGTGGGCTCCGTGTCGGACCGGTAGAGCGCACGCGAACAAGGCTGGTAAATGGATAACGAGTGATGCCGGGTTCACAGGGCAATTTACAACACCTACAATATTATATTATTAGGAACTATTCCACCCTTGATATTAAGAGTAAATCTTAACCTTTGTTAGCTGTTTAGCTTTCTAAGATGGTTCTGTTTTTAACAACTAATTTTCGTAAGTTTTGAGGTGTTAAAATAACTTGTTGTTACTTAATTATTTTTTTCAGTACACAGTTAAGTTTGCAGCACTGTATGTTTTGTAGTGACGATATGAATGCGTTGTAAAATGTCTCGTGAGCAATGTTTATTTATAATACTTATTAAGACTCAAGCTTCCATCCTTCTGTGACTACTAATATCTAATATGACTAACTGAGAGGCTCCAAACACTCGTATGCGCTGTACATTGAATGCTACAAGTACTATTTTAAAAAGATAAATCCATATTTTAAAATACTTTTAATAAAAACAGATATATATTTGTTAACTGTGAGCCGGTTGTGTCTGTTGCTCAGCGGCAATAATCTTGTGCATTGTAAACCCGTGAATGTTAACTGATCTACAGAAGTTTCAGTGCATGCAAAGTCCAAACAATTTTATTGGAAGTAAGAAAGGCACAGTGTAAAATATTGAAACTCATACTACATTATTTACAAGCCAAGTGTCCGAACATAATTTTTTAAATAGCAAACTCAACAGTACTGTAGGCAGACACACTGGAAGATTGTCCTATCGCACTGTATTTCTGTAAATCCGAGAACATTTGTGTACATAATAAATAACACTTGTTATATATTTTTTATAAAACTTGTCCGCGACGTAATAGAATTAGCGCGGCGTTCAGACAGTATCGCTCTAGTGCTATCAATATTTCTATCTATTTTTGTATGTGATGTGGTGTATTAAAACTATGAGCATTGAAAATATACGTTTTATTTTGTAAAAAAATATAGAATACAATATTTCTTTAAAATAATGAGTACTTAGTCAATTACGTACTTGGTAAAACATCAGTGTTTTCCAAAGAATGGCATTGGCTACACTTATCACAATTGGTCATTTATACAATACATTACATGAACGAACAAATACACATCAAACTTCATAATTGTAATAATATATACAGTACCTACATCCTATTATTATCATACATACAAAATATCGAGCACCTTCGGGGCGTCAAGCAGGCAACCTATCTTACTCCATGACGCTGATGATTCCAATACTTGCAGTTGTTCACCTACTGTAAAATATTTGTTTTGAAAATACCCAGGATAAAAAGTAAATAAATGCAATTATGGAACGTTGGGAACAATTAAGTACAATTATACACATACAATAAGTTATTTTTTACATTCAAGTAGAAGCTTAAAAAAACAGTCTCTTGTATTTTAGTTGTAAACCTGACAGTGTGGCAAATTACAACGGATTCAATATTTTTAAAATCACGTAAAATATCTACTTCTTCAAAATAGTTTACAAAATATAATGGATTATGGTATCTATAAAAAGTTAATTTTCTTTATCACACTACTTTGGACGAATACAACGATGGGTTCGTGGAAACTGTCCATACGACTGGGTCTAAGTTTTTCAAGACACGTCGTGCACACAACAAAAAGCTCTCTGATCATACTCTCGAGCTCATGAAGGAGCGGCGTGAGATGATCCTGCAGTCTTCAGACGAGGCGTGGAAATACCGGCAGCTCAATAGACGGATCTCTAAATTCTTGTAGAGCGACCTCCGCCGCTTTAATACCGAGCGTATTAAAGACGCTATTGAGCGGAATAAAGGCTCCAAGGTATTTTCAAGAGATCTGGCTATTGGGCAGAGCCAGCTCACGAAACTGAAGACCGACGATGGCAGGATCGTATCCGCTAAACCGGAGCTGCTGTACACTTCAACCAGTAAACCCGTTGCAACTCTAGCTGACGACCCAAGAGCTAGACTGACCCGACACTATACCGAAGACATTCCGGATGTCAGCCTGTACGAGATTAGGATGGCTCTTAAACAGCTTAAAAACAACAAGGCACCGGGTGATGACGGAATTACGGCCGAATTCCGGTACTTAAGGCCCTTCAGAAGCTGTTTGTTTTCGTCATACTCGAGGGGAAAACGCCGCAGGCATGGTGCAGGGGTGTGGTGGTACTCTTCTTCAAAAAGGGCGACAATGCGCGGCTGAAGAACTATAGGCCCATCTCACTTCTAAGCCATGTCTACAAGTTGTTCTAAAGAGTCATCACGAATCGTCTCGCGTGCAGGTTTGACGATTTTCAGCCTCCCGAACAAGCCGGATTCTGAAAAGGCTTTAGCACCGTAGACTACATACATACGCTGCAGCAGGTTATACAGAAGACCGAAGAGTATAACCTGCCTCTCTGCTTAGCGTTTGTGGACTACGAGAAAGCCTTCGATTCGATCGAGACTTGGGCTGTACTGCAGTCTCTCCAACGGTGCCAAATCGACTATCGGTACATCGAGGTGTTGAAGTGTTTGTACAAAAACGCCACCATGTCAGTCCGACTACAGGACCAGACCTCGGAACCTATCCTTCTGCAGCGAGGTGTGAGACAGGGAGACGTCATATCTCCGAAACTGTTCACCGCTGCACTGGAGGATATCTTCAAGGTTCTGGACTGGAGAGGGCTAGGCATCAACGTCAACGGCGAGTACACGATACCTTCGATTTGCCGACGATATAGTGGTCATGGCTGAGACCATGGAGGAAGAGGTCAATCGTCGAATCCGACTCGGCTGGGCAGCGTTCGGGAAGTTGCGTGGTATCTTCTCGTCCAACTTACCGCAGTGTCTCAAGACGAAAGTCTATGACCAGTGTGTGTTGCCAGTGATTACATACGGGACCGAAACGTGGTCGCTCACAATGGGCCTTATCAGAAGGCTTAAAGTCACCCAAAAGGCAATGGAGAGGGCTATGCTCGGAGTTTCCTTGCGTGATCAAATCAGAAATGAGGACGGATGTCCTCATTTCAAGAGAACCAAGGTAACCGACGTAGCCCGAAGAATAGCCAAACTTAAGTGGCAGTGGGCAGGGCACATAGGTGGACCGATGACCTGATGAAGGTTGCAGAAATCCGCTGGATGGGAGTCGCACGGGACCGGTCAATGTGGCGACACTTGGGGGAGGCCTATGTCCAGCAGTGGACATCTTTCGGCTGAAATGATGATGACTACTTTGGAACAAAGTTTGTGCAGCGGTGTAGATCGGTAAGGTATACATATTTACGACATAGAAAGCAAACATAATTATATGTATTTCAATAATCATTGACCAAATATCAACACCAGAATTATCCTGCATGTGGAAGTTTACATTGATTTCCTAATTATCAATTAATAACTAAAAAACTAGTATTATCGATCAACTACTAAATTAACTCTACAACCCAGTATTGACTACGTATTTTGGCACTATTCTTAGACGTAGGGGTATAATTGTGCGCAGTCATTGATATGTAGCACCTGACCTACCTTGGAAAGTAAGGTTGTATCGAGTAGGTAACTCCTTATTGCTTAATTGTTTGAACTAATAAACAGCTAAGTCACTGTTCCATTGACAAATTTCCTTTCGACAAGTATCCTAAATCTCTCATAAAATAAATGCAAAAAATCTCGGCAGTGAAATAAAAGCTGGTTAAATCACGGCTAAATGCAATGGAAACAGAGTGTATCTTGAGCAATTAAAGGTATTACGACTAAATTAACATACAGTGGACTACAAAGGGAACTGTTACTTGTCCATCCGCAACCATTCCAATATTAAGTTAAACCCCAAAGGTTACATAACTTCCCTCTTAAAACTTCTTACGCAATACTGGAAAGTCTTTTATTTTATCTTCAGGGCTCATAGAGGCCGGGGTGCAGGTAGAGCCGCTTGTTGAAGCCCCAGCGATCTACGGAGGACGTCTGCCGGTGGAACTTGAACTGCATGCGCTTGTCCACCAGCGTGAACAGCTTCTCAACGTGGCAGTCGTGTGCGCGCTCCGCGAACACCTCGCATAGGGCCTGGATGTACCAGGAGCCGCGCTTGCCGTCGCGGTGGGCCACGAGACCTGGAGAATGAAATTATATTCATTTATTTGTAATATTAGCTGATAGGATGGAATTTGGTACTTAGGGCCGCTTAAAACACATCGAAACAGGGAAATGCTGGTTGTTGCTGGGTAAGTAAATCATTTAGAGTTGGCCCAAGTTTCAAGTCACTGTTAGTTAACAGAGCAGTTGGTCTGATAATTGAAGAAGGTGTAGTACTTTGCTGAGCTGGTCATGTTACCGAAGTCACCGATGGCCGATGGAGCAAACGAGTTCTGGAGTGGAGATATCAGCAAGCGCCGCGTGTGACAACTCCGAGATATGTGGCCCGACGACCGAAAAAGGGTGGCTGACAGGGGGAGCATAGTAGAAGCTTATGTCCAGCTGTTTACTTTGTTAGGTGAAGTTTATGGTAGTACTAGCTAATGCCCGCGGTACAATTGTCCCACGACATTATACTACCGGAATAAAAAGTATCCTATGTGTTAATCTAGGTTATAAGCTATCTGTATGCTTAATTTCACATCCATCAAACCTCACAAACTTTCGCATCTAAAATCTATACTCTATGCAAATAAATTAAATTAAAATATCTGTTTGTAATACCAAAATAACAGCTTTTTACTGAATGCGTAAGAAAGTATATACGGCACGTATAACTAAAACCCATTAATTTTTGTCGGTCTGTCTGTCGGTCTATTTATTCCGGCTAATCTTTGAAACGGCAGGACCGATTTTGACGGCAATTTTACTGGCAGATAGCTGATGACATAAGGAGTAACTAAAGGTACTTTTATTTTAGAACAAGAATTAGGATTCCGGGCAAAACAATTAACTTAATTAATTAAATTGGTAACAAAATTCGATTCAAAAAGGGAAGTAATATGTTTTTAGAATAATTTCACGCGAACGAAGATCGCGGGCAACAGCTAGTTTAAAATATTAGAAAAGTAGGAATGACTGACCCGGCAGCGTGGAGTGTGCGATGAGTATATCCGAGAAAAGAGGTGTCTCCTGCAGCGTGAGGCCGGCGCGCGGGGCGGGCTGCAGCACGATGACGTCGGGCGCCACGGGCTGCCCGTCCACCTGCACGGCGCCGTCGTGGGCCGGCATGGGCATGTGCGCGGGCTCCGGCTCCACCCGTCGCGTGTAGTCGTCGCTGCTGCCTCTGTGAGTTATACGCATTATAGTCGTACTGCGTAGGCGCTCGTTGGAAATATAAACTGAGCTTCTCAAGTATAGCATAGGCTTAGCATATAGCATGGTCACGGGCTTGTCTCAGTGAGAGCATGGACGCAGTGCAGGTTGGTAGATGTTACGTGTCTTCGAATTTTTTGGTCTAAGAAATGCCGGTTTTTTCACGATGTTTTCGTTTATTGTTTTGGGAACAGAGGTGATGAAATAAATTACACAAAGTAAGATGGTTGCTGGTGGCCCTTACCAGTGGAAAATCACTACTATTACATACTTGGAAAATTTTAATGATACTGACCTGCACATCTGAAAAATGAAGACCTTGGGCACGCCGATGAGCGCGGGCATGTTGCGGTTGTTAAAGTATTCCATGATCTCGTAGAGCGAGATGAGCTGGCCGTCTTTGCAGCGCACGTCCAGATCGGAGGAGCGCGCGCGCTCGTAGCCGTGCGAGGAGACCACGATGAACACGCTCTCGATGTCCACCAGCACGTTGTTCAGATTCTTCAAGGTCTCGAGTGTTTCCTGTAACAAAGTGATGAAAGAATAAATGCCTCAGAATTAGCACTTTTTCACTTTTAACCCCTTCACAACTTGTTATTGTTTAACCTGGGGAGAGGAGGTGCCACAAGAAATGTTTTAAACTAAGCAATATGCACGTGAGAGATGACAATATGAAACATTGTGCAATAACGTTTGCACATATTTATTGCGCAATTCGAAAGAGTGACAATAATCTAGGTCTGAGCCACTCATGTCCGGCTATTTTAATGTTGCTATCTCAACTAAAAACACTAGAAATAAAGGCATTGATACCTACTACTGCAATTTACACACGGTTCAATATATTCAATAGCTATCATAGGAAACTGAACCACAAGCAATAGAATTAAGGTTCCTAATGAAAAGAAGCTGATGTAGACTTACGGTTTTAGTAAGGTTGAGGTACCCGAGCCTGCGGAAGCCGAGCTCATAGAACAGGTACTTGAGGTGGTTGCTGTCAACGTCGCTTCCGTTGCGTTTCGTCTCGATGTCATTCTTGAATTCCGAGTACGTGAAGTCCAGCAGTACACCGCGGTTACGGCCGCGCGTCCGATACAGTTTCAAGTCTATAACAAGGTAACTGTGGAGACTGAAGAGTCAACATACGTAGCATATTATGACGCTGAGATAACATGAGGACCTTCAAACGATTTGACAGATTTTCTTGTATAGTCGCTAAGAACACACTCAATCCAGTCACATAGATTTTTTTTGATAGCCAGCCACATATAAAACTTATAACAACCCTCTGTCTCTCGGGTGCTAAAATCTAGAGCAAAGTACAAATACGCTAGCGATGTCAAAATTTCAGATTTTGACAGCCGATTTGTTGCAAGCGAGGCGAAAATCGTTTCGTACATAATTATCTTGTCTCCATGACTCAAAGAGTTTGTGAGTGCAGGTGCTGACGCATACGGGTGAGGTAGGCACGCGGGCGCACACCCGCGTAACAGGAAAAAACCTCTAGAAACATGACTACCCAAAAATACTAATAATGGTTTAAGTAAACTCAAAGTTTGATTGTGTTTGCAGTCAGGGGTCAGTTTTATCTGGAAACATGACATTTCTGGCCTATTATAGATACACACATTTAACTTGTAACACTCGTCTTTTTGTCAGGGATTGAAAATAACCCTAAGACTGTCTGTACAGTCGCCATCAGATATATCGTAGCGGGCGAGGTACTCAAATATTTCGGAGCAGCATTACTTTTCAATAAATTCGTTACACTAGAAATTGTCAATAACATCAGAACAAGCAATTTGTCATAAATATAAGAGCAGCGGCTTTCAATGAATTCGGAGCACATAACGAGGTAAAATATCAGAAAGCACAGAATGTCAAAGGTATCTACGCAGTCAGGATGATCATAAAGATCGGAACATTTATGGAAAATATACCATAAGTCTGTATCACACAGTTTAAATTCGTTAGATACTATATTGACTTGTAAGTTGTCAAAAATGATTTTGACAAGTATTGTGGATTCTAGTATATATTATAGCAAAAGCCATGCAAGTGCTAGTGCAAGTGTAAGTTTTCAAGCAGCGCACTCGAAAACTGCATAATGTCAATCTGACAGATTAATAACTATTATATTTCTATTGAGAGGTATGCATTTAAGTATTATATTATAAGTAAGGTGAATAAAAACGTGTAATTAAACAGAAAATACTTTTTATTTTATTTTTACCTCGTTATGTGCTCCGAATTTATTGAAAAGTCGCTGCTCTTATATTTATGACAAATTGCTTGTTCTGATGTTATTGACCATTTCTAGTGTAACGAATTTATTGAAAAGTAATGCTGCTCCGAAATATTTGAGTACCTCGCCCGCTACGATATATCTGATGGCGACTGTACGAGAATGTAGTGCTAACTCCTGGTTGGAGTTTAGCAGTGAATATTTCTCTGCTGAAATAATGTTGCGTCACAATTTCACAAACCTTTAGTGTCGTCGTCTTCCATGAACTGTTTGCTCTTGACGACAGTAAACGGGGGCACCATTGACTCGTCGCAGACAGCATTGTCGTTCTCGGGGACAGCTGCCGGTGGCGGTGGCGGTGGCGGCGACGCCTGGGTCCTGTCTGAAAGACAGACTGTTGCTTTAGGCTTAAGTTGTAAACTTAATAATTATGTCAAATGACCAGTCACCAGAGTCGGTAGAGCTATTTTGTGTACTTGCGATATGTTGTCTTAATATGGACACTCCAGGAATCCCGGGATTTTAAATATGTATATATTATTAAATAACTTAGAAATTACTTTGTAAAAAGCTATTCACGTCTGAAGGAATAATGAAAGAACACAAATATCCCTCCACCCCTCCGACAGGTAAGTATAAGACGGATATGTTTCAGGTTAATGAAATTAAAAACTTTATTTTTTATACAATATATTTTTTAATTTTTTGTTACAATTTTGTAAAGACAAGTATCAATCGCCGTTACAAACATATTCTAACGTTCTACAAGATCATGTTTCCTTACAAATCCATATTAACATATTGATGTTTGTGGTCATTGAACCAAAATAGCTCTACCTACTCCGATCATTGCTTATGACAGTTCAACAAGTGGAATATTGTCCAATCAGAAGCACAGCTGATTGGCTGTTAAGAATGTTAGGCACTGATGGATAGTCTGGGTGAAACTGTCTCAGAGTTATCCTAGCATTGTTTTGAGCCTCCAGAAAAAAGATGTTACAACTTAACTCTTAAATTTCCGATCAGCAATCAAGTATCTAAATAGGTGTTTTTTTTGCAAGATAGGCCTGCTCTTGACATTGATAATGCCTGATGGAAAGCCATGCATGAGGTCTATGGTCTTTATCAATTATCCTAAAACACATTACTTACTTTTATTTGCATCAACTTTCTGTCTATTTAATGTGAGACTGTGGAAATCATCATTGTCCATAGGATTAGGCTTCTTTTCTGTAAAATAGCAATAGATACAATATTCATTTTTCTGTTTATGGTATTATCATTATACTCAGTTCTTGTAGATAATCACACGAACACTCAAAACGAGTAATACACATCATAATATGAAATTTAGGAAATTATCAAAAATTTTATGTAATATAACTTACTTGGGAGTGGAACAAAATTCCGTTGACTTGGAACAAAAGGGTTATCAGGGTCTAGATCCCGCACCAAGTCCCAGTAGCCCAACTCTCCAAGGGCATCTACAAGATGGCCAAAGGCATGGGGTCCACGCATTGGGATTTGTATGTAGAGCTTACGTTTACGATCCCTTTCTGATTCGGCAGTATTCTGTAATGAATGTTTTGTTTCTGACACTTTTGTTGTATGTTCCAATCATTTCAGGTCATATAAAAAGTAATTATTTACATATATGGGACAAGTGCAGGAAGTTTATTTGTTGCGTAAACACATCAGGTAAAGACAAATCATATGAGTGAATACTACGTTCTCAAATATCTATGACTCATTGCTGGGGTCACAGTTATTTAAAACCTAACATAGAACTTAGCAATACATTGACTTACCCTATACTGTTCGATCATTTGATCGGAGAGTACGTTCTTTTCATACATAGCTGTAACGACTGAGTCTAGATCCGTCCGCTCCACCAACGAAGTAAAGTTACTTTGAATCGCATCTCTGTGTGCTTGCTGCATGGTAACTGATTATTTTGAGCTAATTTTACTTTGTTGACATACAAATTAATATTAAAGTAAAGAAACTAACACAAACCAAACAGGACTCGTTGGTAAGAATTTACAAACAACAAACAAGCACTTGCTTGAATGAAATCAGAATGAGCCAATGATTTACCCAATGGGCTGGTGCGAAAATGAGTAATAACTAAATTGTCAAACTCAAAATGATACAAATGTCTATTATGACAGCAATTTCATTCGATGTTGCTATTTTAAATAACTCGGGTGACGCATTTCTATTTGTTCATTCGCACAAGATGCTCATTAAAATACACATAGAGAAATAAGCTCTAGAGCTGGGCTTACACCAACATAAAACGATACACAATGGAGTCTGCCTGTGAATGAACCAATTTTATATAACGTCTATGGCCTTAGGTCAATGTACCAAGGAACTTGCAGTTACCAGCACATCAAGCAACCCGAAACTGTCAAATTTTCCCAATCAACCTTGAACCTAATTCTTTAGTGACAAAGTTTATTTACTTATACATAAAAGTAGTAGTTTTTGTTCTTGTTTGTTTTTTTTTTTTTTTTTGTAGTTTATTGCCACAAAACGGCACGGAAGTAACAAACACGAGCAGTCGAGTGCGCATCTTCGATGGAGATGGCTTGTCGGCGTGGAATAGCGCTAGCTCGGTGCCTCTAGCAAATCTTCTTACAGCAGGTGTAGATCGTGATGCAAGGGCAGCAACATCCACCGAAGCAGCTACCGCAACATCCGCAGCCTCCGCACATTTTATTTTATTGGAAGATAAAAAATAGGTTGGGTTGTAAATCAATTAAAATAATTTTACTGATTGTAGTAGCTTGATGTGCTTGCGTTTGTACATACTTTGGCAGAGAAGTAAGTCCAGCTATGCCACCAACTCTAGAGCTTATTTCTGCTTCTTCGTATCGCAGGCACGATAAATTTTATATTTGCTAGCCCAAAACTTCGCCACTTTCACTGTATTTTCGTTGGCAGCTCAAAAGTCACTTCGGCAGCATGTTTTCGGGCTAAGAGGGCAAGATAGGATGTGGAGCATAGTTTGCGACACAGCTCCACAACCACACCCCGCTACTATTTCGTTGAGGTAACCCCACTTAACGAGGTTGGAGTTACATCTTTAAACTTGAGTCCGCAGACGCTTCAGGAACTTCCAGGTGGACCACGGAAGGTTAGACCCTGCAGGAAGATGCTCACTTGGTGGTAAGTAGTGAGTGACAGCTATTTTTCCACAGCTTACATCGGGCGTCAACCGGGTTTCCTGGTAAGGACGCAGCGATTTTTAAAACACTGTGCCTGCTTTTTAGCCGCTGCTGTCGCAGTTGGGCGCCGTATAGTGGGTGTCTGGTGTCTGACTCCAGTTTTTGTTTCTCCACTGCGCTTGCAACTTCTCTTCAGACATGTGGAGGTGCTATACCTGCTGTGGGGTGTAGTGCACTGACTGGGGTCGGTTTGAGGCAGTCTGTAATGGTTCTGCATGTTTCGTTCAAAGTAACATCTACTTCCTTGGCGTGGGCAGAACGATACCACACTGGGGATGCATATTCGCCCGCAGAGTAGCAGAGCGCTAGGCCAGTAATTCGAAGAACCTGAGGAGAAGCGCCTCTGGAGGTTGAAGTTAGACGCCTGAGTAGGTTGTTGCGAGTGCCTACATTTTTCTTGGTTTTCAGGCAATGGTTCTTAAATGTCAATGCTTTTTCGAGGGTGACTCCCAAGTAGGTAGGGTTACTGCAGTGTTAGATGGTATCTTCTTGCCATTTAATATTTAGAGAGCTTATTCCTTTATGACATGCAATGGTAATCACTTTTCTGTTTTTTTATTTTATTTTATCGATTGTGTTGCGGTTATCAAATTATTTAATTTGAATATTATGAGTCTGTGGGACGTTAACGTCAAATGTCAACGCATATGCCTACTTTCTAAACAACTTAAAATACCTATAATCCTCTGAAATTCAATCAGTGTATTTCTTGTCTGGTTCAGAGACAGTCAGAAAGCAACCTTATTCCATAATGAAGCTGTTATTATTGGCTATTTGTGCAATCCTAGCTACAGTCGCGGCTTACGAGCCTTCCGACATTAAATCGGCAAGAATTGAGGTTAGTTATGCGACCCCACTTACTGATATATAAGATTAATTTTAAAGTTACATTATAATAAATGCCTGTTTTTAGACTTGCAGAGGATGTTCGTTAAATCGACTCCCGGAAGTAAAGAAATTTGTGATGGATGATGCTCCTTTTTACAATGACTTGACAGTGACTTTCATATCGGGAGCGCCCCCAGAACTAGTTTTCCTCGGCGAAAACGACAATGAGTTGGACCGCCTCGCACTGTCGCAGCTGACCCGCAAGGAGTGCAACGAACTCGTCCAGGAAAGAGGTTTCACAAAGAAAAATAAAGAAAAAGAACTGTAATTTTGTTCTTTTAGTGTACTTAATTTTGGGAATAACTGTTTTAAAATTGAGTTGCAACATTTGATATAAACCAACAAACAAACATTGCAAGTTAAATAACTAACATTGGTTTAGGTGAAGCATTTATGTAACATTCCCATTCATACGTATCTAAAACCATTAGTGATTTTTAGTAATATAAAACTATTTTCTGAGAATATTCATTGTGCTGTAGATTTTTGCTGAATCATGTGATATTTTGATAACACTAGTTAGTATCTAAGATAAAACAATTCAAACGCTCACATATTAAGTTTTGTTTATTCAGTTTCATACATTCATGTTCTGTTACACATAGCAGAGATAACACAATGACATGTTTGGAGTGTTTAGATATCAAATCCTGTTCTGACTGTAGATATGGAATGCTATTATTGATTATAACCATAATTCAGATATTTGTGACGAAAACCAGATGTACCTTATTTGTAACTAGTTTTTATTGTACTTTACCAGATAAAAGCAGTTCAATGCCATTTTTAAAGTAAAATATTTCTAACAGACATAATTTACATTGTTTAATTTCTCTTGATTTTTTTTTTATTTGATAACAGTAAGTATATGAAAAACCAGTAATATTGCACAATATTTTCAATAAAATATAGTACACAAGACATGCATGTTCTGTACATCAATTTTGTTGCAAGTATAGTATCTATCCTAAACATTAATAATTGCATTTTTTAAAATTAATTGTTCCAGTCTAGTAACGTTATTTATAAACCATTCATTCCATTTTTTATAAAAAAATAACAGCACATAGAAGTAGCCGACAGATATTTACAAGGATGTGAACAGAGAGTGTATAACAAGTAGAGGGTGGTATCATCGCGTGTCGGGACTGTCGACACGCTCAGGTGAGCAGCGTGCAGTCGAGGTCCTCGTCGCGGCCGTCGGCCACGTTGCGGCGCAGCACACGCGCCACCACGTCGCCCAGCGCCTCGCGCGCGCCTTCCTCCAGCAACGCCATGCATTGCTGTACATAAAATACATAGTATCAATATAAATGAAATATCGCCTACAAACAATAACTAAAAAAGGGAGTCTGTGGTTTCAGCCTACCCGCATGGGAAAATGGCTTGAGTTTATGTATGTAAAATAAATGGTCTTTAGAAATGTAGATTGCACAAAATACATTGAGACTTTTCTGCCTTTACTCTGTTTATTAGCAGTCATATCTTCTAGTTAGCACTTAAAAACAAAATTCTTGGCATACATCATGTTTATGCGAACACGTATGAACGCGTCTTACGAGCTAGGGAACAATAAACTACCATGCAGGTGGAATGAAGAGCATGTTGCTGGGCAGTAAAAAATAAAATTAGATTAAGGAAACTGAAAGTCTTTCATGGTTTAAAACTAAACTTATACTGTCACTAAAAGAAGAAAAACCCGAAAAGATAACCGAGAAGATATCCCGTAAGTGACAGTATAAGCTTAAGGAAACTGAATTTCAATAAAATATAAATATAACTTATTTTTCCAACAGCTCATGAAATTGGAATATAAATGTTATGGTGCATTGGGATTGATTATTATCAAAATGTTTCCTGTTATCATTCCACATCTCCCTCGTTGGTGGATAATCATATCAAGCCGCTAAGAAGTTATTAGAACTACTTGTTATCAATTAGATCACTTGATAAGTGAAATGATAACAATCTCTTTACGTCACTATTTCTTCGAAATGCGACTTGCATGTTTATTCTGGGCAACATTCGGCGTTGTTATCATAATATTTGGTTGTTGTGATACCTGATTATTCGCACGTCCGTTCGGCGCGCGATTTTTGGATAACGTAAACTATAATACACTATGATGACGAGTAATAGAGAAGTATGGAAGAAGAAGACATGCTGCGCCGACCCCAAATGAATTGGGATAAGGGCAAGAGAATGATGAATGATGATGTAAACTATAATACACTTTTTGTCTTCCTTTTAGTTTTCATCAAAATCGGGCTTGAGACTCCTTTGAGTATTTTTCGTTATTCCTTATAGTTTCGGATTTGGCCATCCACATTTACTTGTAAAATTTACCCTGTATAGCACTCGTGAAGACTATTTGCTAGTCATTTTGAAACGCCATCATCATCATTTCAGCCGAAAGACGTCCTCAGTTGGACATAGGCCACATTATAATATTTTAAACTATTGTGGTCACTAACATTATTATTTAGACTAGAAACGGGATATTTACAATGTTTACTGTTTTTATCGAGTTGCAGCACCACAACCGTTACCGTTTATCCGTGATCATGGTGCTTGCAACAGCGCCGAAATATCGGGAACTCAATAAAAACAGTAAACATCCCGTTTCTAGTCTAAATAATAGGTCACATTGACCGATCCTGTGCGACTCGCATCCATCAAACGCCATAGTTACCAATAAATAGTCCTTCAGAAAGGTCAGGTATTCGCCACCGGCGTGCGTCTATGACTAGAAGTATGAATGTGGACGAAGCAAAAAGAGTATGTAAGGATCGTAGCAGGTGGCGTTCGCTAGTTTCTGCCCACGCCACCTACAGCTCCGGAAGGCGTTACGTAAGTATGTATGGTATGTATGTAACAGTTACCAAGTAGAACTGTTCATCCTGAGGCAGCCTGAGCACGGCCCGCAGCGCGGTCTCCGCGTTGGCGCGCACGTAGGTGTTCTTCTCCTTGGTGCCGTTGACCAGCGCGGGCAGCAGCGCGTGCAGCAGCTCGGCGGCCGCGCCCGACGGCGACAGCGGCGCCTCGCGGCCCAGCATGGTCGCCGCGCGCGCCATCAGCTGCTTCACCTCGTTGCTCTGGTGGTTCATACTCTGTGGACCAACTAATTGTGTCAAATCGGAAGACATGATGTGGACAGTTGCTCTATTTAGGAGACAGCGAACATTCCTAAAATGATAATAAAGCCGATGGTTTAAAACATTTGAACATTCATTTAAATATTTACAGGAAATTAACATAACATAACGCCTGTAATCCCGAAGAGTTAGGCAGAAGTGTACCCTACAATACACTGACATTTCAATGAAATCGGGCGAGCCTATTGCCATGAACCGGACACAAATTAAAATTCGAGTTACTATTGAGAAATTCCTGACAGAAAATCCAAATAAGCGCAATAAGCGCTTGCGACCACTAAACCAATGAGGTATCTATAAGTATTTTATAAAATATACAATTGAACTCACTCTAACAAAGGCCGACAGTATAGTGGGCGGTATAGAACGTCCTTCCTTCAACAGATACCGCATGAGGTAGCCCATGGCCCGGATACCGTTGCAGGCGATAGGGATCTTGTCACTGGCGAGCAGCGCCAGCAGCGCCTTGTCCACCTTGTCCTCGTCGCGGTACAGCACGGCCGGCGTCTCCTTCAGCGCCACGAAGAGCGCGGTGGAGCGGCCGTGCGCCAGCGCATCGTCGGCGCTGGGCGCCAGGATGTGGTGCGTCAGGGCCGCGTCGCGGTGCGTGTCGGGCAGGCAGTGCAGCATGGCGCCCAGGCAGCCCGCGGCCTGCGAGCGCGGCGGGTCGTCGGCGTGCGCCAGCAGCCCCGCGCCCGTCAGCGTGGGCAGGATGGCCAGCGCCGTGCTGGCCGTCATCTTGTCGCCGCCGGCGGTTATGACGCCGCGCAGCGCTTGCAGCATGGTCTCCTTGATGAGTGGGTCCTCGATGTTCTTCATGGTGTTGTGCATCTCCAGGAATAGCGGGTCGGCGCGCGAGTGGATGACTACTAGCTGTGAAAGCGCGAGGCACGCTTTGATGCGCACGGGACGGTTCGGGTCATTCAGCGCCTTGAGGAACGTCGTCTGCAGTTGTGGGAGGAACTGCTTCAGCATGACGCCGACCTAGAAACAGGGATGAGATTTAATTTTGTGTCCATGATTCACTGTATTATCAATCAATTAATCAAAGCATTTCAAGTAGGCCAGTTACAGGCACTTTTGAATTGTCGAAACAAAGACAACAATTAAAAGTTGCTGAAGTCCCAGTCACAAGACATAAAAACTGTAAGTACTGTAGTTGCCCATTCCCTAACGTAGATCTCTATGGAGAAGAACGGGCAAGAAACTCCATGGACACTCTTTGAAATCATAATACTTTTACAAAGCCTTGGTTACATCATTCATGTTGAGACGGTACATTATGTGAGAATGATGTAGCAAGATGTGTATGTTAAAAGTGTCCATTGTAAAACAATTCAAAAATAAAATAATTAACTCAAATAAGCCGTCCGCGCCCGTTCTCGAACATGACGCATGTATCAGCACCATTCAACTCAACCATTTTGAAGGGAACTAAATGATCCGACAAACGCGCCACCATCAGCGAGACATTTGAGTGAGCATGACATACTCTTAACCGCCAGGGCACATTCAAGTCAAGAAAAGACGTAGGTTCCCAGCGAATGACAGCTTTCTAGTACACAGTACTCAAACAATATGCGCTATGTGGCTATATAATACTAAAGAGATTAAATTTATACAATGCAAAGATAGTTGTACAATCTTCAGCAGCTCCAACATACTATTTAATACTATCCATTTATGCGCCCCTGTCCTTGTGGAGCAGGAGCAGCATTGACCCAAGTATTTTTATCAGCGATATAATAGTCCAACTTGTCATATGCTTGCTTACATAGTGTGCCTTTAATGCAAGTTTTAAATTTCGTTTCATTCAGTTCAAGAATACTTTGTGAATATTTTTTACAAGTTAAGCATCAAGCTTTTCTAGTCATAGTTATCTAGAGCTTGTTATAACCATACATAAGTATACAAAATACCTTTGTTAGTAAAGTAGCTAGTGTCTCCAGCACGGCTGCTTTAACGCTGGAGTTAAACCGGTCTCCCAGGATCCTGATGAGCGGCCCGGTGATGTGCACCACGGAGGGCTGGATGGCGGCCGCCGACGTCAGCTTGATGATCTCGCCCAGCATCAGCGCCGCGTTCTCTTTGTCTTCGGGGAGGCCGTTCAGGATTGATTCACGGAATAGAGGCAGGATAGGGGCTAGACCCTGTGTAACAGAAATTGTGTTTAGTATTGTAACGAGAAGTGGGCGGGCATATCAATGGCGGAAATTTTTAAATGTTGTAAAGAACATTTAGCGTGTTGATGGATTTTAAGTTTTGGCGCTGAGCCAAACATCTAACAGAGCGGTGACTCTTACATGAAATAATGTCCCGCAGAGCGCGTTTGGTTGTTGGTATACGGTAAAAACTAATATAACCCTGCTTTCGTCTGAAAGTTCAAAAACGATATCTTTCACTATTATATAGAATATTGTATAATCTATCCTCACCTTAGGCAAACAGAAGCCAGGCAGCAGTTCATCGGGTTTCAGATCCGCCGTCGCATACCTAACAGCTTGCCGTACATCGGACACGTGCGCGATCTGTCTCTCGGGGTCCAGAGACTTGGCGAGCGCGCCCAGAGCCTCCCAGGCCATGAGCAGGACGTCGCGGTCCTTATCGCCGAACAGCAGGATGAGGCCGCGGATCAGCTGCGGCACGTGCGGGGACAGGTCGGCGCGGGAGTGGCTGACGAACGCGCACAGCAGGGACGCGGCTGCGCAGTGCTTCTCGCCTTCTGTTGTGCGGATCGTTTCCAGGAGGGTGTCGATTATGCTGCGGGAGAATCGGTCGGTTAGGTGCGGCTCGTTACACGTTCGGTGTGGGTTTAGGAGTTGCGAGCATTAGTATTGGAAGATTTGATCAATGCGATCGGTCGACTCCCGAACGCCTTCTCTCTGCTTTGATCTTTCGAGGCATCGCTGTTTCCTCACTTTTATAAAATGTATATCTAATCGATTTTTTTATTGTTTAATTTAGTGCACGGACTCGCTATTAAAGCGTACGAAGAATAAGGTTTAGAAAAGCGTAAGCACGGCAAGTACCTCCTGACGCCAGGCGGGTCTACGACGGGCAGCAGCGCGTCCCGGCAGTGGTCCAGCTCGCCGGCCGCCCCGGGCCCGGCGCGCGCCGCCACGAGCGCGTTGAGCAGCGCGGGCAGCACGCGCGGCAGGTGGCGGGCCAGCGCGCCGCCCGCCGCCGCCGCCAGCGCCGACAGCGCGCGCGTGTCCACGGCGCCGCCGCCCGTCAGCACGGGCACCAGGTACGGCAGCACTGCGCGGGACTTTATCGCCATTATCTGCCAGACAGAGACGAACAGATGTAAGCTTGTTACGATACCTACGATCGCACAGAAATAAGAATTTCCGTGAATATTTTAAAACGATAGTTATAATCGCCACGTTAACTGAAACTATCCACTGACCACGTTCTGTTACCCCGATCGTTAGCGCTCTGTATACTTTGTAGCAATATTATAATTGCTGGGGAGTTTGTTGACGAGTGGTGCAAAGCGAGCGATATCTTATGAAATTTTTGATGTTCAAAAAGTGCTGACTCAGTCTTATTTGCATAAATACCTTTCGATTTTAAGTTTATAAAACTGAGATTTAAAAATCGACTCGTGAAAACAATGTGAATAGTACATAATACGTGACAAAACTTCCTACAAAACAATCATAAATATCCATTACATACCTGTTTGAGTCCATCGAGCGTGGCATCAGCGATGTCGGGGTCGGGATCCTTGAGCCCTTCCAGCATCTGCGGCAGGATGTCGTCCAGCGCCTTGTTGCCGATGGTGGCGTGCAGACTGTCGAAGGTCCGCGCTGCTGCCATGCGCACCTCTGGTAGCGGGTCACACAGAGCCGTGCGGACTGTTGGTACCTACGGGTATAATCATGTCAGTTCTGAGTTGGTTGATTGATTATTTAATGATAGCACAAAATTAAAATAAACACGAGAATTAAGCAGTAAACAATTCATCATAGAGACAATTAGAGTGATAAATCACTTGTGTCAAATGTAGTTGTGCTAAAACTTGTTCAGAAACACCCAATTGCGCTGTCGGAGTGAAAAAATCTTCATCGAGCACTAACGTTCAGTTCAGCCAATCAAATAACTTAACATGAGTTGGCCAAGTTTAGTATGCCTTTCAAACGGAAATAAAGTTGTAAAGTAAGTTTTTTCTCACCAGTCCATCAGCGAAGCTGAGCACAGCATCCCTGGAGGTGGAGGCGAGGATTTCTCCGAGCCCGATGCACACTCCCTGGCGCTGGTCCGCACGATCCGAGCGAAGGCCCCTCTCTAGGATAGGCACGATTTCTGGCAGTACGCGCTCACCCAGCTGTGAGGAACAAATACAATATTTTAGTGTGGGTAACAGAAACAGAACTGCAAAAACAAGAGAAGAAGAATAATACTATAGTTTTATGCGGTTATTTTACAGGTCAAGTGGTATACACTGACCACCCAGAGCCACATTAATGCGATAGTCTTGACGTGCAAAACTCAGAAATGCACAGCAAAAACAAAAACACATCGTGTATGCGGGGGATCTCCCTTTGACACCTAGTCGTACTTAAAATATTTGAGATGATGCTAAAGCTGCTCTACCTACATATTAACCGACTTAAAAAAAGGAGGTTTTCAATTCGACGCTTATTTATTTTTATTTCTAGGAACCATCATCGAAAGACGTAATAAAAAAAAAGTTTTTCGAATAGGTATTTTGAAATTCATGATCACTCGTTTTCGGACATGTTTTTTGGCTTTCGCATAATGGAACATGACGCCTTGCCACTGCAAAATTGTTACAATAACCAATTAGAAGTTACTTTTTTTAAGATCTAAGACACTAGCGCGACTGGGCACTTGCGTGAAAATTTCCGCATTTTCTATCATGGGTGTCATTTTAGTAGTTTTCAGGGTCGATGATAACCAAAATTACGTTACAATAAAAATCCAAGATGGCGCCAAGGAAAATTGAAGGTTTTTGCTTTCATGGGTGTTTTGGTGTACTGCTTTCATGGGTGTTATGGTGTACTGAAATTCACGCTATAAAATAGTGACATTCATGATCACTGAAAAATTCGCAAATTTTTCGTCATGGGTGTCACATCCATGGTAATCGAAGGCGCTCTATATAAATATGGGGTCAAAATCAAAGAACGCGGCTGCGAAAAGTAGCGAATTTTCCGTCTTAGGCGTCACGTCCATGGTAATCGAGGGCGCTCTAAACGGATATGGGGTCACAATCAACATGAACACGAAAATTCTCGAATTTTTCATCATGGGTGTGATGACCATGGTAATCGAGGGCACTCCAATCGAATTTGGGGTCAAAATGAAAATACAAGATGGCACCGATGGAAATTTTCAGTTTTTTCGTCATGAGTGTCATTTTCGTGGTTTTCGATGTCGCTGATAACGAAAATGACGTCAAAATGGAAATTCAAGATGTCACCGACGAAAATTTTGAGATTTTTCTTCATGGGTGTCATTTTCGTGGTTTTCGGTGGCGCTGATTACGAAAATGATGTCAAAATGGAAATTCAAGAAAGCGCCGACGAAAAATTGCAGTTTTTGCGTCATGGGTGTCATTTTCGTGGTTTTCGGGGTGGCTGATAACGAAAATGACGTCAAAATGGAAAATTTAAGTTGGCGCCAACGAAAATTTCCGGTTTTTTCGTCATGGGTCATTATCGTGGTTTTCGGAGTCGATGATAACGAAAATAAGGTCAATATGTAAATACAAGATGGCGCGACCAAAATTATCAGTTTTTTCGTCATGAAAGTCACGTCCATGGTAAATACAGACCAAATACGGCACCGACAGAGAATTAAGAATAGTTAAGTATATATCATCAACAGCGTTTGGGGGTATGTAAGTAGCACAGATTATATGATATTTATTGTTTTTCTCGGAGACTTTAACCATCACATGCTCGGGCAAGGTTAACGGGGGCAAAAATAAAATACTAGAGGGATTTAATACTTTAGATATGGCTTATAAGGACACCACCACCATCCTTTTTGTTGGTGAGTGAACGATTACGATCGCATCTAAACATTAAATAGCGTTGATCAATAAATTCATTATCAGATATGTCTAGCGTCAACCAGCTCTCGCTCAAGATAATGACGTCATATGCATGCGACATAATATTTAAGTATAGGGTATTCAGTTTTGTCCCCTCCTGTCGTAGTGTGTTTGATTCCTCGAGAGTTTTTATATTATATGAATATTTTACTATCTTTAGACACTTTTAAAATCTGAGTGTACAAGAAAATAAACTGAAAGCAAATAAATATTCACTTTATAACTCATAAGTATACTTAATAAATGCGAGACATACACAAATGTGCTGTCAAGTAGAATAAAAGCAACCAAAAACAAAATAACATTCACAAAAAAAATCATAAGTACTTAAAACAAACCAACGCTGAAAGCTCACGCAGTACTAGCTCGGTAATTAAAATTAAAAAATAGCTATAATCGACAGGGTAATAAATCATAGAAATCTTAAGCAACAATATAAGGATTATTTTCAGGATTTGATTGTAAGGATTCACATTGTACATTAAATTTAATGAGGTAAGGAGATATTGTAAACAGTGAATTGTAATCTTAAGCAAATTAAACACACAATTGTTAGCAAAAAAATATGACAAACAAACATTCAAACAGATGTTATTTTTATAAGGGTACATTAAGTAATAAAGTGATCGATAAATACTAACAGCGTATTAGGACGAATTATTTGACCTAAACTTATTACAAATGTCTTCTGAGTGGATAGCAATCGTAGGTGAGTCGTCATTCACCTTGGCCAGCACAGTGGCACTACGGACCCATACATACTTAAACTTGTTTGTTTTGGCGGCGTCACGGCATTTGCGAAATAACTCCTTATTACGAAGTGTCAGGTGTTCGTTCATATAGGTACGACATTCGAGTCCCGAGCGAGTGCGAGTCCTATACGATCCGATGTAATACCTTTACACAGTCGATAAGCGCTCAGCACGTTATCACGCAGTAGCCGGGTAGTAAACTTCACAATCATATTTTTCGGAAGTGAATTATGCGTGTGGGCGTGTGGAACACGGTGAATAGCCACTATGTCTCTCTGTGCTATAGGTATAATAGCTCCCGCAATTTCTATGTCGCACTGCCTAGCCTGAGCGAGTCAAAAATATTGTCCGCACTGTTTCCACGCGGGGGTGAAGAGGGCAGCACTCACGCGACACGCGTACCCGTGCTTAATTATTTTAGACAAAGAAGTGTGTGACGAAATTGAGGTTTTTGTCTTAGTAGCAAGGTTGGATTTTATATGGCACCGAACTACACTATTTAAGTAAAACTGGTAATGCGCCTGCTCTAGCTAGTGTACGAGGTGGAACTAGATAATTGACACTTCTTCGTATTCGGGGCATCCTAGAGGAAAGTACATAAATGACTGCCTTGGAGTGTTAATGTGGTGTTGTTCTACCACCGATGGGACATTTAGTCCTGCCTTTCCTGTTGTCTGCACATAACAGAAACTGATGGACGCTACTGAAAGTGTAAAACTCATCGCCTAACTAACTGGCTACTTCTTCGGGGCATCATGTTACCTTGCGCACGAGGTCCCCAAGTGTCCTGGCGGCGACCTGGCGCTTGTCGTAGCTGGTGGAGGCCAGGCAGCCCAGCAGCAGCCCGAACAGCGTCGGCAAGATCTCGCGGAGGGTCTTCGGAGTGTTGGTCACTACCACCTGCGGACCACATGGTGCATAAAGACTGGATTAGAAGGGTAGCAGACAAGGTTTGGTCGATTATAAGTGAGTGAGTTGCTTAAAAGTTTGATTGTGTGAAGTTACAATCAACGTTTTAAAGCCTTACTCCTAAAATAATTCAATAAACGTCAACAATTGTATCTGTTATGCAATCCAACATGTTTTGGTTACAAAAAACCAAATCTGTTATTAATTGGAATTTTAATCTAAAACTAACTGGGGAGAAATGAACCAAAACAGATGTTGTATACAACAGCGAATTTTGCGCAAATATAAAGAAAATCATCGTTACCTTCCACACATGCAGCGCCGCCTGCCGCACCATGAGCGCGACATCACTCCTGCCCATGTACAGTCCCGCCAGCACTCTGTTCCTCCTCTCCGGTCCCAGCGCATTGATGATTGCCTTGTGCGAGTGTTCCGTACCGAAGTTATCGTCTTCCGACGCAGTTTCCGTACTCATCTTACCGGAGACACCGGAAATACGGTACAGAAGGTCACCCAGTAACTGTACTGAGCTGTATCTGATACGCCAGTTATCATCGAATAGTCCTCTTTCTAATTCCGGTAAAAGTAGAGTTATAGCTGATTCAGCGTATAAGTTGACAATCCTTTGTCCGGCTTTCAAGGCGGTTTCCCTAACGTATTCGTTCTCGTCGGCCAGTGCTTTCAGGATGGGGTTGATGATCTGTCCGATGTAGGGCAGGAACTCGTCGGTGAAGGCGCCCGGCATGTAGATGAACATCATGATGTAGCCGTCTTTGACGTGCGGGGCGATGTCTGTGCGTTCGGCGGTCGCGATTATGTCTGTTGGTGGAGAATAAAAAAAAATTGTAGAAAAAAACCATGTTAGCCTAAGCTATCCCAGCCGATTCACAAATTGTTTAGGAGTTCCCCTGCCCTCGATTTATCATAGATCGGTCAGCTGCTAGATCCGATCCTAGTAATGTGTAGGAGTCAAAAGGAACAAGAACAGGAGCATATGATGAGCACGAAGTCCTGGGATCGGCTCCCAGCACGCGTAGAATAACCACCGTAGAAACAGGTTTTGTCGACGGAAGAATCGACAAAATTATATATAATAATAATTATATATACAAAAGAAATCTGTCATTTCGCGTGCTGGTTAAACAAGTGGGTGGATTTGCCATTGCCATCAGGAATATCTGATCGCTCTCCTGCCTAGAGCCTGGATTTGTATCCGGTTGATGGCAATAGGGTCGCCCTACGCAATATAACAACTAAAATGTGGGTGTCCTACAGGCACAAGCAGGCCCTCTGGGATTACAGTCGTAATGTCATGTTATGTAAAATCGTGACTCACCAGGCATGATCTTATGCAGCTTGTGCACGCCCAGGCCGGCCACGACCTCGGACAGGCCCTGCGCGGCGCCCGAGCGGTCCACGGACGAGGACTCGGACGTGAGGGTGTGCATGAGCCACGGCAGCAGCTCCTCGAAGCTGCTCTCGCCCATGCCCTTCACCATGGCGCCCAGAGCGCGGGCGGATACTGAACGCACCTGTTACGTGATACAAAGTTTTAATAAAAATTAAACTCAAATCAAATGAAACATTATCACCAGTATAATGTATAATGATTCCTAAATGTGTTTTCAAATGACAACCCGAACACTACACAATTTCTGCCTACACCCATGGGAAAAAGGCGCGTCTATGTATGTTTACACTTATAGAAAACTATAATCAAATCTATCAAGTTTATACAAGTAGAATATTAATTAAAATTACTCTTTAAAAAAATCATGGTCAGATCGACTAACGGACTTTAACCAATCATACTTATAGGTGTAACAAAAATACTTTATCACAATATAGTAATCCTAAAAGAGTCTGTACCAACCTCGGGCACAGGATCAAGCAGCGAGCTCTTCAGCCCCGGTATAATATTAGGCAGATACGGCATGAGATCCTTCTGGTCAGTCAGCGAGTACATGTTGCCGATGATCTGCGCGGCCATCTTGCGGGTCTCGGTGCTGCGGTCCAGGAAGGCGCGCTGCACTACCGGCATGATGAGCGCGAGGGAAGGCGCGTCGATGAAGTGCACGAACTTCGTGTCTAACAGGGTCTGGAGGCAGGCGGATGTCCTGTTTGAGGGGTCCTGTAGCGCTTCTAAGAGGACTGGTACGATTGCTGGAGAAGTAATAAGAATTAGTTTATTAGCAAAGTATAGGGAATTGTAAAGCATAAGTACAATACAATAATGAGAAAAGTTAGGAATATGTATTGCTTACTGTTGCTCAAAAAGCTTTCCACTTTGCCTATTTAGGACAGTATTTCATCGCGACATTATTAGTTCTTAGATCTTGGTTATGTCTTCAAAGTTCAATAATATGAATATACATGCTGTTTCTCTATTTGTTAAGTCGTATATTTGCTGAAGTCGCAAATGTGAAGAATCTAATGCAAAGGTATGGCTTACGACATTTAATTTCATACCTCCTAACACAGCCCCTGTGGCCTAATGGATAAGGCATCGGCCTCCTAAGCCGGGGATTGTGGGTTCGAGTCCCACCAGGGGTACAATTCTCTTTTTGGTCCCTGAACAATTTTAGGGTCTTTTTTCATATCTTAGCATATTTCATAACAATTTCCGTAGCTTTCTTCACTTGAATTGCTACTAATAATTGCTTGCAACCTTACTCTCTCAAGGGGAGGGTCGAGCTACTTCATGGATCCCGATTTAAAATACCCTACAACATGGGATATTAAAGTCATTGCGTTCGCTTAGATTGGAAGCCGACCCCAACATATTTGAGAAAAGGGTAGGCAGACTGATGAATCTAAAAAATGTATTCAGACTTTATTTGCTTGTAGTATTTATTTTCAGGGTTTTTGCAGTAGCAGCCATCTGGATTGGTGCTCGATTGATGTTATAGCCTCGCGTTTACATGGAACCTAAACCATAACTAGCGAAGTGTGGCTGTATATCATACGTTCTTCTGCCTACCCTTCGGGGAAATACAGGCGTGATGTTTACTGTCCTATTCTCCAGTCGATGGTATTCCGATTTAGTGACGTTCATAAGGTCCTCAAAACTGCGGTTGTATGGACAGTTAGGATATTCCAGTAAGGGGATTTACCTTGAATCTCTGGGTTCCTGATGACTGACCCGATGACGCCCAATGCCTCAGCACCAGCTTCTTGTACTCGCATGTGTGAGTCGCTCAGCACTTCGATGAGCTTTGGCACAATGGACGGCAGGCAGGAAGACAGTTGTTTTGGAGCGCAGTACGCCATCGCGCCGAGGAGCTCGATGGAACCTGTACGTGTAAAGATAAAACACGATGAAAAGTGCGATTATAAGGGTTACATTTTATAGTTACACAATGCCTAAATAACTCACCTTTTTTTTGGTAGCCATGTAATTAAATTAAAGCAGTGACATTTTTGGACATGCGTGACTTTACAAGTATCTAAAGTTGAAACGGGTACCGGTAACGGGAACAGGCTAATGTAGGATCAAATTACAGATACAATAATCAGCACGGCTCTTGAGTGCTAACCTTCCTGTGTTTTACCATAAGTGTACGATTGAGTAGTTTGATTGAATACGCAAGTAGTTTACACACAAAAAAGAGCAAAAAGTAAAGCATACTTTACTATTCTTCTTACTAAACTGAAGGCCAGCCAAGAGTAAAATGTTGTTTTGACGCGTGGCCAAAATCTGAATTTACGTTGCCATATATTACAGTTTCGCAAATTGTTTATATCATCCTTCTGTCATTCAGACGCCATCACATTCTTGTAGGGCTGTATTTTTAATAAAAAAACTGTATTACTAACCAGCCTTAGTCCTCCAGTTATCATCCTGCAGCGCCTGCAGGAGCGACGGCAGCACCAGCTTGACGCCGTGCGCGCTGAGCTTGCTCATGATGAGCTTGGCGGTGTCGTCGGCAGCCGTGCGCACGTACTGCGACGTGTCGCCGAAGCACAGCAGCAGGTGCGGCAGCACGTGCACGATGTACGGCTCGAACAGCCGGCCCAGCTTGTAGCACAGCATCTCGAACCCGAACAGTGCGCCTGGAATAACAGATTTATTTATTCACATGCAAGGTGTAAACAGACCCTTCATGAAGCAGTCAACCAAGCATTCTGTACATCAAACTAAGTAACACTACGCAAAAATTATTGCTAGGAATCGACTTTTTCTTTGGGGTGAAAAATCACGGTTTACTGTAGGACTCAACGTGGCGCAATCAAAATATTGTGCTCAGTGTTGATGAATGCATTGAATAGTACAGGAGTCATGGAGGTAGGTATTATAGTACATTTATAACATTTAAAAAAATTAGGGACAAAATTTCACAAAAAAAGTAGGAACTTTGACCTACATATCTCCGTAACTAGAACGTTCCCTGGATGGGAGAACGAGCGCCTTTCAGCATCGTTAGAGGGACTTGTACACCCATTATAAAACAAAAAGATTTTATAGGAGAATGCTAGAAGAGCACAAAGTCACTGCTTGTTCATTGTTTTCATTAGATTTTTGATATCGTCATTGGTAAACAAGTTCTTCTTCGTGTCGATGGTAACATTACATTTTATTGCCCACTAATTCACTACTTCCGCTGCATTGTAGGTGGCAGCGCAGTCCCTTGACTGCAGCTTTTGGCGCTTATAGCGCTTTTCAATTCGATGCCAACACCATCTATCGAGCTATGAGGTCAAGTTTTACATTTCCATCCCTTACAGCGCGCCCAGTGTTAGGGGTGGTGATGCTTGTAAGGCCGTTTTCTGATTAGCCGGTGCCTGATCAACATGCTCGGTATATCTGGTGCCCAAAGCTCACCAAGCGCCTATAATATATGTCAATGTTTCCTGATTTGCTTGGTATGCGCGGTGGATCTTTTCGGCTTACCGCGTCTCTGTAGACCACGTCTCGCGTTTTATAATTTGATTGATTACTCCTGGCCTAACAAGATTTATAAGTTCTTGATAGGTTTGCTCTGACATTCTGTACATGGATAAAAAATTATTATAATCCTGTGAAAGTTCTCTAACTGTAACAAAAATAGACCGACTGCTATAATGAGTCCTCCGCCTTGCCCCATCAAAGGCACATTAAGTGTCCACAAAGTCCTAACAATATCCCTCAGGTTATTTCCTTTAAAATATCCATAATCCACGTAGGTATTACGATACTAATTGTACCAATACGTGATCAACCTTCAGAATATTCCATTTAAGTTGATACCTTTGCGAGGACTCATTAAAGCGGTCGTTTTATAGTCGACAGTTAATAACTTCTTCAATGTACGGGATGTCACCAACAGCGCTTTCAGTTTTTACGTAGACGGAGATAAATAACACAGCACCTTCATCAGTCGAAGACGACATTTTCACCCTATGATTTAAGCGGTACTGCCATCAAAGCAGTGCTGTATCGTTACGTTATACAGAGCATACTATACTGCTACCTCATCGACAAACCAGGAAAGGGTCCCAGACCCAAAGGTCAATGCAAATTTTTCCAGTACAGAATTTTCTCCTCCACCAATTCTAAACTGATTTGCGTTGCGTAAAAAGCTTACCTTCACGGTATTTGAAGTTTTTCTTCTCCTGTATAGCCTCAGTCAGTTTGCCCATCACGTCGAGCTGCTTCAGCGATAAGATGCCGAGACCCTTGATGATACCCGCGATACCGTATGCTGCACCCTAGAAAAGATGGAACACATCAATAAGTTTCAGGATCTTGGAGTATTTTTTTTTTGGGTTAGTATCACACGATCAGTTATATTCGGATTAGACGTAGAACCGATGACCTTTGGGGTAGACGTGTTCTTGAGTGGAGAAAGCGAATCGACAAGCGTAAGGTGAGGCTCGTTGGAGCGACGGTCTTCGCCGGGTGGCTGGAAGCAACTGGTTGAGAAGTGCCGAGAATCGAGTTGAATGGCGTATGATTGAGGGTGCCTATGTCCAGCAGTCGGCTGCTGTAGGCTGATGATGATAATGAAAAAATCATTGAAGCAAATAGAATATAAATTAACCACGTAACGCCGAATCCAACCTTATTAGAACTACATGAAATAATAAAAACTGGTAGCTGCACCCGGTAAGACTGGAAGCCGATTCCAATGATCGGAAAAGGCTAGGCAGATGATGGAGAACTACATGAAAGTTTGTTTTTCATTGACCTTAACCCCGAATGTTATTCAATTCTATTTAAAGTGTTCTAACGTTTACTTTGAATGGACTTTTACCCCTAAGGTTAATATATACTCACTTTCCTGTCTCCGTACTTCTCGGCTGTGAGGAGCTGCTTCATGAGCTTGTTCATGATAGCCGGGATCTCGTCTTCCAGGGCTGGAGAGCCCACCAGGTGGGGGAGGCAGTTGCTCACTGCTTCTTGTACCTGGAAACAGATTTATTTTTCTTTACTTCGGAAATTTAAGGTAGGTCCAGACAAAACGTAGAAAATTACCGAAGAAGTGATGGGGAGGGGGAGACTTATAGACAAAAGTTTTTAATGTCTAGTGGACAATGCGTCTAGGGCCTAATTAATGGAGGATCGCTCGCTTATGGGATATATTGGAGAGTTGACTCCGTGACTTCTTCTCGGCTAATAAACTAGGAAGTAACAAAAGGCGGGCGTTTTGGGGGGACTGTCTTTCAAAAAGGACGTTAAAAGAGTGCTGATCCTTAGCCTAATTTAGATATATGACTAGATTTTGATTTAACATGGTTGCTAAAGATACTACATTTTAAATTTGTTGCTATATTAGTGGCTATTTATATTTGTAGATTTCTGTTCGTTGTCTGCTGACCTGTTGGCTAGGCGTGGACAGCGCGGCCACAAGGCGCAGCGTTATAGGCTTGATGCGCGCGTCCTTGGGCTCCAGGTGCCGCGCCAGGGAGCCCACCAGCAGCACCACGCTCTGCCGCACTGCGTCATATCCGCCCGACTTGGGGGCTTTGTCTAAGAAGTTCTCGAACACTGGTAACTGGCTGCTTAGGGTTTCCTGAAATTATGAAACATGGAATTCAATACAGATTATTAATAATTGATTCAATAAACAGCTAGCTAATGGTGCTTAACTACAGCAGCTGCACGGGTCGATCAAAGGTTATGTTAAGCTTGCTGAGGTCGGTTTGTCTATGACTGAACCTCCGATATCCAGACTATTCCGTGCTTTGGTCATTTGTACATTTAGCACAGGTAGATAGAAGTTAAAATTACATGAGAACGTTTAGTGTTTCCTAGATATGAAGTAGTTCAGAAGTGCCTTACCTTTCCATGCAGGTCCACAATAGCCATGGCCGCATTGAGCATCTCCCCGCGCACCACGTCGTTCCTGTCGGCCAGGCCGCGCTCCACGAAGAAGCGCATGGCGGGCGGCACGGACGCGGCCAGCAGGCGCGGCGCCAGCTCGCAGAGCGCTAGCGCTACGCCCCGCCGCGCGCCCCATGAGTCTACAGCCTCCGATACTACGTGACCGAACTGGTCAAGTTTTGCTGGGATCATCTGTGAACAATGTATTAGTTAGTATTTTTCTTACATCATAAAATCAATAAACCTGCTTGGCTGAAGAGATTTTGGGCTGTACAACGTATCAGGACAGATAGGACAAAGCCGAGGCGTCACGCATTGGGTGTCGAAGCGGGCGGTGTCGTTGTTGCAGGAGAAGCTAACGTGCTGACATGGCTGCGTTTGTGACAGTTGAGCCGGAGAGAACATTTTGAGGCATTAATATAACAATTTATTGAATGAACTCGCTATGTACCCTGCCCCTCTGAGCGCTAAAATATACGCAAAATGACCTCCGTGCTTGCACTGAAATCACCGCATGTGGAAGTAGCAAAGTTTAGGGTTATAAAATATTTGAATAATGTAGCGACATGAAAAAAATTATACTCACAGGTAACTTTTGCGAATAGATGTCCTGCAGCCTCTCCAGCACATGTTCAGCTGCCTTAGGGTCCGCGCTGCGCTGCACCAGGTGCTGCAGCGCGGCGGCCGCGGCGCGCTGCACGGGCTCGGCGGGGTGCTGCGCCTCCTGCAGCAGCAGCTCCACCAGCAAGGGCTCGCGGCTCCACTGCTGCGCCAGCGGCAGCTGGGACCACAGCTCTATAGCCAACTTCCTATGCAATGTGACATGACATCATTAAAGCTTGACATAACGATCAAACAATTATTTTAAATAATTCGAGTGCCTCGTTGGTCTAGTGGTCCCAAGCGCAACTGCTGAGCATGAGGTCCTAGGTTCGATTCACAGGTCGGACCAAGTGTTATTTTATTTTTTCATCGGGAATTTCTCAGTAGCAGCAACAGAGTCTGATTTGTCCCCAGACATAACATAACTGCTGAAATGTAGATGTACTATTGGATAGTAGGTACCCCTCTGCCTTCTCCTTGGGGGTTACAGACGTGATGATTGTTATGTAAATGCTAAATTAAAAGATCTCTCACTGATTATCTTCGGAGATGTCGAAGGTGGCGACGAGCAGTCTCTTGGTGAGCGTGAGAGCGTACTCCGGGTCTTCGAGCAGAGGTGGTAAGCATTCTACCACACACAGCAAGGCACGGAGAGCGGCGTCGCGGACAACCTGGGTATCACATGATTTGGTCATTTATTTTATTAATACAAGAATCTATATGTACTACTTGTACTATATGTCTTACGAGTTGGTTTACAGCATTCGCAGTTAACTATTTTATACTCTATTCAAGTGTGTGCAAATTTCATACTGTTTTGGCAGTGAATTCCACTCTGCAGTGAGCTACTGCATAAATATTTACAATGTTATTTTCGTTTATTATAGGTCAGATTTTGATATTTGGGTCGGTCACAGTGTAATCCACGCCTTAGTGTTAAAATGATGGATCGGCCGCGATGATCGAGTAAGGACCTACCTCCATAGGGTTCTGCAAGCCAGCTAGCAGGCACGTGACGTCATCGAGCGAGAGAGTGGCCCGTGCGACGCACTGCGCTGTCTCTAGTAGCGACACCGTGCAAGCTGCCTGCACGCGACCGCTTGTGCTGCCTGTGGAAATATGCAACGTGTATACCATGATGGATGATTGGATACACATTTTTTGCTGTACTTTTAGCGAACGTTTTTTCTGAGCGTATTAGCTCTTATCACCTTTCGCGCGGAAACATGCGCTACATTTTCATATTTTCAGGTAATCGCATTCAGTGAGTTGTGCGCCGCGTGCGTTCGATCACTGACAGAGCTACACGCGAGCCAAGCGGCGGGACAGATCTAGTATGTTGACAAGCTGCAGTACACTTACTGATGAGGTCGATGAGCAGGCGGAACATGTGGTCGATTGGGAAGAGCGCGGGATGCATCATGTCGGTGTCGACACGCAGCGCCGCGTGCGTCTCGATTACTGACAGACCGTTCAGCATCGTCTGCTCGTCCGCACGGAGGGCCGAGCTTGATAGACCTGAGGAAAAAGTCATTTGTTAGAGAATAGAAGAGCCGTATCTTGTGGTTCATTATAAAGGTTAAATTAGCTAGCAACAATGTGTGACCGTGATAGGGAGATAGAAAAAAATATATACTTATTTTGGGGTAAAAAATAAGTTATTTTTTTGTTTGATCATATTTAAATCATCATCTGCCTAGCCTTTTTACAACTATGTAAGCGTCGGCTTCCAGTCTAACCGAATGCAGCTCAATACCAGTATTTTACACGGAGTGACTGCCTATCTGACCTCCACAACCCAGTTAGTACTAGGTAATACAATACTCCTTGGTAAGACTGGTTGTCCGCCTTTTTGGGCCACTGACTACCTATAACGACTGTCAAAGATCTACAAATGACAGTCGGGTCCAACGGCTTAACGTGCTTTCCGAGGCACAGAGAAAACTCGGTATGTAATAGGTGGTCACCCATCCACAGACCAACCTAGACAGGCACGGCTTAATCTAAAGATCGATCCGAGGGGCTGTTATTATTTAACCCCGAGCTCCTCCGACTTTTATCATATTTAAATATTGATACCAATTACGTCTGCGGAGATTTGGTAGCTATTTGAAATTTAGATTAAAATTTCAAGTTGGGTCAAAATGTCTCCGCAACCATAGCTTATCCGATGCGGTTAACATTTTAAAAACTTCATTACACTCACCCAACTTCAACAACGGGAAGGCATAGCAGAACCCTGGTGCAGTGAAATGGTTGACCTTGTGTACCGTGTCCTCCTCATCATCCCCGGCGGCCTTGCTGCAGGTGATCATGTACATGAGGTTGATAGTGCGCGCGGTCGCAGAGTCCAGCTCGTCGTCTTCCCAGCTCGGTTCTAAGTCGCATTGTGGTTTATGGAGCCTGCGTGGGGTGGAGAGAAATTTAGTTTATAGACTAATTACTTATCGTGAGAACGTCAGGGCATTTCTTTAAATGCGTTTGAAACACTGGATTATAACTCATTTGGTTGAAATATGCTAAGTTACATAGAAAAGTCACTTACCGCAGAGTTAGCCTAGCTAGAATATCTCCCAAAGCTAAATGGTTTGGCAACAGCGCAAACCGAAGATGCCCGTAGGCGTCCGCCAGGCGCGGCGCCGCCAGGGGGCTGCGCAGGGCTCCCAGCACGGCGCACACGACGCGCCGCGCGCCGCGACACAAGGCGGGCGCCGAGCCACGCTGCACTGCCTCTAGGAGGCGCACTGCTATCACTACGCGTAAGTTTAGCTGGAAGAAACATATGATTAGAGAACCTTGCGTTTGCCTTGAGCATAGCTTGAGTTGAGATGTCCGTTTTCTGACCTTTGTTCTTCAAAGCATCGTATTTCTGGAACCGTCTATCTCGAATTGACGTTTCTAAAGTGTGATCTGACAGTCCAGCAACATTCATTGTGTTATTCACATTGTGAAGCAAGACGTATTTTTTGAAGATGCAATGGCTAGCAAAGAATTAGAATGGAATTTAAAAAAAAAACGGATTTTTATTGAAAGTACTACGTAATTGGAGTGCTGGTAAATTAACATTTTGACAAGAACCTTCTTGATGCGAAAAAAGGGTGTAAAAATGAAGTATGTATTACAAACTCACCGCACTCAGTCTTTGACGTATTGCACTCTCCTTGGCCAGCTGTACCTTGATAGCCTCCTTCTGCTTAGCTGACAGGGGCACCTAACATAAAGAACATATAGATATAGACAGATAGAAACACGTTTTTTTAAGTGTCGATGAATGAGGTACAATCAATTTATTATATTGTTGCGAAACTCCCGGGAGTCTTCAAGACTCCGCAAACCTTTTCAAGACCCAGTCTTGAAAAGCTTTGCGAATTACATTTCATTGTTTGTGTGAACAAATTAAGTTTAGATAGTAGAATTACTTGACTTTGTCTAGTATTGATCAGGTTTTCAGAATAGTAGGGTAGATGTGCCACTGACCTCTTTAACCTTGCCTTGTCGCTTGTTCTTCTCGTCCAGCTCGCGTCGCAGCTGCAACTCCTCCAGCTGATCCTTGTAGCTGTACGCTTTGCTCTCGCGCTTTAGATTCATCTCCTTACTATCTTCATTGCTAGACAAAGAAAATGTGCACTATAATTTACTGTATTGTCGATTTTTTTTAAATAACGATTACGTATTTGTGTTATGATTAGTGATCGGATCTTCGGATGCATTTTTACTTAAAGCTTGAGCGTTGACTAGTGGAGTGCGTCTCGATATGAGAAAGCCTGGTTTAAAAAAAAAAACAAAATACACAAAAATCAAAATATGAGGTCCAGCGTTCGATTGCCACGTCTGGCAGTCTTATTGTGTTTTTCCATCAAAAATTGCTCAGTAGTAGCCTACTATCTGGATTTGTTGCCCGCTTACTGGGCTGGCATAGACATAGGGTATGATCTTTTGTGAAACTGGCGTGTTGATATGTGTACAAGTATGCTGACTCACCCCGGCACGGAACTCTTGTCATACAGGTCTCCCTCGGGCATGAGGTAGGTGAAGTACTCGTCGCGCGTGACGCGCAGCAGCTCGGGCTCCTGCAGCGTGTCCAGCGCGCACTGCACGGCGCTGCCCGCCAGCACCTCCGGGTTCGTCGCCACCAGGGTCGCTACCACGTTAGATAGCGTCTGTGGGGATAATGAGCTTTTGAAGTCGTTGTTTTAGAGCTGATAAACTTAGTTCTTCAATAAAAACTTGGGATTCTTAAAAAATTTAATCAAGATGGTGGATGGACGCTATTAATTGCTTTAACGAACACAAAACGGCAGCAAATAGCAAAACTTTTGATTTCATGTACATATGTCCACCACTTCCACCATTGCCTTTATTTTACACCCACTTTACTTACCATCGGAATGTAAATAAAGTAATATTATTATGCTGCCTCTCTTTAGACTGGTAACTGACCTCAACATAGTTGGGGAAAAAGCCAAACAGATGATGATGCTTCCGCTTTGCGTGATTTATCAAGTCAATGATTATAATCTAGATTCAAACCATGCTAGAAGAAATCAAAATTTCGTAAATTTCATATTTCTTATAATTTTCCTTCAACAAACCTCACTAGGCGAATATCCCGCGATGTACTTGTTCTTGAGGTTGTTGGAGTAGAGGCCGACCAGCTTTTTGGGGTCGTGGCGCAGGTAGCCCAGCAGCTTGATCCACGCGCGAGAGTTCACGGCGGCCGCCAGCGGGTGGTGGCAGCTGGGCAAGATCGCTATGGCCAGCTCTTGAGAGTCTTTTTCAGGGTAATCTGTGGGTGGGATGATGATTCTGTACTACAATGGTTCCTTTTTTACAAGCTTTTATTTACCTTGTTTATTTTAATATTATCTCGTGCAATGTAAGTTTATTTAATTGGTGTTTTAGAAGGCAGGTAATAGATCTGCACTTAAGACCATTTAGCGGAGGAAATCAAACAAAAATACAAAGACAGTCAAAATTATCATGTGATAGTCATGACTCTCGGGACATTAGCCTCGCTCACAAGCTCCTGTATAAGTACATTTTCGTTGCCAAACTGTTTTAAAATAAGAAAATATTATTGAAATATCCTGAATGAAACTTACCTCTAAAGGAACACAGTGCATGAATAGAATCCAGGATCATCTTCCCCGTCACTTCCCCGCCGCCCTTCTCATCGGTCGGTGACTTTTCCTTGCCACTGAACACTTTGCCTTCCTCCAGCACTTCATTCAACTTCAGCGCTAAATGCCTTGCCAATAAGACCCTGTCTTCCTTGGCAAGTAGAGCCTTAACTTCCTCTATAGCAGTAGTACGGACAGCCTTGATTGGTGATAGTAGGACGTGTATGAATGCTCTGTAAACCGGTGAGTTTTGCTCGCTGGCAACACTTTGGTAGTTTTCCAACACTGTTCTGCATAGCAACACCACCTGTATTAGGACTATAAAGGGGTAAATGCTATAGTGATGCTCGGTAATTTTAGTAAATATACATAGTTAGTTACATTATGTACAGTGTGTGAATGATTGATAAGGATTGTACAAAAATAAATTAAAGTATTTTTATATTTTAGATTGTATCGTGGGTGCGTTTAGAAACATTTAAACTCACATACACAAACAGCCAGACCCAGAACTAACTATTACTTGTAGGCTATAAAAATATTTGTTCCGTGCGGGAATTGAACCCGCGACCGCAACGCAGCAGCCAATCTCTCAGCCACTGCACCAACCGCGCCGTAATTATTTGAATGAAAGATATTACCAGGTTCTCAAAAATTAACCAATATTTTAAGTTCAGGAAATTAACTTCCTCTTCATGCAAGGATAAAAAAAATATGCAAGTCTTGAATTTTTGTGTGAAATTATGTATATGTATGTAAGGATCTACTTTTTCTGATAAATATTGCGCCTTTGCCAGATTGCGATTTAAATGAGTCTTAGCATAAATAGGGAGACCTATTGCTGCTGCAAACTACAAGAACTCAACCTAAAAATGAAGCATTTTGATTCTGATAGATAGTTACCGTCATCGCTAGCGCTGGTGAGCACTCGATCGTGCAGCAGCACGTGCTTCTCCGGGTGCGTCAGCGCGGCCCACACGCCCGCCCTGCTGGGCAGCTCGCGGGACCCGTCCAGCAGGGTCAGGCCCAGCATTGCGCAGATACCCTCGCTCACTACCAGGTGCTGGGAACAATCAAATTATATTATTATACAAATCTATAATGCTACCACTGTTGGAAGGTTTCCAATCTTTTTAGGGAGATACCATATGTACAATATAGGACAGTTTCAATCAATCAATCAATCAAACTTTATTTGTGAACATAGGTATTACAATAAAGGTCTTAGATATACAATTAAGTTGAGCTCTATGTCCTACCAATGAAATGAGTTTGTGCAGGATATGTTTTTTTTTTAAGAAACATTTATTCGCATACGCCCGCGTCAGGGATTTGTGGCGCAGCGTGGGAGAGGCCTAAGTTCAGCAGTGGACTGAGACAACTGTGGAAGTTTTAAGGTGTCATTAAAACTGCTAAGAGGTTATATAACATGACTGTTGACTAGTTTACCTGTAATGGCTGCTGCGCGGCCTTCTCCACAGCCTTGGCGAGCACAGGCTGCAACGCGGCGGCGTGCGCGGCCGAGTGGCCCACGCCGCGCACGCACGCCGCCACCATGCTCACGTACATGGTGCGCACGTTCTGCGTCGTGCTCTTCGCTGATAGATTTTTCTGCAGAGAAAGAATATTTGTTGATATTATACACTCGTTCATACAGAATCGGCACTTTAGCAATCAAATAATTTTTTATGTCTTTGTTCTTGACTTTAATTGATGAAAAACAATGAATGAGGCCCATTCATGAAATTTGACAATATATTTAAAACTGTCTTAAAAAAATAGGATGTTACTCATTTCACAATGTTTAAAATCTCACCTTAAATATCTCAAGTATTATATCCGGCATGGGCGCGTCGAGCCCTGTGGTCCACTTCTGCAGCGTGTCCAGTGCAACGCAGAGCGTGCGCTCGTGGGACTCGCTGTCCAACACACGAGACAGCTGCGTCGCCGCCTCGGTGAACAGGGCCAGACGGTCCGCGCCGCGCTGTGGTAGCGCACGGAGTGTGCTTACACCCTGCGGCACAAATTAGAGAGGAAAACGGTTAGGAAGTGACTGCGCCACTTGTCGATGTAGAATTGCCTTGAGCGTTTAAAAAGCGTTTGTGTCAGAGAAGCGAAAGCGCAACGCGCATAACGTGACTCAATAAAGCGAGCTATTCGATTCGCAGACAAATGTGATCACTCAATGAAGGATGCCAGTCTCAAGCTTCACTACACACACAACTCAACACACACACCCACACCCACAACACAACATTCACAATCACCACAAAACACAACACACATCAAACCAACTTTTTGCAAAATCATTTTTAAAAACTAATTTGATTTGATTTATTATTTCTGGATATAAAAAGCGAAAACTGAAATGTCCAACCACTGTTAATACAGCTCACAAATCTGGGAAGAGAACTGTGACCTGAAATACAGGCTCAGCCTAGCTCAGGCGCAGTTGCTCATATTATTCTTTGTGCTTCATTCTAACTGCATTTAAATACTGTCCAATATGTTATATTTTTAAGGAGCAATAAATAAATTTATTAAGCTGTTCTTTGACTATGTTTTACTGACTCATAAGTGCTAGGTAACAATTTCATTGCCTGTAGTCAGTCAGACAATATATTTTTATTCTTTATAGAAAGATCTTAAAAGTTACTTGTAAGATCTTTCCAAAAAGAATAAAGGTTATGTGAAAAATAAATGTTAATATATAGTGAGTGTACTTTACCAGAAGAACGGCAATCTTGTCTTCACTCGAGGTCAGCTTGCCACTAGCGCCGTTGTACTCGGCGAAGGCATGCGTCAGTAAGGCACGCGCAGCCGGCACTTGAAAGCAACGCGCCGCTAGCCTTTCCAATGCGGTTAGGGCTTCGCCTCTTACCCATTCGTCTTTAGAGTGTAGGTTGACTGCAATAAAGAAGAAAAATAATTACCTAATAGTTAGATCATTGACTTTGGTAGAGAGAGAACACTAGATCTACCATGATTAATAATTTTCTTCTAATTGCTACTAAAAGTTTTCTCAACCATCAACGGCTTACAGCATCATTGAATCTGTTGCTCACTACAGTTTACCAGGTAATACTTAGTTACCACTTGAATTTGAAACCAATTAGGAGTATACATTCAACCAAGTTCTTACCAATCAAACTTTTCCCGATATCAACAGCCAGTCCATCCAACTCCACATTGAGACTGGCGAAGACTTCGCCCACCGCCTGCACGATGGTCTCAGGGCTCCGCAGCATGGCCTTGTGGAGGGCTGGCAGTAATGCGTCGCGGACTTCTCCGGGGCCGAGCTGCCGCAGCAGGTCGTGGCAACCCTTGATGTAGTTCGCGTTCGGACGAGCTTTTACACTGATCACGCTTTTGGTGAAGCTTTCCAGCATTTTTGTCTGTGTTACGAAAAGTTGGAATTGTTAAAAAAAATTGTAAAGAAAATATCTGTAGTAGTTGCGTAAAACTTTGATATTTTGTTACATTGAATGACATTTTTTTTACCACATCCTTTTATTTAAAACACAACATTTAGAAATAAGTAATTTTGTTATCAGCAAGTATCCGTGACATTGTTCACTTGTGTGTTAATTCTAAGTGAGGTTGTTCTGCTTGGGGTCTAATTATAAATTGAATTATTATATATTGAATGCTTAGTCAACTCTGCATAGTATTGTTAAGTTCCTTTTCATCACTAACTTTGTGTAGTTCAATGGTGCCACCGTCCCCAATCTGCTGATAGTGTCGGCAGAGAGTCGAGAAAGTGACGCAGATGTGCGGTCCGGAATCAGGTGGGACTGCCAGCAACACTTCTAGCCATTTGGACAACTTCTCCTTGCCGATTGATACCCAGGATGTATGTAGCTGGAAAGGAAATATATATATGTCATCATCCTAGCCTAGTTGGCTCCCAGTCTAACTGGATGCAGCTGAATACTAGTATTTTACATGGGGTGACTGCCTATCTGACCTCCACAGCCCAGCTAGTACTGGGTAATAAAACACCCTTTGATAAAACTGGTTGTGAGATTTTCGGCCACTAACTACCTGTTATGACTTGTGAGGTTGGGATTTGGAGACAAGTAAAACCAATGAATGCTGATCTAATACTAAACGTTTATTCAAGGTTCTTCAGTATATAGGCTTACACACTAGCATAATATGCACTTACATCACTACATCTCCCTCGGTAAGGGAAAATAAAATAATTAACTATATTATTTTATTTTTATTGGTTTTACTTGTCTCCAAATCCCAACCTCACATGGCGACCCTGCCAGGATACTAAACGTTTATTCAAGGTTCTTCAGTATATAGGCTTACACACTAGCATAATATGCACTTACATCACTACATCTCCCTCGGTAAATCCCAACCTCACATGGCGACCCTGCCAGGATACTAAACGTTTATTCAAGGTTCTTCAGTATATAGGCTTACACACTAGCATAATATGCACTTACATCACTACATCTCCCTCGGTAAGGGAAAATAAAATAATTAACTATATTATTTTATTTTTATCTTATTGCTTATGTTATATAGGTTATTATTATTATCATTTTTTTTTCGAGTACATGGACAGAATATATTATGATTACATGCATTCATTATAGTAATATTATTAATAACATGTATTTTTTTATTTTTTTTTAAATAACGGATAACATACAAAACAATATAATTATGATTAGTTACATGATTTTACATTAGATTATAATTATTTTTTTTTTTCTTTTTTTTTTTTTTTTCACTACAATATGCGTATTAACTATTATACAGTTTGGTACGGTTCTTATGTACTACATCAATTTTGTTATTCTTTAATATTTCCACATTAGGTGGCATGTCTTTAATCACAATATAAGGACCTGAATAAATATTGGTAAATTTATTACCAGTCTCGTTCTTAACTAAGATTAAGTCGTTCTTTTTGTATACGATTGGGTTAATTCTTTGATCGTATTTTATTTTTCTAGATGTTTTTGATTGTATCAAATTATCACGAGCTTCTTTAGTGGATACTTGTAGTCTATATTTTAGCTGTAAAGGATAATCGTCAATATTATAAAGTGGTTCCACGGCCTTGGTTACATTACTGGGTAAGTTACATTTTTTACCGTATACTAACTCAAAAGGTGAGTATTTAGTTTCGGTGTGAACTGATGTGTTATAGCTGAAACACCAATAAGGTAACCAAGTACTCCACGATTCCGGGTGATTATCTGTTTGGATTCTCAGGAATGCACCTAAATGCTTATGTGTGTTCTCGAGTGAGCCTATGCTCTCGTGGTGATAAGCAGTAGCGTTAATTTTGTTTATATATAGTAATTTACAAGTTTCTGTCATTGTTTCAGACATAAATTCTGCACCCCTATCAGTCGCTATTTCTCTGGGAATTCCATGTCGTAAAATGAAATTATTTACAAATTCTTTAGCAATTTCCTCACTTCTTTTTGTTTTTAAAGGATATGCCTCGACGTATTTTGTTAATTCGCATTGAAGCGTTAATATATATGAGTTACCTTGTATGTCCCTATCTAACGGACCTACAACGTCCATAAATATTTTCTCAAATGCAGCGTGCGCTGTTGAGGTTATAGTCATGGGTTCCTTAATATGGACCGAATATTTTTGTTTTTGGCATTTGTCACATCTTTTTATGTAATCAGTGACATCGCGTTCGAGACCTGCCCAATAATAGTACTTTTTTATGTTATTGACCATCCGTCTGATACCTGCGTGGCCACTTGTAGGTAACAGATGGAAGTCGTTTAAAATGACTCTAATTTCATCTTTATCCTGTATTCGTATTACGTCATCTAATATGCATAATCTTGGACCTAACCACGGGCTACTTTGCTTTATTTCTTGTGCTATTAATTTTATAAACATACTATTTTGTTTATTTTTAAGAAAATATATTTCGTCAATTTTTAATTTTCCACAAAATGTTTCCAGTTCTCTCACAAAAGCGCCTGGCGTCGATTGTGATTGAGGTTCTGGTTTTATGTATATTACCATATTTTTCGGTACGTATACAAATAATTGACTTTCTTCTACTATCACGTTTTCCTTTCTTAATTTATTTATAGTTTTATTACATGTTAATGTAAGTTCAATTGACATTTTCGGCTTACTATGAGTTTCCACGACGTTTGGCTGATCAGACCATCCATCAGTAGTAACCATAGTATCTGAATTGTCTTGTCCCGTACATAACTTCTTTTTCTGTGCCCGCGTAAGTACATTTAAAACACATTCATGCATCTCTTTCAAATCCTTTGATGTTATTGTTATTCGTGACAATGCATCTGCAGCTGCATTATCCGATCCTTTCACGTATTCCACATAGAAATCATAGTCTTCTAACAAAATCCGAAACTTCATTAATCTACTGGACGGGTCTTTAATATTAAATAAATATATTAGTGGTTTATGGTCGGTTAGGACCTTAAACTTACGACCGTACAGGTATGGCCTAAAGTGTTTTATGGCCCAGACAATGGCAAGTAATTCTTTTTCTATTGTCGGATACATTTTTTCGGCCTTGTTAAGTGTTCTGCTGGCGTATGCGACGGGTTTTCCGTTTTGATTGGCTAACACGGCTCCTATTGCATAACCCGAAGCATCTGTTTGCAAGGTGAACACGTTGTCAGATGAAAAATTGGGATATTGAAGTATTGGAGGGTTCATTAATAATTGTTTTAAAAGATCGAATGACTGTTGACAGTCGTCTGTCCATTGGAATTTAGTATTTTTCTTTGAAAGATTATTTAAGGGTTGTGCTATTGCTGCAAATTTATTAATAAATTTCCTATAGTAATTAGCGAAAGCGACAAATCGCTTTACCTCGTCCGAGTTTTTTGGTACTGGGTAATTTTTAACTACATTCAATTTTTCGGGGTCCGGTTGTACACCGTCTGACGATATTACGTGACCTAAGTATAACATCTCTTTTCGGAGGAAATCACATTTTATGGGGTTTAATTTTAAGTTAGTTTTTCGCAATCTTTCAAACACGTCTATTAAGTTTTTAGTAGCTGAATTTAAACATTTCCCATAAACCACTACGTCATCTAAGTACACTAAACATTTTTCATACGTTAATCCGGCCATTGCCATATTCATCATTCTTGAGAAAGAATTTGGGCTCGTTTTTAGACCCATTGGCATCCTGGTCATTTGGTACTGACCGGAACAAAAGGCTGTGTATTTTCTACTGTGTTTATCGAGATTTACGTTATAAAATCCTTGATATAAATCTAGATGTGTGAAATAGATACAACCGGAAAGAGAATCAAGGATGTCCGTTATATTTGGCAGTGGGAATTTGTCGTCTTTAATAGCGGTATTTAATTTCCTATAATCGATAACTAAACGAAATTTCTTTTGTCCCGTGGTATCAATTTTTTTTGGTACTAGAAGTACTGGGCTTGACCATTCGCTTGAACAGGGTTCTATAATATTTTGTGATAACATGTTTTTTATTTGTTTCTCAATTTCGGGTTTCTGAGAATGTGGCAATCTGTATGGTTTCATATAGATGGGACTAGCATGTTCTTTTAAATGTATTTTGTGATTGTAAATAGGTGTAGTTTTTAATGTATCCCCTGGCAAATAAAAGATGTCAGCATATTTAGCACACACGTTTTGAACCGCAATCTTTTCTTCTAAGTTCAAATGTTTTAAGTTGAGGTTTGATAACAAAGTTTTTACACGATCGGCGCCTTGTGTGCAACTATCAAATGAACATAAATTGTATTCGCTTAACTTATGTATACTTGGCTTAATTTCAGTTAAGGTTACAGTTTTTTCAGTCGTATTTAGTATTCTAATAGGGATCTTGCCATTGACCGGTGAGACTATAGTACTAGCCATAAATATACCCTCAGACAACTCTTTCGCACAGACCACACATTCTTCATTCATATTTGTATCTAAATAATGGATTGATTCAGACCTAGATGGTATATTAAACATATGTTTAAGCTGGTTATTTAACTTTAAAACTATCTTGTTGTTAAACGAAGTATAAAGAGTCATTTCTTTACTTTGTAAGTCTATACACGATCCAAACTTGTTTAAGAAATCATATCCAATGATGCCATCCGCCTTACATGGCAACGAATCAAAAACATAAAACTTGTGACTGAAACAATATGTCTGAGTTGTCAATTTTATACACGCGTAGCCTATTGCCCGTACTTTGCCTCCAATCCCGTTTATAGTTGTCGTCCATTTATGGATAGGAATGTTATGTTTACTAATGTACTCTTGTTTAATAGCTGAAATCGATGCTCCCGTATCGATTAGCCATGAATATGCTGCACCTTCTATGGATAAAGTGGCTAATAGCGAATTATTATATGAATATATAAAGTTATTTTTAGCCTCGAAAAAACTGCTGGTTGTTTTCCTCTCCGACGTTTTCCGGTGGAACTTGGGGCTCCGAGTTCCCGGTTATAACTTGTATCTGTCCGCCTCTTTGTTGTTGCCTACCACGGCTATAATTTTGATAGGACCTACCTCGATATCCTCGTGCTGTTGAACGACCTCGATATGATGTGTCAGTCCAACCTCGAGTGGAACCCCTCTGCTGGTAGCGACCTCCCCGATGGGTATTCCTCGGCCGTGAGGTGGAACGCATACCTCTCTGATTACCTCTGTAATTGCTAACAAAATACCTGTTTGGTTTCCGCATTGTCAAAATATCATTTTGGTTTACAGTTGACGAAATGTCTTCGTCCACAGCCGCCTGTATTGCATCGTTCAAACAACTATAATTTCTTGCAGCTATTATTGTGCTTAACCTACGGTTTCGTAGTCCGTCAGCAAAGCGCTTTATAGCGAGCTTTTCGTTAACGCGTTTTAATACATCGTAACTGTCTTCGTGGCCTTCGGACTGCGAAATCGTGAGGTCAACGAATAAGTTTGAAATTTCTTGACCATAGTCAGATATTGATTTTTCGCTTTGTTTTACCGACTGTAGTTTACTGGATAATGCTATGAATGATTTTTTAGGTAGTAGGTGCAACTTCATATCTCTCAGTAATTCAGATACCTTATTATATTTTTTAGATAGTTTTAATTTTGCAGATTGTGATAACCGACTTTTTAATACGAATTCTATTAAATTACTTTTCGAAGCATCCTCTAGAACAGAATCGTAATATTCGATACCATCAATTAATTGCATAGTGGTTAATTCTGTGTCATTTAGGACTGGTAATAAATTTAGCGCAATTTTTAAGTCAAATTTCGCCATTGTGACACAATCTATTGGCTTAATCTTACACAAATCAGCAATTTCTGAATACAACTTTTCAATATTTTCGCTAAACTGATTTATTAATTTAACTTCATATTCCTTTTTCGTCTGTAGTATCCTACTTATTTCTTCTTTAAATTTCGTATACTGCTGGTATAGAGTTTTAGCTTCACTCAACTTTTTCTCACATATATTTCCTTGGCGCCTAGAGGGACCAATTTTTATTAAATAAACTCTTATCTTTATGAGTTCTTCGCAAATAGTTTTTAAAAATCCTGCCATTAAATGAACATAACTCTATAAAATTTGATATAGTGAACACAACTCTATAACATTAGTATACTAAATATAATACATACCAAACTTCTCCGATACATACTGCGTAACTTAGTGTCCATAACGTAACTTTTATAACCGTACCGCACTTTGTCGAGACCGTATTACATGAATTAATTTTTTTTTTTCGCGCTCTTCCTTTAATTTTCCGCGCACTTCCACTTTTTTTTTTTTTTTAACACTTCACTAATTAGTTATTTATTTATCGCACTCGTTATTACCACGCGTACATTCTCTGCCGTATTCTTGTTCTGCTGGTGCACGACGTCCTCTAAAAATGCTGGCATACCTCCTGAGTACTATATCATTAGCATGTCTCTCCACCATCCGTCGATGACATCTTCGGTACATACGATATACCACGATGAGCCCACCAAGAGCTAGCAACAAGACAATTGCAATTAGAACAATGTTTGTAGTGCTGGCATGGTACATTAACTGGTCAACTTGAGCGGAGTTTCTCCCTGCAGCAGCATTCTGCGCAATCACCACCTGCTCCTTATTGTTTTGCGAGTTGCACATTTTGTTGCACTTTTTCTTCACTCCACTTTATTTGTTTAGATAGTGCTTTCCTTAAAAGGGCACGGTACCGAGGCGCGAGTGCGAATCCGAGATGGCAGGGTCGCCATGTGAGGTTGGGATTTGGAGACAAGTAAAACCAATGAATGCTGATCTAATACTAAACGTTTATTCAAGGTTCTTCAGTATATAGGCTTACACACTAGCATAATATGCACTTACATCACTACAGACTGTCAAAGATCAACAAATGACAGCGAAGACATTGGTCTGCACTGTCATTTGTTGATCTGCCTCGGTGCCATGGGGGAAACTCGGTATGTAATGGATTACGGTGACCTATCCACAGACCAACCTAGGCAAGAGCAGCATAGCCGTGAAGATTGACCCGTGTTGCTGATGTCACAAATATTGGACACTATTGGAAGTCAAAAATAAAGTTTTCTTGTGGCTTTGATCACATATTATTTTATCTAAACTAGTATTTTAGTAAATCTATTAGTGGAGTGGTTACTTACCATAGAGAAAGCCTTGTCATTCTTCCTATGGTCCCCATATGCGCTGATGGCAGCAAGCAGGTTTGCTTGAGATAGTACAAGTGCATTGTAGTCCACTCCATTCTCCTCTGTAGACTTGAGGGTGCCGTCAACAAGGACTGTGGACCAGCGGAGCGCATACAGCCCACTTTGGCATATACTTTTTCTGTAGAAAAATATTATTTTGATGATTTGAAAACTTACTACTGTTATGGTAACCCTGCATTATCCTAATGCTGGGCAAAAGCTTCTTCCCATGAATTCTAACTCATCATAGCTTAAAAAAAATACTATTTTTAATTCTGAAATATTGTTCCTACTACCAACAGCTTGTTTTAGAAATCATAAAAAATATTTTTTTATCTGCTTGACTACTTACGATGAAGCTGTGTTCTTTAGCTGCTCTGACACTTCTAGCAGGACGGGCAGCAGGGCCTTCAGGGTCCATTCTCTGTGGGTGGCAGCGAGGTGGGCGACCAGGCCCTTCACATATGACTGGGAGGTGGAGTCCCGATACCGGTGTAGTGTAAGCACCAGCAGGCGACACACAAATCGCACTGCTGGCTCTGTTATACCTAGTCATAGTAATATATTTTTGTTACAACTGTACATGGTCTGATGGTTATTATTTCTCCGGTGATTTAAAAAACATATTCTGCATATAAATGCATTTTACAATATTTGGAAGTAGCAACAGCATTCCTAGTTTAGTAAAACTGTGTATAAGATAGCTGTTAGCACACAGCCCTTTGCCTTTATTTACATCTGGACAGTAGGTTATGCATAAAAAATATTATCAGTTTACAAAGTCAGAAACAGTAATAAAAAAGTTTTGTGCTATTTTAATATTATAGAAATAAGCATTTCTTTAATAATAAAAGAGCACACACATTTATTATTATGTCAGCCCATGAGTGTACATTAGTATTTTAGATAACAATTCATTTGCTGTACTATTCAACTTTTTATAACTAAGTCCACTACCTTTAATTTTACACTAACTCCCATGTTTTTAACCTGTAAACATAAATTATTGCACAATACTAGATACTATATGGAACTATTACACCATCAAAACACAATAATACTTTGTGAAAAGGCTCCATATTTCCACAACAAGACCTGTTGCATTTCAGCAACTAAATACATTTTTAACTTCAATCACAAATAGTAGTAAATTTTCAATTTTTAGCAAACCATTTCAACAACCTGCTACTAGAGTACTCCGTGGACAGGTATTGATGAATTGAATTCTCAGAATTTATATATAGATGCAGTTAACATTGCACATAGTGTCCTCTGATTGGCACGTTCAAAATAAATCAAGTGAGAGCACAACACTGAGCTACATCCAGGGGTCTATGGATCAATATAGTTTGATAACCAACCTATAAATACTCTACAGATATAAGCAAAAAGCACACAAATATCACACTTTTAAAGTAAATTTTGAATAAAAATAGCCCTAATTGTTACTTACCAGGTGTGGATAATACATTCCGAATTTCTTCTACAACCTCACGTCTTCCTTTCAAACTTGCGGTCTGGATTTTAAACGGTATATCCTTCAATTTTTTTAATACCTGCCGATAGAATAATCAGTAATGAAGGTGGTCACATTATGGTAGCAATAAGATTTTATTAGGTGGTGAATTTACCTCGGAATCTGCCATTTTTCACACATTTATTGAGAAAATTCTATTGAAAAAAGCACACACGTCTCCTCGCTAAGCGTACCACAGATTAAAAAGAATTATTGTACCGAATCAGCTGTCAAAAAACAAAGTTGCCAGATCGAACCAACACCCTAATTTCTTTTTCCTTCGGCTATATGATTGTCCCCGAAGCATTGATAATCGACTAAATCCAGACACGCCACTGTCACTGTCAAGTTTTCAACAGTGTCAAACACAATAATGTCATTATTGTTATAACAACAATCGTGGGTTTTTTTTAATTTATTGCAAACATATTTAAAAATGGATAAAAGACTACAAGAACTACAGAAATTGAAGTCTTACACCGAGGGAATTGATAAGGAACTAACGATGATCTTACAAACCCTACAATGGGATAGAAAACATTTGTTACAGGTATTTAAAATTTTAAAGCCAAAGCAACTCTGAAGGTCTTTACTCGCGTAGCATGATAAACATCTAACCAGCTTACCTCTCTGCCAGTGCTAAGTTAGCTTAATAAGACTTCTCCTTGAATCCTTGTTCTCACCTGCGCAAGTAATAACCTATACTGTTGAATTGTTTATCCATTTCTAATCTGAGTTTTATTTCCAGTGCCCAGTGCTGGTAACATGTAGATATGATTCCAACCACAAAGTCCCACCTGATAAGGCTGAAGAACATGAGAAGGAATGCTTCCTGCATCAAAATGGCTACTCCAAGGATGATCAGCTACTCCCAGATCCACTTGACTTGGAATCTGATACACTTGTCAAACTTAGTAAATATTTATTACCTACCTAAAACAAGTATTTTGTTATCTATCAAAACAAAGTAATTAATAATTTCATTATTTATCCACAGAGAAAGAAGATATTGAGCGAATCATTGCAAATGCTTCAAGAGCACATCCTTTATTCAAAAAAGGTATGCTACAAACATCATTGCTTTAGGAAATATTTTTATAATTTGTAAAATGATAAGTTTCATAATTAAGCTTATCCGAAGACTACCTTGCTTCAGTGTATGGTTTTAATGGATAAAACGTTTACTTTTTCAGTTTAAAGAAAATTACTCAGCGGGGTGAACCACCTCATCTGATTTGTATTGTATCCTTTATAATGTGCTATACATTTAATTTTTTTTTATTGTCTAGTTAGCAGGTTGCACAGGATAACATGATATTTTAATAAGAAAATTAAAATCAAGATTTATTTAAGGCATCAGTATTTAACTAACCAGCACCATCAGTATATCAAAACTATTAAAAAAAAATCCTTCATCTCCAAGAGTCTTTGAAGGATTCGGAGGCCTTTGTCCAGCACTGGGACAGCTACACACAGCACAGCTATTTATAAAAAAAGGAGTCAATAAGAAACCCTGGTGATTCTTCTAGTTACAAAAAGACAAACAAATTGTTTTTAGTGTTCGCCTATGTGAACTCAAATTGTAGTAATGTACTTAAAACTAGAATGCTTTAATACCAACACTTATTTTTGTGTCAACCACGTCTATAACCATAAGTTTCCTCAACCAAGGCGTGGGGTGTCGCGAGGCAGAGCCGATGTCACTGGAGCGTCTACAGACGTCGTACTCGGCCGACGAGCGCCGCGCGATACATGACGCCGTGGTCAACGCCGTGCCTTCTTGCCATGACCTGACCGACTTGGCGTTACTTAGGTATGTTCACATTTTAAGGGCCAGATTTCTGAGTAGGTATGTATATGTTAAACATAGATACGGTTACGGCTCTACGATGTGCATCATAAAAAAATAGCGACACTATCGAATGGTGTAATAATAAGTGTGTTTTTTTTTTGCTTAATCAACAGGGTTGATTCCTGGCTAGGAATATTGATTTACCAAAAACCCAGTGATGCAGTTTTGGTTTTCATCAAAATCCGGCTCGAGAGTCCGTTGAGTATTTTTCGCTATTCCTCATAGTTTTGGATTTGGGCATCCAGGCCCACTTAAAAATTCACCCTGTATACTATGTGCGTCGTAGATTTTCACGACACGATGCGATGCGTGTTTGTGTTTCGACCCTTAGACTCTGTTGATCCCCCTGAAAGTTGACATAACTAAAGGAATTCTGAAGAAGCGCGATATTGAATATATATTCAATATCGCGCTCCTTATAAATACTAGTGTTGCAATTTGGTGGCTAAACAAATATCGCATACATACAATATAACCAACATTTTTAAAATTCTGCCTTTTCATAGTGGTGGAGATGAGAAGAGCTCGAAGGTGATTCTGTCGCGCCAAGAGATCCTGGCGGAGCTGCGAAATATGCGCCGGCGCCGCACCAAGTACCGCGTCGCCGCCAAGTCTCGCAACTACTCCGATGTGCTACGCGACGTCATCAAGACTCAGGTACGAAACTGCGTTTTTGGGAACTCGACATTTAACTAAGTTACCGAGTTGTAGAAATAAATCATGAGTCCAAACAAAGATTCTTCGACTCTCCGATAAGTGTAAAATTGGACTGAAGGTTAAACTCGTTGGAACTCTATTCCGCGTTTACGATTTAAATTTTTCTTTTTAAAATGAATGTAAACATGATACTCATCTATCTGATATCAATGCAATGTCAAGAATGCATTGCATTTCATAGTCTTTATCATTTCTGACGACATTATGTACTGCCGTCTATTTGAACAACTGCTATGCTTCGTCTTTCACGGTCCAATAAAGTCAATTTCAATAAATGCAATGTAACTGCAAGACATTATTGATTTATATTATTTCAACAGATGGAACACTACAATGATGGTAAAAGCGAGACAGAACCAAAAGAAACTGTGGATAGAGACAGTAGCCAAAGAGACAAACACGATGAAAGGAGACATTCTAGACCAATGTCAAAAGACAATGAAAAAGGTAAATACAGATATGACGGAAAAATTGTGCCTAGACCAATTCAAATTAAAACTGAAAGAGAAGATTCTACTGAGAGAAATTATAGAGACAGTCAAAGGGATTATGGTAGAGAAAGATCAGATAGATATGAAAAAGGAAGTAGGAATAGACGTGACAGAGATAATGAGAAACGTGACCATTATGACAAATCTAGACAAAGAAGAAATTATGAAGATGAAGATAGAACTCAAAAGTACGGGAAACATTCCAGAAAGAGAAGTTATGATGACGAACCTCGAGACGAGCGATATTATTATGAAGATTCAATGGACAAGAGAAAGGATCATGAACGAGACGTAGAACATAGGACTGATAAAATATCAAGAAGAGATCATAGACATAAAGACTATAATCCTGAGCATCAAGTGAAGATTGAACCGGGGCTAGAAGAGGAATCAAATAAGCACCAAGGAGAAACGTCTAGAGACAGAAGACACAATGAAAAAAGAGATAAAACTCACAAACATAAGGACAAAAAAGAAAGACGGAGAGATAGGGAGAGATCTAGGGAGAAAAGGAGAGACAATCGATATGAAGAGAGATCTAGTGAAAGGTTACACATTAAGCAAGAAAGAGAGGATAGTGTTAAAAGACATGATAAAGATAACTATGAGAAGGAGAAGGCAGATAGGAAACGAAGGAGTAAAAGTAGAAGACATGGCAGGTCACATAGAGATGAACAATATGATAGCCACGGTTTAGAAAACGGTGGAGCTTCCGAAGAGATTTACGATCCTAAAAAGAAAATTAAAGTAGAGAAATAAACTGCTTTTATTAAAACGGAGTTTCCTTACGATTTTAAATGGCACGTCCTAATTTTAAGAATACTGTGTAATGCTTTTCTCAATTTACTGCTAAACATAGGACTATTCTAAAATATATCAAAGTAAAATAATTCTTGGCGGAGAGCTGTGCTTATTGCGAGATCTCTTGTTTAACCGAATATGGAATATACGTAATTATTTAAATTCGAACAGTATCTCCGAATTTGTATTTAATCTACGCGTAGGTCGTGGATAACTGCGTTAATTGCTTATTATTATGAGAGGAGTACAGTGGGAACGTTATATCTATATTATGTTGAGTACCTGGTTATGCCACGTCAATGTTAATGTATGAAATAGTCACACTTTTGCCACTTATAAAACTGACTACAGTCAAGTACTCGTCATAGGTATTGCTAGTCACAGGTAAAACAACAAGTACACGTCATAAGCTACGTTTGAGACAAATATGGAAGTTCATTACTCTGAAAAAATATTCTTTATATTCCAACAAAAAATGTACGGCATACTGTCTGAGTGAGATCTTGTCTCGTCAAGTGCAGCGGACCGGAGATTAGCGAAAATAATAACATGAGGAGTACGCCACGGGTTGTGGAGCACGCTGTATGTTGTAGGTAGGTATTATATCTCACGTTACATGTAACATGTATGTAGATTCAAACTGTAAGTAATTGAAGAACATTGTACGAGTGGTAGTCATTATATTTATAGATTTTGTAAAAGAATGATGGGAGCTAGATCCTCACAGTTTCGGTCGGCATTATGAAGCATAGCCGGGCGGAAAATCTAATATACTCGTATGCAGAAACATGTTCGGGGAAATGCCGTATAGCATAGCTCGAGTAGAACCCCTAACTTCATTGTCACTCATTTGATATGGTGTCTAGAAGTAAAGGCACTGAAAGCTAGCACCTCTTTGCATTCAGTCTTCTTTGCACGCCATGCATTGATCTCTTACTCTTGCAATTCAAGTTTTTCTTTCACAATCACACAAAGACACAACCAAGGAATTTACGACAGAAGTAAAATAAAAAACAGCTCGCGTACGTAATGAACGAACGAGAAAGCTAATCGATCATGTAGATATTTGTGATTTCTGATCGATCGCTATCAATATGTATCGGTTCGCGCATCTCGCAACGATTAACATTTACTTATAAAAAGGTGATTCAATTACACACAGCTGAGTGTCGGAAATACTTTGTCTCAATTAAGCGATTACCTACCTTGAAGATATCTTATTAAACTTTTAATACCTGACTACTACACCTTAGCCTAGGAATCCTAGAATACCATACTGTCACGTTGTCCTCTTAGACACGTTCGATGGAGCTTCTGTGAAAATGAACGGCATCCAGAGAAGAAGAAGAGTAGGGCAAGTATATAAATATAGCAGAAGCGCCCTGGTATCGTTACTTACCTGCGTGGTCTAAAATCCAAATCAGAATAAATTTCGGATCTAAACAAGAATCACAATCTAAATAAAGACGCAGCTAGTTTCCCGAATCGAACTTGTACGTTACGTACGCAAATTCAACAGTTCCAAAAGATAATCTAGGTACCTATCTTTGAATAAAAAATCACCAAACTGAACTGAACTGTAATTAAAAGGCACTATACGATATGGAAACTCATAAACCTACGCTTGACCGCTCAAAATAATCATGAAACTGACTCAGGCTTTTAATTTAGACTTCTGCAAAGAGAAGACAAATAGTAAGTAGTTAGGTAAATTAGCGCAGAAGCCCCAATCAAGAATAGACGTCGACGGAACCGGTGTTGTGGTTCTATAGGGATCTTAGGGGAGTGAAATCTATGGTCCTCACGGCTCAGTTCAGTATTGGACGACAAGAAGTACCTACCAAGAAGTAACTACCTACCTATACAGAAAAATATTACCGAGTCGCAATGTTTCCCGGCGCGGCGGTTGATGGCGCTTAGTGAAGTTTTGAGTCTTCATTTCCTTTTTTGCCTATTCCTGATTAAATTTGACTGACTAATTATCTGAATTTTAGGGACTTGCAGTTCTATTTTTTTATTTTACTTCTGCCTTCAGTAGGTAACTTTTTACAACTAGTCTTTGCTTTCAATGATTTTTCTCCACTTGATTATTTTGTGAAAAAAATGTTTAATTCCAGTGCATTTCCAAGTAGCCGTGTGTTTAGCGACGGAATGAGTGCGCGTACGCAATGGGAGTGTGACGGACGGCCGCGATGCTCACGCGTCGCCATCACAGACGATATCGTGTTACTCACAGAATTCATTAGCCACATCTAAGTAGGAATCTGCATTAATATTTATTATGCGATCTGGGAGCTAAAGAAATGGATGTCTTTCCAGTTATTTTAAAGACAAGATTGATTGATCTGTGGAATGATAACGTGGTTTTGCAAAAAGTCGAGGATGACCATATGTCAGTCACCCAGCGTGATACCAGGAACAGTTTCAGTCAGCTTGACTAGAAGAAATGGTTGGGTTTGATTGTAAGAGAAGCCGCCTCTAGTATAAAACCAAGAACAAGCAGGTAAAACAGGTAAGTCCTACTTGTTCTCCGAGAAGCGCCAATAAGTAAAATGCAGTTTCTTGCTTTTACATTGTGATTCACTTGAATTAAATTTAAATTGAATGGGACCTATTTTAACTGCATACGAAACTTAATGAAAATGCATGGTGTACCTAAACCAAATAGTTGTCACAAATCTTACCTACTTAGATATGGCCCAAAGCTTGACTACGACAGTGACCGTTTACCTAAATATAAGAGTTCGAAGGCTCCCACAGCCATGTCTTTGACGTGATACGGAAACCCAGTAACAATTTAATCTAAATCTCTAGAGCGTCCTCACGTTGAGCTGCCAAGTATACTCTTTCTTCTTTTATGTTTAACACTCAATATAATTGTTGCAATAACTACATAAACGGTTCGCCATTTACCTAATAGACGCAGTAAATCGTTCTCGTACGGGGCGGATCGATACAAACGATAACAGTCAGTCAATTAAAAGTGAGCGTCTTCATTAGCCCACTTATGAGCCAATCACTAGAGTACCAACCTACCCACAGGCCTGCAAGCACAATGATAGAAATCAGTGTACCATTCAATGCAAAGGATTTAGAAATCTTCGTGTCAATTCTACAAACAGACAGACTGCGGTATTGATCAGCTAATTAACTATTTATATTGGCTTTGATGTTTTGGAGTTCAGTGGTGCGTTATAATTCATGTAAAAACAAACATGAATCATAAGTTTATAACACTTTATCTACTCGTGGAAAAGATGGTCAGGCACAATGGAAAATAGTAAACTAGAAGGTTCCCAGGTATGGTCTGGAACAAAAAAATATCGTAAAGACGGGGAGAACAAGTGCCTTTCGGCTATGTTAAGGGTCTATTTACACTCTTTATACTTCTACCCTTCTTCTATAGATATGCCTTAAACTGCTAAAGACCACTATTTTGTAAGGAGATTTATTCTGCCATCTCCGACTGTTCATTATCTAACGTTGCTAAAAGTTTCTCAAGATCTAACTTGGTTCGGGGCTCCGATAGGTAAATCAAAAGTTAATTTTAGCAAACCTATTCCTCTGGAGACTTCATTAGACTTCCTAAGTACGGGACCAATATAATTTTCCAAGTTATATTTTGCCACGAACCGGTTAAAATTAAATAATTACACTCAATAAAACTTCAGCCGGAAGCTCCAAGCCTATTCCGTAGACTATTTTACATATATTACAGTTATTTCACGGAAATATTAACTCAAAATAAAATATGGAACTTAGACACCGCGGCCCTGGAACACAAAGGGCAAAGAAGGAACATGGATGGGTTTTAGTCAGTACAAGTCTGACACTCCCTTCCGCTCCGCCCAGAGCGGGGGGGGGTCATTTGATAATTTCCCATCCTAAAAAAAAAAAAAAAATAAAGACCTTCATAAATTCCTGAAGGAGAGCTGAAAATAACTTGCGTACATGATACGTAAGTAATAATATTCTAAGTATTTTCTAATATTGTGGGTTATAGGTGAGAAAGCATTCTAATTTTAGCAGAATCTTATAATACTGGAACTTGACTTCACTAGACGTGAAAATAGGTCAGACCGATGAGGAAAGCTAATTTCCGCGCTTACTCCGATGCAAATGTTTCTTGAAATAACTTTCTCCTTGGAACTCCCTCCTGGTTTATGCTTTAATATGAATTGAATATCTTCAACAATATTATAATATATATTCTATTTAAATAAGTTATGTATCTTGTTATTAGCAAGTCCTATGAGTCACGTCGTGGCAATGATTGTAGGAGTAATTTCACGCGTTCTGAGCACTAAGTGTTACTTATTATCTCTTTAAAGGTATAGTTACAATGTTCTGCGACAATTCAGTAAACTTGATTCATGTTAAACCTCTTATTGGCTATAATAGATGTAATTATTGTTGCTTTAAACCAATAAGTTTAAGGCCTTAGCTATGTTTATTAGTGATCATAATCATGATTCAGAAAATAAATTGTATTGGTTTGCAACCTTGGTCTAGTATGGTTTGAAGGTTGATTGAATTTAGATAAATTAGAAACTTGTGAGTCATATTTCGTAAGAGTTAAGAGGAGTTCTTCAGAAAAGCATAGATATAACAGATTGTGTTCAATTTCGTTGAGTGAACGATGAATATTCTACTTAAAGTAGGTGTATCTATAGGATCTGAAAAAGGTTTTACTGATTCTTGTGCATTGGGCCAAACGTTTTATGGATTGCGGAAAACGATTTTATTGTACATCAAAAATAATCTACATGTACACAAGTGATTCTCATGTGTGACAATCGCTTCAGATAATTCTTGCGTTCTTCTTTAAAGCAATTTACGAAATGCCATTCCTTGGAAGCGGGGACCAAAGAGAGGCAAAGGAGGGCGAAGGGTGACGGCGCGCGATGAAACACGCGGCGCACGCGCATCCGACCGACACGCGGGATGGCGGTACTTGCCCTGCGGGGTCACTTTATAGTCTAGGAGATAGGACGCGCAAAAAGGTACTTATGAAATAAAAAAGAACATTTCTCCAAATAATGAATACAAAAATAAGTCAGGAAAACTAGGACGGTGCGCTTGAAAATACTTATTTTAATGTGAGTTTAATTGGACTGTAACTCATATGTTCGCAAATTATTTCAAATGCAGATGGAAACGAACATTTCACTGGGTACTGAAAAACAATATAAACATCATTATCAATAATCTACATTATAGATTCTGATTTCCGATAAACTTTCACTTTAGAATTTGATGGTTGTTTAAAGAAAGCAAAACAAACGCCGATAGGAATGCATCTTTTACTACAATGAGGTCCCTATCTCCCCGCGAATGATGGCGCGAGATGCCCCCATGGCCCCTACGGCTACAACCCGCCAGTCGCGCCGCGTCCGTGCGTCGTAGCTTACGTCTCGTCCGTCCGGGCTTACGGTCCGCAGTTCGCCGTACATCGTAGTTGTTGACTCCAAACTCGTGTTGACTTACATTGTTTGTGTTTTGTGTGTGACAATGTGTGTGTTTGTGTTTACCTCTCATTGAACACGGATTGGTTTACGTTTTGTTTTTTTGGTGAGTTTTTTTTTTGTTAAAGTTTAACTAACTTTATATTTTAAATTAATTCTAAAAGACAGGTTTTGATTGCGTCGATTTTTGTGGAATTAAATAGATAACGTTTTTGACGTATTTACGTGCGGATTCAGCAAGTAACAAATCAAAATTATACAGAAAAAAAATCAGGACTCCCCCCCCGCCTACTAATTAACACTGCGTGGGAACACTTTATGATTCCTGCTTCCTATTAATAATTATTAATCTATCTTACAGCTATTATAATAACACACATATAGTCATTTATTATAAAAAGCAGTTAAAGTAATCTTTCTCCTACCTAACGAACTGACGTAGTCGAGGAGTTTCGGCGATATTAATTGAGTAACGGTTGTCGAACGATCGACATTCATATTATAAAGTCGTTTATTATACGTTTTACATGTTGTATACCCCTCTTGGTATGTCTACCCGTATTAAATTCTAACCCCGTTTTAAATTCTAATAGATTCGTAGGCTTTAAGACTATCTTCTTAGGGAAGTGTGTATGCCTAATAAGCATTGCACATAGAAGTTCCGGGTTGGTCTTAAAAGAGCTAAAAGGGCCATCTTTCATGTGCATCTCCTGAGTGTGACCACCCGGGTGGTTTTGGTGAGGTAAGCATCCCACACTCCCCGGCCTCATCCCCAGAAACCAGGCATCTTACCTTCCGAAAACAAAACTATGTTATATTATTTGTTAAAAACCGATGAAGAGATCGAGGAGGGTTTAGGTTAATATAGTGAAATTTGGAATAATTAGCAATAGACTGAATGTCTTCAACCAACTGAATTAATTCAGCCATGTTCGTAGAAATTGTAAATACCTATAACTCCGAACAGGAAATCCCAAAATGTGTCCTATCTGTGGGAATCCTGACACAACACAAATCCCGTTACTTCCACCGACCGCTAAGGTCATAAAGCAGACAGCTCAGTTCCATATTGTAGTGAAGAAATGGGACGTAGTTACTAACAGTTTGCACAACAGTTCAACAGGGTAGGATTTCACGTGTCACGACCTCTAGACCGCCAGCAACGCCTTCGCTGTTCGGATACGGTTTCAACAACGCCGTGCCTTTGTTAAGCAGTAAAGCATCCATTTCATGCTCTTATTGTGATGAAAACATAGGATTACACGTTGGCAATGATGATACTCTACAGAAAGTAGGTAGCTGAGGTGGAAACTGGAGTGTCACCAGAAGTCCTAGACAAACTAACATTCTATCATCGATTTCCTCTCACGCCCTATGATCAACTAGTAAAAGCAAGGAATTCCAAAACAAGTGCAACAATTTCTTCAAATTATTTTCAAGCTGAATTCCGTGAAAAGATCGGCGTTCAATAAGACCGTTACATGTACTTTTGAATGTCAAAAACAAAGGATTAAGCTACAGTCCCAGTCACAAGGCATAATAACATGTGAAAGGACTATAGTTACCCATTCCAAAGCGTAGATCTCTATGGAGAAGAATGGACATGAAGCTCCATGAAAACTCTTTTAACTCCTGCTATCATTTGAACTAAACTTTGTATTTCCCTAAACAGTTAACCGTTAATCCATCCATCTCTGTCAACCACTCTTACCTAAACTGGAAAATTGAATGTTTTCTTTACTAAAAGTGTTTATTGGACAGTGTGGGACCGGCCCTGAATCTCACACTTTGTCGAACTAATATGCATAACACCTTCATCTTAGCGTTGATGGTTCGAATAAATAGATATTAGGTACTTGAGTGTGATCGTAAGTGGCCTGATGGAGTGTTGACACAAGTCATCAGAAGTGTTAACAGCTTCCGAATGAGAGTTGATTTTGGGATGTTTTTCTTTATGGCGCCACTATAGAGAGAGAGTCCATATTTTAAAACTGGAGTTCTAATAGCGTTTTATTTAAGGCTTGGATTTACAATTTTATTCTATCAAACAACTGTAAATTGAAGTTTTTGTCAGCCTTTATTCAGACAATTTAGGGGTCAGGTGGAAGAAAAAGAATGTTTTAAATGAAAGGTACGCGATGGTTGAACAAAGAAACACTTGTACACATAAAACATGTGAACCGGAAGAATGTTTATCCCCCTAACGTATCTGCTATGTTAAATATAAGATATGATCTCGGGTCGGACGGACAAGTCCGGACTACGGACAGACGCGAAGATAATTACATTATTAATTGAATGCATTTTATCTATTTTTGTCTGCCTTGTGACATAGTTGTTAATAACTGTGAAGTTTTGTAATGAAAGTATTGCACCGGTGAACGGAATAATTATAAGGAAAACTGAAACAGAAAGAACTTCCGTTCCGTTCGTCGTTATAACATAACATAACATAACATCGAGCCTATAGTCCCCGAAGGGTTAGGCACAGGTGTATCTAAAGGGTGTAACAAGACCCTTAACGAAGCCGAAACGCATATGTTTTCCTCGTCATTGCGATAACGGTTACCTTACGTTAGTTACGGAGATATTGGGGGTCAAATTTCCAACTTATTCACAAGTTTTTTTTTTAAATACGTGTTTTTAATGTAAGATTTTTTCTTTAAAAACCTCCATTATTCAATCCATCCATCAGCACAATGTTTTGAGTGCGTTACATTGATGCCTACCGTAAAACGTGATTTATCACCCCAAAAAAAAAGTCGTTTTTCAGCAATCATTTTTGCATAAAGTTACTTAGTTTGATCTACAGAATGCTTGGTTGACGGCTTCGTGACAGGTTCGTTTACACCCTGTATAGTAAACCAACATTTCGCCGGAAATGTTTAACTCCCATATTCCCATATACTAATTGGGCTAGATAGAGCACCAAGCGGGTACAAATCTAAAGTCCAGACTGTTCCCGATAAATTCCTAATAGAACTACCCACCCAATAACAACTACCAATACTAACTAACCCAATACTAACTAACCCAATACTAACTAACCCAATACTAACTAACCCTCTGCTGTTGCGCTTGCGACCACTACATTAACAACATTTATGTCGGTGGGAAGAATCTAATCTTCTTTAACGAGCTTCAAAAACTCGCTTATGCAAATACAAAAATGTCGTTAAGATGTGTGTACACGTAATGATGGATGACAGGTCATATAGTCATGTGGTCATGCACCATAAACTGGTTTCTCTCAGTTATTATAAGCTGTAACATTGTTATGGTAATAAACCCGTTCGGAGAGATTGATGAAGATAATAAATGCAAGAGCATTATTTAATAAATTACATGTTTCTGTGACTTATGTGCTGTGGAGGCATATTTATTAGATGTTGTAATGAGAGATGCGACAGTAGCACTGGCTACATAATGACTACATTCTGTATTGAATGGGTCACGAGTTCAAATCCCAGCCAAGCCAATTATGTTTAGACTAGCACTAGCTTATGCCCGCGGCTTCGCCCGCGTGGAGTTCGACAATTGTCCCTCGGGATCATACTACCACGATAAAAACTATCCTGTGTTAATCCAGGTTATAAACTATCTGTGAGCTAAATTTCATCCAAATCTATTCAGTAGTTTTTGCGTGAAAATGTAACAAAAATCCATGCATCCATCCTCACAAACTTCCGCATTTATAATATTAGTAAGACTAGCTGATGCCTGCGGCTTCGCCCGCGTGAAGTTCGGTAAGTGTCCCACGGGATCATACTAGCGGGACAAAAAGTATCCTATATGTTAATACAGGTTATAAACTATCTATGTGCCAAATATAATTAAAATCCGTTCAGTAGTTTTCGCGTGAAAGAGTAACAAACATCCATCCATCCAGACATCCTGACATCCAGACATCCATACATCCTCACAAACTTTCGCATTTATAGCATTATTAAGTAGGAAGTAAGATTATTTAGTATTCACACATACATAGTACTAGGAAAGCATCTACAATGTGCCTTATCGCACGCACGGCGACCAATCAAGCTGTACAAAACCAGTTTATGCGGATCTCTCATTGTATTAGAAATCCATACAAAGCGAGGCCAAATTATACTGGAAATGCACAGCTTGATGTGCCGCCGTGTGTCAATTGTATTCTGCTAACTTCTCGCACTAAAATACTTAATACGTCCACCATCTCAAGATTCACAAGAATGCAAATAAAACTCCATTTTAATATATAATTGCTAATTATCTTGTTCACGCATCGTTTGTAGAAAACGCCCATAATTGTGCAGATGGAGATAGGCAGACGTATTCAAATGAGAGCGAGGGAAAGTGCGCGCGCGCAGCCTCGCTGACGTTGCTTTAATTAGATTGTTGTGATCGGGAGCATGCACATACTGTAATGTTCAGGGTTTAGTAAACATTGGAGATAAGTAGACAGATAAATATAGCTACTTAATATTTTTTATTGTATTGCTGTGTGCTGAGACGTCAAGTCTGATATGTTTCCTGCCAGGGCTGCGGGACTGTTCGAAAGAGATACCGCGGCCTTGGAACACAAAGGGCAAAGAAGGAACATGGATGGGTTTTAGTCAGTACAAGTCTGACACTCCCTTCCGCTCCGCGCCCAGGGGGGGGGGGGTCATTTGATGATTTCCCATCCTAAAAAAAATAAAAAAAAGTCTGATATGTTTATATTATCTTATGTCTGTATGTTTCGTTTAGATGTTATTATATTATAACATTGTAATAGCATATTAAACAGAATAACACTCTCATAGGTATCTATAACATCGCATACCTGTTGGCTTCATAATACAATGTTTATTGTTTGCTTCCATTGAATTCTAAATTGTATTGTTGAGATCCAATTTCACCAACGAAACTGAACGCTATTAGCACACACACACCGCGAGTTTTCTTTTGACAACCACGACAGACAAATTGATTGATTTTTGGTCTGGCTATATATTGGAAAAATTTGCAAGTTGCAGACAAAGATATGAAAATAATGATACTTAGATAGAGATCCAAAACATTTTATTTCGCTAAATTCCGAGTTCGACTCTAACTACACCCAGCTAAAAGTTGTAATTGTTGCCTAGTTTAGAATGTAGAGACATGTAGCGTCCACTATGTTGCCATGTGCCCATGTCTGGCATACCGCTGTTCAACCCGCGATGCTTTCTGTTGGTATATTTATATTTTTCAAAATGTTTTCCTTTTGAATAATAAACAATAAAAAAATGTTATTACATTACATTTGGTAGACGGATAGTGCACAAAAAAACCAAGTTATTGCAGTCTTGGTTTCAAACCAGAAACGAAACGTGACTAACAGACTACAACCAGTCTGTTATTATTAAATTACTGTAATTTAAGTTTTTGTAAACAAAGACACGAATAAAATTATTTCATACTTTTTTGGCCATGAGCACTGCTCTCGAAAGATGTTTTTTTAGCATTTTTTTTGTGTTTGCTGTAATAAGATGGTTAATATTTGAACAAAATGATGTCTGAGCAAACGTATCGTTGCACAAAGAAGAACCGCCAAGTACATTTAAGTGCTTCATTAAAGTACAAATAGGGTCAAAGCTCATTTTTCAGAACACTTCAAAATACGAGTGTCGAGCATATATGGCGCCTTTTTATTTGGAGAACACACCCAAATGGAATTTATTTAACCTTTTGAACGCCAAAGCATAAACGTACGTCGTCCACGCCAAGCCACAATTTCGCCCACCATTTTGTCACATATTTGTGTCATTTGGTGTACAGCGCTTGCGTGTCACGTATATGTGACAATGGCGTTCAAAAGGTTAAATAAGAATATAAGTAGTCTTTACACACACTATAACGTCGTATAAACGAGGTATTTCATCGCGCGCACAAATATTTGGAATACTTTTTGTGCTCACTTTTTGTGTGCGCTTGGTGAAATACCTCGTAAAAAGCGTTTCATGGGTAAGAGGGCAGGGTAGTCAATAGGGGCTTGATAGTAATAAAGGAAACTGTATGAAACTGAAAAAGACACAAGTTTTCTGAATACTGGATCTTTGTAACTCATCTTTCTCAACTTTCTACTGCAACTTTTACAGCAAAGTTCCATAGAATAGTAAGCCTACGTACATGTAAGCTAGGTTTAAATATACGTGTATGAGTACTGGGTACGTGACCGAGCCCAGTACTTAACAAGTTAATGCGGGGAATTGATCCAGCTTGCATAATGAAGCCTTAGATCGCACCGAGATAAAGGTTGCGTCCGAACTAATGAGTTTTGTTAGCGTGGGCCGCTTTCGCTTTGTTTCTTAACTTGCATCATGTACTATTAATGCATGTACTTCATGTTTCATCTTGTTAATAACACAAAACTTAAATGCAAACCGATTTAAATTAAGCCTATCCTACTAACATTATAAACGTAAAAGTTTGTGAGGATGGATGGATGTTTGTTACTCTTTCACGCATAAACTACAGAATTGATTTGGATGACTTTTAGCATACAGATAGCTAAGAACCTAGATTAACATATAGTATACTTTTTATCCCGGTAGTACGATCTCGTGGGACATTACCGAACTCCACGCGGGCAAAGCCGCGGTCATACGCTAGTCTTGTATAAAATAATCTACAGACTGGAACTCACCTGTCCTGGTTAAACGTTGCTGGAACAACTACTACTAGGATGAAATGTAGCTTTTCAGATAATCATGACAATTCAACTGGAAAAAAAATGTAATTTAAAGTTTTATGAGGACATTACTAAACTTAATTCTTCGCTATCATCTGCGACACACACCTGGGTGGTTATGTAAGAGCCATAAAAAGGCACGCAAATGAACTCTTACGGTATTCCCTGATCTATACATGTAAAACATGTTACTTCTCAACGTTACTCAGACATTTACTTTAACGCGGTATAAAAAGCGCGCGCGCGTTTTATACCGAGTAAAACGTACGTAAACTTCAACTTTTACATTTTCTAAATTGTTTAAAGTCCAGTATTTGTTTCTACAAGATTGTAGTATTTTAATTACTAGAAAACTGTCTTATGTTCTTGATCAATAAGACAGCATGTCAGTTTTTGCTTTCTCAATGAGAAAATGGCGTAATCTACCAAAGAAAATCATATTACATAAAGCTTTTATCTTTGATCACCAATAAACAATAGTCCTTTTTTTGCGACTGCGATTAATAGTCGCGTGACACAGTCGCATGTGCACCTTTCCTTACATTACGTAAAGGAGTTGCCTATGGGAACAGCAGAGGGCTCGGGGAACCTGATCGACGTAATTACGCTAATTATGCGTAACATGTAATCTTTCTCGTCATCTGAATCAATAGAAAAACTGTTAAGCACAAGCTTTATGGAGGAGACAATATGTTTGAAGAATTTCTGACTAAGACAGACCTATGCATCTAGTGTTAGTGTCGGGATTTTTAGGAATTTGCATGGTCGTGGCACGTGTCTTGTCGTAGTGCTGGGACCTAAAATGATCGCTTCAGCAGAATCATAATAGGATAATAATATGAATTGCGTTACAATTCGTAAAATGGTCACAAAGTGAGAATTAATAATATTAACTGCGTCTGTGACCATTTTAAGAATTTTAACGTGATTCATATTATTATCCTATTATGATTATACTAAAGCGGCGTTTTTAGGCCCCCTGGTTGTTGCATCCCAGGAGTAGACAGTAGACTTATGACGAGTTTTTTTTATTATTCCAATCTACAAGAAACAAAATAGTCAGCTGTGGTGATTTTTTACACATTATTTAATGAACATCCAGTTTCGTTTTGAAACTTGTTTGTTTTTGTGATGCTCCGCAGATTACGTGATATACCTAACCACCTCCCCGACGTTAATTGTCACGTCGTACCTCAATAACTTTATTTCCCAAATACTATATTAAATAACGCAAAAACAAAGGCTAAATCATAGCAAATATAGCGATAGCGGTACAAATCATAAATAACTTGCACAAAAACTGAGTGTGATTTGAACTGTGAAATATTTTCCTAACAAATACTACGAGATAAAAACTGCGATTAGTTCAGTTATTTAGTATATCGTATTCCACACGCCACATTCCTTATTTTTTCCATGATAGCAATAGTATGGGAATAGCATTTGTTCTATTGTGTGATTGCGATCAAATCGTTTGTTCGCTCGAACAATCCGCTGCTAATTACAACGAGATCGAAATGCTATGTTTTTAATAGCTTTCTACAGTTGAACGTGATGCTAATTGATTTTTGAAGTTCCTGCTTTGGCTGCTAGGAAGGTTTGCAGCTGCATACTTAACAACTTTAAAAACATAAAAAAAAAGTAGCCATGGAGTTTCTTGCCGGTTCTTCTCCGAAAGGAAACGACTAACTCGAACTGTGCATCTAGTTTCTGAGGTTTTGTACGTGTCCAAGTAGGTTTGTGTGAAATCTTATATCAGCAAATCTGTCCCAATACCTGACAAAGTCCCACTCCTTCAATTGAAATACAATATTTTGAAAACAAATTCATGAGAATTCTATAAAAAACGCATTTTGAACATTTAAAGATCACAATCCCTGTAAAATGATTCTGTGTAGACATATAGGTTTGTTTCACTCGGTACATAATTACTATAGCGGTGTACATAATAGTGCAAGGGTTATGTGCTAATCAACACAAGAGTTTCGTAAACATGGAAACATCGAGATCGCATGTACAATGTACATGTACAGTATGTACAGAGCACAGTTGTAGGCGGCGCGTTGAAGTCTTTTGTTCTAACAGTTACATCGTGCGTAATGCGTTTTGTGAATGTGAGACAATCTTGTGAATTAATGAATGATCAAAGGTATTAATTAATTTTATGAAAACAATGGTGATGTTAATATTTCCCAATGATTATTAGCCAAATTGTAAAAAAATTCAATATGGCTTACTGTAATAATAACAAAATCAGCCATATGTTGCCCTTGATCCAAATAAGTTTATCAATTCAGTACACTCAATAAAAATGTGTTAAAATATTGCCATAAACATTTCTTTACAAAAATCTAAAATGCAAATATCAGAACCCTAACATAAGGGAAAGAATGGGAACAAAACCATCCCTATAGGGTTGCCCTCGAGCCCTCTACACGCCCCTCGTAACGGATGCCCAGAAACCGTTGATCATATCAAAGAATTACCTACCATTATTTTTTCTTCATGTTTTACAAATTACCTTCACCTCTTCTAATCTAAACCTTGTCTCTTTTACTTAAAGTTCGTAATTGAATGATGAGAGGTTTATTAAAAAATGCTCTTACAGATTTGTTTGGAGGTTTAGCCGCAGGGTGTACAGGCATCGAGTTACTAAAAGTAATTTGAGCGTATTAGTATTTAATGACAATGAGCTGTACAGTACAGCGTCGGGTAATCGGGTTACAGACACTAGGTAAGCAAATACACGTACTGAGGAATGTGTTAAGTGACGTATACGTTTGTGCTACCTAAATTATATGATTTCATTTAGGTTCGGTACTAAAATACACAGATTTTTCAACTCAGTCCTACCAATTTTTTCCACTTGTGGGCAAAGTGGACATACATTGTTTAAAAATGCCACTTTGTTTCACTAATGAGGAAACTGGAATAAGATAACATTAATTGCTTATGGTTACACCACTTTACTCTGCTCAAACTGTCAAACAGCAAAAATAAATACATCAGCTGTAATTAAATTCGACCAAAATGTCGGAAAATTCGTAGACATCTATTCTGTTAAGCACTAAAAGTCGAGTGAGACAAAGTTATATACCTCCTTAATTAACAGCAGACGGTATCTAAGAATATTCAAATTGGCAACCACGGGAAATCCTCTCAGTAAGAAGACATTCGAGGAATCGCTTCATGACCTAATCACTGAACAACTTGCACAGAAGTCACACTGTGTAAAATGTGAGCGACAAATGACAAGGGTCCCAAAACCTTTGTATATATATTACAATTCTATGACCGAATGGTTCTTAACTCTAAAACGTCGACTACTTCTAAGGAGATGGCGGGACGTACTCGACTCTTTTAAAAAAGATTGGCAAACAACAGCACTGGATAGGGATAATTGGAAGGAGGGAAGGGAGGCCTTTGCCCTGCAGTGGGACACAAATGGCTGATAATAATAATAATACTACTTTCTTAGCTTTTTAAACGCTAAGACTCTCCACAATCGCGAGATATGCAGTCTCAGGGAATATTTCCTTGAAACCGACGTGGGGATGCATCGAGATGTGGTCGCAGTGGACAAGGGCCTCACCCCGCTTTCCTTGGCTAAAGAGAACTGGCGCAAACCCTTAGTGCTTGACACTAACGACCGCATGGAGGTATGGCAGAGTAAAGAGCTTCACGGACGCTTTTTCCGGGCCCTGCATGGGCCCGATGTAGACCTATCAGCGTCCGTAGCCTGGCTACGTTGCGGGGACCTCTTCGGAGAAACCGAAGGTTTTGTCTGTGCAATTATGGATGAAGTTATGATGACGAATAACTACCGGAGATTTATTGTGAAGGACGGTACGGTTGACATATGTCGGGCATGCCACCGTCCAGGCGAATCAATCCGTCACATTATCTCCGGGTGTTCTCGTCTGGCTAACGGAGAGTACTTGCATAGACACAACCTTGTAGCCAGGATTATCCATCAGCAACTTGCTCTAAAATACAACCTTGTGGAATCGGAAGTGCCGTACTATAAGTATGTGCCCGACCCAGTTCTCGAAAATGGCAGTATCACATTGTACTGGGATCAATCCATCATCACTGACAGGACTATTGTAGCCAATAAGCCTGATATAGTGGTGGTGGATCGATCAGAGCGGCGCACAATGATTGTTGACATAACGGTCCCGCATGATGAGAACCTCGTGAAAGCCGAGAAAGATAAGAAAATCAAGTATCTTGACTTGGCTCGCGAGGTTGTCGACATGTGGGATGTGGACTCAGCGATCATTGTGCCGATAGTCGTATCAGCCCATGGCTTAATTGAGCCTCGACCAATACCTTTTTTTTTTTTTTTTTTTTTTTTTTTTAGGATGGGAAATCATCAAATGACCCCCCCCCGCTCTGGGCGGAGCGGAAGGGAGTGTCAGACTTGTACTGACTAAAACCCATCCATGTTCCTTCTTTGCCCTTTGTGTTCCAGGGCCGCGGTATCTCTTTCGAACAGTCCCGCAGCCCTGGCAGGCATCGGCCCGTGCGGACCCCTGCGTGGTTGCTGACATCTCTTTGAGGCGCGCGTGGAACACGAACGCGCCGTCGACACGGCCTGTCGTCATAAGACGGCCGGACGGCGAGCTAGCCCATAACTCGCCGTCCACAGGCCCGCGCCTACGGTGGCCGGGGGCCACCACGTGACCCCCGACGCCCAGGGCGTCTCCCGCGGCGGCTGGGACGTGAGGCTCTTTCCCTCTCACGTTCCGCCACCTCCTTCACTAGCATGACTGCTTCGCAGAAGGAGGTGACGGCTTCCCATTCCCTCTCGCTCCGGACCATGGCTTGAACCAGGGCCGGGCGCGAGAGGTCGCCGCCGCCAATCGCCTCTACGAGGACACGGCGCTGCTCCGCCCAAGCAGGGCAGGCCTCCACAGTGTGCTGCACCGTGTCCTCCGGACGATCCTCACAATGGAAACACCCGGGCGTTTCCTCCCGCCCGATTCGGTGCAGGAACCTCCCGAAACAACCGTGTCCGGTGAGGACCTGCGTCAGGCGGAAGGTGAGGGCGCCGTGGCGCCTCTCTAGCCACTCCTCAAAGAGGGGACTTATCGCCACGATGGTGGCGTGCCCTCTCGACCAATACCTGAGGAGGCTCTCGTTAGGCAGCTGGATCAAGGGCTTGATTCAGAAAGCGGTACTCCTAGACACGGCTCGTATTGTTAGGAGGTTCCTCTCTCTGGAGCCCTGACCGCCGGTAGCTTGGACCCTGTTCCCGATACCGGTGGGCTACTATTTTTTATATTTTTAAATGTTTTTTTATATGGTTTTTGTTAAGAAATATTTAAAAATGTAATTAGTAAGTAAGAAAATAAATAAAGGAGATAATACTTCAACATACAGCGTATGAGCAGTCCTGAACTCCGAACTTTTTTGTCAGAGCTCTGTTTCCATGAAGTTTACCGCTACATCTTACTTCAGTCAGCGGATTGAAATAGCCACGATTTAACGTGTAGGCCTTCTTTCCATATTTATGTAGTGGTCCTCCTACGGCGGTCTAAGGAACAATGGCACTGTTAATGGGCGAGCTCGGTAGCTGCGCTGGCGCACCGAACAATGCCCGTGACGCTGCCGGCGCTGCCCAGGGTTGACACCGACCGAAAAAAGAAGAAATACTGTTTTTTTGTGTATTGTTCAGAAGAGGATTATACTGAGTGAGCTTTGCGTAAGCTTTGAAGCGGCGGTTTTGTATTCAATGGTAATTTTAATGGTGCTTCGGTAATGAACGTAGGCACCGTGTATGTCATCAATTTCATTCTGACGTATTGCTAGAGGGGGGTATACTGTTGCAATTTCTCGCTAAAACGGTACAAACTAAGAACCAACACCAAAGCAGTGACGCTAAACAAGTTTCGCAACACATTCTGTTGAACCTCTCTTCTTTGGCAGTTTTTGTACCCCAACCTTCGAGGTTAGAACGTGGAGTGGGAGATGTTTACCTCACAGAGAGTCCTCTTTAGAGACTTGATCGAGACTCCACCTCTTCCTGTATTTCTACCCTGATAGCCCTATTACCAGGAGTTTCACCGTCGGCGTTGGTAACCCACCAGTGCGCGGCAACAATAGAACAGTCCTGCGCACGCGCTTACGCAAGATCCGATTACTTTCGGCCGATTTCCTCAATTCTGGCCGATTGTTTGTTTGTTTGCCCAACGGGAGTAATAGAGCAATATACCACAGGTTACTCAATAAGCAATACAACAACAATGGGGCTTTCTTCCAATCACTGAATTGTGTTCGAATTTGTGCCGGAAATAATTGTTGCTGGGTTTCTTTTGTCTAGAATAGTTAGTTAGTAGCTGTTAGTTAAGCCAGATTTTTATCCGACTGCGCTACAGCAAAGATAGGGTTCGGTTTTTTAGCTGAGTTCTGTATGTATTGACTTTTGGCGTTGCTTCATATCAAACGATAGGACGAAGAGATCTGACTACTAAAACAGAACTGTGTGATCTCTAGTCCATCTTAAAAGTCTGATGATTATGAGAAGAGGAAGTCTTCCACAATCAGCCCAAACCTCGAGATTGAAAGACATCAAATAACTAATAATAAAATGATTGATTCATCGACATTATTGTTCAAGTATCAACACTCTACAACCCCACTACAGCGTGACACAATTATAACGACGAAATAATCTCAAATCATTGTCTAACCTATCAAACACCGTGCACGGGTTTGTGGGAAGCGGGGTGCAGGGGGGCGACAGACAATGCGATCGTGAGTCGTGACGCACCTCCGCGACAATCGCTGCAGATTGACGTTTACTACCGTTACAAACGTAACAAACGTTTTGTGGAGATGCAGTTGTTTGTTATGGAGTAAGGCATAAGAGACAGCGTTTGTTAAGTCATTAAGATTCCTTTGAACATAAAAATTTGCAGAAATACATTTATGAAAGTCTTTCCGTACACCTGAATGTTGTGATTGATAACGATTGCATGTAGCGGAGATGAGAATGTTGAGATGGATGTGTGGAGTGGCAAGAATGGATAAAATAAGGAATGAGTACTTTAGAGGACGTTTGAAAGTTACAGAAAAAAGTAATGGAAGTTTGTCTTGGTATGGACATGTAATGAGGAGGGATGAAACGCATGTGACTAAAAGATCATCATCATGAATGGGCATGAATGTTTATGGATGGAGAGGGAGAGGGAGGCCAAAGAAAAGATGGATGGATTGTGTGAAGAATGATATGAAAGAGAATGGAGTAAATGTTGCCGGGAAGTTTGACAGGGAAGAATGGAAGAAAACGTGTTGCGCCGTCCCCTAATATAATGGAACAAGGTCAGGAAGATGATGATGGAATACATGATAGAATTGTGTCATTAGGATTATTTAGGATCTACAGCATCATGAATAGTCAAAATTGTAGGTGCGGCGACCAAATGTTGCCAACTGTAGTTGTAATACCAAAACCATTCGAACCCACTCCGTCTACACTTTACACCACACCCCACCTTCATTCAGCGCTCCCTCCAACTACGCATTGATTGAAGTATACACATGTTATTGAGAGCACCCTGTTACATGCTCCCGCGCATACACGCTCGATCATTTTATACGCTATGAGTTTGACAATACAACTCGATCGTTTTTGATCGTCATGTCAAATGCATGACGTTGAGTTATGACGAGTTTACGATTATTGCGTCTGAGTAGAATTGTAAGGATTGTAAGCGAATTAAATGTTAGGGGAGTTTGCTATTCAAATGTAAGGGATTGTGAGAACAATGTTTGTGACTGAATTATTAGCGAGTAGTGGAGTGTGCTCCTGTTTTGAGTATACAAACATTGTGAGGGATTGAGGGCTAGGGCATGTTGACTTCAAAGAGCCATACATTGATAAAATAGGAGGGTCTTCTAAAAAAAGTTTGTGATGGCTGGTTCTCAGAACACTAGTCTAATATGCTTAGGGCTTATTGTTAGTAACATACATATTATTATTAATGATTGACCATCAACACAAACAACCAATTACATTCGCGTCAATAAATTCTTGCTGCTAAATGCTGAATGCCTGTGACCTGTCTGAAGGAAAACCTCCATTTAGATAACAAAAGCAATCCTAATATAGCTAGTTTACGTAACAAACAGTTAGTTCTCTAAATAATCTAAAATCATTTGGCGATAGGTCTGTATTGCTAAATGTACAAAAATAAAACAAATTTCTGTGTTCAGCTTGATACAGTCATCATAATATAAACCGAATCGCTCCTAACAATACACTTCTGAGTCTGACATATATAAATGACGTTACTCCAATAAAAAATAGCATTTCCCCGGCGCTTGCGTTAGAAATGTTTAATTCAGAACAGGTTTAGTACAAAGCCGGTCGCGGGCCCCGGTCCACAATGCCGTACACTCATTTATATCACTCACGCCGAACAAATGGGGATAAGCACAATACAAGGCTGCCAGGGCTATTTCTAAAACAACCCTTTGTGACACAAACTTTTTCTAATATATTCAAAGCAGGGTCAGTAACCTGATATTTTGATGCTAGCAATTTATTTGCAACAAATCTTTTTTTCGGAAAACAAATTATGTGAGCTCTTTTTTGTCTATGATATATTACCTACTCGTAGAGGTGTGAATGTTTCGGTTGTTATTTTTTTTGCGGTTTCTGTTACATATTTATGCCGGCAATATTTATCGATATGAAACTGTCTGGGCGATTATTCCCACGCTCGCGGTCACGACTCGCAATTACCCTTTGCTACGCTAGGAGGGGTCGAAATTATGGAGAAAAACAATAAAAACACTATCGAGAAACACTTTACTACACTTACCTTAACTGTTAACTTATATTGTTTTGCTCACTTTACAAGCTGACCTTTTCCAGAACTCCATAAGATTGTAAGAGTATTACTATTTTTAGGACTTAGTACTTATTTTGATTATTTTCGCATCAGTAAAATGTTAGCATGCACATTTCGTGCTAATTATCATTTAGACTGAACACAACAGCTTTTGATAAATAATACTATTCCAAGTTTAAGGCCCACTTGCAACTTGAACTTAGGTCTACTTGGTTTAAAGCTACGGAGCTTTAAACCAAGTAGACCTAAGTTCAAGTTCCCTCACGGCCACGGCTTCACGACCCGTATCAAATAAGCAGGCATGAAACCAGTCATCATAATATTACATCGTGTGGAGGGCGAATGTCTTTGAGACGGAAACGAGCGGCGTGCGCTAATCTCATGATAGCTCGGTGCAGGCGGGCAGTGGTTACGACTACGACTCAGTAGGTATACAGGATGGATATAATTGTGACTAGGCAGTTGGGAAGAAACAGTACCATAATTGTTTATTGTTCTAAGAACTAGCTGTCCTTAACTTTTTGATTGATTGACACTGACATTCAGAGATTTTGTAAAAATGGAACAGTCTGATAGGAAAAGACAATTCTAGAGTGTCCTTATAATGCCAATCAATTCAATTTTATTTAAGGAATTAATATACTTTTTGTAGTACTACAAGAGCCACAAATCGAAGAAAACATTTTCCCTTGTCACCAAAAATCCATCCTGTATAAACGTATATTCTATGGAACGACTGTCCGCGGATTAACTCGTACTCATTTTATAGGTACGAGATCGCTGCGGGCTTTAACTTGAATGTAAATTAATTGGTGTCAATGATCTTGTTTTATTTTTACTGTTAATTAATCGGATCTATGATCCCAAAATACTTGTACTGAAGGTCAATGGAGGAAGTCCACCTATTCTTCATCATCATCATCATTTCAGCCGAAAAGTCCACTGCTGGACATAGGCCTCCCCCAAGAAGGGGGGTTTTGCCATAATCGCCACGCTTGGCAGGCGGGTTGGCGATCGCAGTATGGTTTTTGTAGAATCAGAGAACGCTGCTGCCCATCCTCTGGTAAGTCCCTTAGTCGCCTCTTACGACACCCACGGGAAGATATGGGATGATGCTATTCTTTACGTCCGGACACCATACAGAACACCTATTCTTATTAACCGTAAAAACATCCCCATGATCAGAATGAATGAAACTGTCTTCTGATCTCAATGCAATGCATAAAAATATCAAGCCTGATTGCAACTCTAACTTCTTCATCCATATTTTTGTGATTGTTTTCAAATGTACCGTATTTAAATGATTAGGTGTTTGAGTGCAGACTCCACGGTAGTTAAACTGAACGGTAATGATTAATAAAAGTTTAATGAAACATCCGGTGTATCTACTGAAAGATAATATTGTGACTTGTGTAACGTTATTTTTCCAGTGAACTTCTATAAAAATAAAGATAAGAATGAACAACTGTTTATTCTGCACAAATAAACCGCACATGATTACTTACAAGTAACTACGAAATTAAATTATTCTTTACTATTAAGGTTATTGTAAAAAAATACCAGAAAACATTGACAGCACCATTATTATCACTAAACAATACTAATCACCATAAATAATATTATGATTGTAACCGACCGGACCGAATAAAGCGCAGGCCACACCGCCAGCTGGCGGGCGGGCGAGCGGGCGAACGACGACGCATCGTTTCACCTCTTTTCATACTTTGGTTCACACCGCGAACTATCGAAAGATACGAACGAAGTATGAAAAGGGCGTCGTTCGCGTCGCTATCCCGCCCGGCGCCCGCCAGCTGGCGGTGTGGCCTGCGCTTAAGACAAGCGGTAACATGTCAGCGGTTATTGAGGTAATCCTATGGGACTTATGTCCTAAATAAAGTTATACGAAAATGTGGGTTTACTTAACTAAATTAGATAGAACCAAAATAAGGATAATGTTACGTTATTTAATGTCGGTCTCTTTTTATATAATATCGGTAGAGGACACGTAACTTTTGTAAAACGATATACAAAACTGAGTAATGAGTAGGAGGATAACGGTGGCGATCTGCCCAGCAAAAATTCGGATACTATACTAACCAGCCGCCTTTAGTGGTCTGATGTCTTCATGATAAGGGGGTGGCCACACGCGGTATAGGCTTGAGCTGATCAGAAAAAGCTTAAAGAAAATGCAATAAAAGTGAAAAAGACGTCTTTCCCCTAGTATCAGTTTGACGGCAAGTGCACTGGTACGTGATCGGTTCAAGCCAAACGCGTCGATAAGGGTGGTCTCTCCCGGGTGATAGCGTCTACGAACTTTGAGCCAAATCACGGCCGTCATGTCTGAACCAGCCTAACAGTGCATACTCATCGTACTCATCGTACGACGTGAGAGCGGTGCGCACGCGCGGCATCCCGCGCTCATTAGCCTGCATGACGTCACTCACTCCTAATGCTTTAACACTGCAGCGCTGCACCGCTAACATCAAGCGCTTCAGCTTTTTGCCGTGCTTACAGCTAACGATGAAGATAACCAGCTAAGTAGCTCCTATTATAGGTTTCACTTAGAAAAAGAAAAAGTTACTAACCTACTCGTAATTGGTACTAGAAAATTGCCAAGCCGTATATAGCCGTTAATAAGGTACAAATATTTAGCTGGTACATAAAAAATATTAATAGAACTATTATAACATTGTATTGCAAAGGAAATGACAATTATGAGTAAGATTTATCGACCGTTTATGGAAGACAAGTTTTTGTTGACATTTTGAACCATTGGTTGTTTGGTGATATGTAGATACTGCTATGATTATGTTAAGCATTCTCGAAATATCTATGCTTTTGCGGCTGACTGACAATACACAGCCTAAACCGCAAAGTAAAAAAAAATTGTCTAGTGTTTCCCCAACTATGTCGGGGTCGGCTGCCAATGTAACCGGTTGCAGCTGAATATCAGTATTTTACATGGAGTGACTGCCTATCTTACATCTACAACCCAATTGGTACTGGGTCATACGATACCCCTTGGTGACAACCAGTGTCCGATTTTTGGGCCACTGACTACCTGTAATGGACGACTGTCAAAGAACCTAAATCGCAAAGTCTAGATGCTTGAAATGTTGCACAAGAGTTTCTTATACCGTCCGATAGCGTGACGGTTGAAAAGGAGAATGGAAGAAAAACATGTGTTGCGCTGACCTAAGTAGCATGGGACAAGGATAGCCAAATGATGATGAGTTTCTTATACCGAATGTGACCACTAAGGTAATTTTGGTGTACAATGTCATCTACGGTAAAAAAAAAAACTAAATTCATCCCCTAAAGGTAGTACATCGAGTTCTATGTTCGTTATTTTTGCTGATGAAAAGTCGCATCAGCCACACGGATTGTTTTTTGATAAAAATCTCATCCAATAGGTAACCACCTGGTTTCACTAACCAGGTGACCCAAAGTGGTCAGATTATCTTGCTCAGTCAGTAGAGCGGATGATGGCGGCAGGTGGAGGAAAGTGGTGGAACGTTCGCGAACGAAAGTTTAGCCACATTCCGCTGTTAAAGTGAAACATTTGACAGTTTTTGTGTTACTGCACTAGTGATGACCGATCACCCGGAAATCTAGATGAAATGAAAGTCGATTAGAGTTCCAATAGTTTTTGTTATAGTCAAACACTGTTTTAAGCTTTCACGGTTTACAACTAAACTTATACTGTCACTTACGGGATAATAATGAACAATCACGGAAGATATCCCGTAAGTGAAAGTAAAAGTTTTGTTATAGTCGTCAATCAATTGTTCTTATTGTCTGCTATTAGAAGAATTGAAAAATATTTGTTCTGAAAAATACTGGTTTATTGTTTAAAACGAAGAGGAAAAGAGGAATCAGCAAATATCTTGATATTTGCTGATTCCACATTTCCTCTTCGTTTTTTACACACACATGACATTAAAATTTAAATGTCCTCAACTGAGTGTGAAGTGTGAGTAACGGTACTCCGTTTCTTCTCCTAAAATTGTTTGTCCGAAAATCATTTAGTAACCATAATGTTTAGAAATTCGAAATTTTGTTTTACATAATTTTCCTTACTTCTAAAACTATTCTGTCATAATATCGAGTACTATAATAATTGAATCTCCTAAAGTCACATGTCCTAAGTATTGTATTTTATAATGTGTATTATTACCGCAACGCATGGGTAATCAGAAACTTTCCTAAAAATTATCCTAAAAGTCTTGCTAGCTGGCGTGAGGAGTGTAGGTCGAAGGCCGGCAGAGCCGCCGCGATATTTGTGTCTTTTGTACATTATTGATTGTAATATTTATGACAAACGGATTTAGGGCATTTTGCGTTTCGGGATTTAAATTTTATGACATGTGATATTATGTTATATTAAGATCAGGTAAGTTATCATTTGGACAAGTGACGGTTAGGACAAAAATATATGGAAAATAAGTTAGGGAACACAACAGAGAACCGTGATGACACATGGTTCTACATTTTATCGCTAATCTAATACGAATTAGAAACATTCAGATGTTGCTTTCTCAATTGGTAATTGGTATTCAATCTTTACTTTCATGCAGCTGTATAAAGTATCCAATTGACACGTGTAGTTGACTCACTCGTGCATTTGGAAAAACGCCAAAATACTTGACTATTTAATAGAAATTCCTTTCTGGTGCAAGACTTGGTTAACTAAGTAGTCTCCTAATAGAAAAAAACATAACTATAATTCACGGATATTTCTTTTTCGTAGTAAGTGCTCAATATCGAGTCCCACTGCTGGACAAAGGTCTCCCCTTTCTTCTTCCAAACTTGTGCATTTTCTGGTCATTTTTACCCGATAATATAATTTAAAAAAATGGCTACCTCTCCCGGTCCATCCGTGTGTCGTGGCCAGCCCACTCCCACTTCAACCGGGCCGTTTTCACTCCAACAACTCATAGTAAGTACTTAAAAAAACTAAAATCGATTTTGAAAACTGCTAAAGTGCTGTGTAGCCGGTTTTGAAAGATATTCTATCGCAATCTGCCGTAATAGGCCAACGTTAAGCGGTAAATCCATCTATCTATCACTGAATCACACCTAATAGCTTCAAAGAAACAACCTTCACTGAGCGCTCTCAAGTTCATTAAAAATCAATCAAAGAAGCTCGTAACGTAATATTAACAACTCAATCACAAAAACTCATTCACTAATTCCCCTGTTTGAACTGATGAATGATGAATGACTCATCAGTTCTATCGAGCGCCTTCACGCATGCGCACAACCGTTGGCTTGGATTTGCTGGGTGACAATCTGCGCCTGACCACACCGGGCACACCCTCGTGGGATTCAGGGCATCTTGAGGCGTATTTGTAATGTTGTGGGAACGGTTTGTAACCATGTGAATGTTGTTACGGAAATAGACCTGTGGTTATGTTGTTACACGGTTTTGGTATGGATTGCCTAATGTTTTTTGGTTTCGGCACCATGCGATTATTTTTGAGCAATAGGCAAACACCTCTCGCCGAGTTCCCCAGTCTCGAGGATGTAATCAAAGCAATTGAGGCTTTTAACGGTCTTCTAACTTAAGTTATTAAAAGTTCCAAGTGGCATTGTAATTTTAACATATTTGATCAAACAGATCTAATAGTTCCTGTGCTTTCTGAACGTATTATGAACTCCTCACAGTTGAAGTGTCATAATAGCTTCTATTTTAAGTTCCTTTTTAACCTGCTCACACATTTCTCGTCGGGTGTCGGTGGGTGCCTGTGACCTCGGCGTCACGGCGCATGAGCGCGCCCTCCGCCCTGAGCGCCCGGCAGCGCCCGCGCACCTGTCCGTTACGCTCCGCGAGCGAGCCGCACGCCACCAATAATGTGGACCTTAGCTACAAGTGCAATGACTTCACCTCGGGCGAGTAATTTAATAATAATGGTTATGTAACGAACAATTAGTGCGAAGATTCACCAAAGTTTGAGTTTGTTTAACTTCTAATTGAAGAAATTATATTTAATTAAGTCAACTTTTCCAGACCAAACAATATTTTTGAAGCAACAAATGTGTGAATGAAGTTCTGGAATCTTTGATTCATCTTTGAATTAATTCTGTTGAAATACCTATTCTTTAAAGGTAGGAAATCGGCAAACGTAAGGTAGGACGAGCTCAGGCGCGGTGCGAGCGACGATCTTCGAATGGTAGCTGGAAACAGCTGGGAGAGTTATTGGGAATTGTGTAGAATGGCGTGAGATTAGAGACTTGGAGAGGCCTATTTCCAGGGTCAAGTGGACTGCCGTAGGCCGATGATGGAGATAGTTAATCTGGTATCCGCGAAAGTGTTGTGTTAGTTTCTTCAACAACTATCATAGTCGCCAGGTGAAATCGCGTCGATCGCCCGTATCTAATAAGTAATCACTATGTGATAAAGTGTTTACGGGATTATTAGCAAGATATCTATCGGCTGAATCTAGTCTAATTAATTAGGGACAAATGTACCAGCAGTAAGTAGCCACTAGTGCGGCGTGCGGAGAAAATGTTCGCTTTCCATGGAACCTGTTGGCTTCGTGAGTCCTCCCCGCGACTGTTACTGGAATGCTGTAATTGAGGGAGAGGTTGAAGTTTAATTATCTCAGACAATTTACGTGTTAACGTAGGGCTTCGATAATAGTTTACACCTCCGAGTCAAGTGACTATTAATTTATTGTTTGCTTGTTTTCCTACTGCCTTCATGGGCAGTTTATTGTGTTTCAAATTAAAGTTTTCTGAAATTAATATATTTTTGCTGTTGATGGCGCTGGTATTCAGCTACCCGGCCAGGTCGATTCAGAAGACGACCCCAGCATTGTTGGGAAAAGGCTAGGTGGATGATGATGAAGATGATGGTGGGACGCAAAAATCTTATGTTTTTTTTTCGAGTTTGAGTTTTTTAACTAAGCTGAGCATTCTTTATTACGATAGAAGTTGCTAATGTTACCTATTGTATAGGTGTGACTTCATGATTGCTCATACTATGTTATAAACTTCAAAATGGAGATGTACGAGAACTTCAACACTTCCAAAAATAATTGAATCCATGCTTCTCAACTTCTATTTGTTCGCAAACTTTACCGCAAAGAGAATGACATCACAATTCCAATTCAATTGAACTCGAACTATAAGCGTAACAACAGTTCATTGGTATCAAAGTGCGTGCCTCATCGATCGGGTGCGCGGGCGCAGACGCCCCGCTGCGAGAGTTAGGGCCGTATCACGCAGTTGAGATCTACAGATATTGCGCTATTGCTTCAGAAACCGAATGAAATGTGCGTGAGATATGGAAATGGAGTCGCTTTTAATATTATTATGTTGTTGTTTATAAATATGTATCATACATATCATACATATGTTGTTTTTAGACAAGACTTTAAAATACCATAATGGTATTTTAAAGTCTTGTCTAAAAACAACATTGGATGTAAAGAGGTGAGATACTTACCATCATTATCTTGCCTTTATACCAATTTATTTGGGATCGGCGCAGCATGTCTTCTTCTTCCATACTTGGACTCGTCATCTCATCAGTCACCTCCTTCCTAGACATATGTATCATCCATCACACAGTCACACATCTAAGAGACTTACCTACAGATAATAAAAAATGTAAATGCTCAAAAGGCTGCAAAAAGTCTAATAACTCGTCATGACCAAATAAGGCGATATTAATCACGATGTTCGTATTAATCTTTAATAAACAATCCGTTTTTTTGGACTGGTCCAATTATATTTTAAGCTAAGTTTAACACACGTTAGTAAAACGGTTTCTAACCGTCTGTTTTTACTATAGCTGCGAAATAGTTTTTGGCAAGAGCGCCAAACAGAGTGGCATGTGCTGGATTGACATAAAGCGTGTGTCAAGTTCGTTATAGAAATATGAAACGCTTTGAAAGTGCCGCACAATTACTACTTTGCGAAGCGTGCTACGAAAATATTCATCTCCAAGTAAAACATTGCCCGCTGCATCCGCTTTGCGTAAGTTTGGTGACAACAGAAAACCTATGTTACACTGCACGATACAGTTATGTTGAAGTATGTTTGGAACTGTCCAGCGCAGTCCCGTTCATACACAACGATAAACTATGTTGTTTACTATGCCTTTATATTACCTAGGGTGCTATTGTTTGTTAAATATCTTGCTCTGAACAGAATACTGTTATGATTATTATCATTTAACCGATAACTAACCCGTAATAATATAAAGTGGAGGTATAATGTATTTTAAGTGTGTAATAAATCAATTTCCAATAAAATGTCTATGATTTAGATTTAACCGTAGGTTATCAGATATTTCATTTTAAAATGATCGATATTCATTCATTTGTTCTAGTTTTCGCAAACGCTACTGCTGCGCATGAGGCATTGGGGTCGATTCCCAGGTCGGTCAAAATGTTATTGGGTTCTTTCACTATGAATTTGTTAGTAGCAACCCGAAGTCTGGATTTCTCCCCGATATATGGCACAATAGGCTCGCCCCCTAGCACATGTAATGATGTGACTTAAACATAACTGGTGAAATGTGGACGAACCTACTAGGTTCCTATAGGCACATCTCCGCCAAACCCATTGGGAAAAAATCAGGCGTGACGTTTAGTTATGGATTTAAAGCAGTAAAAAATGATAACACTACTATTACTAGCATGTCTATTGTCCATCAGGAACACTGTCTTTACCATTCATGTCATTACAACGGTCAGTCATGCATCAATGTCAATGAGGAACACAGTTTATGGAGGAAACGTAAAGAGGAAACTATCCGTAGGAGCATTATGGTCGCTGAGGCGTCACCAATGTCCCTCCGGTTGGGGGGTGACGACGTCGCTGGTCATCGGTAATTAGGTACGAGTAGCTGCATGGTCTGTGGGCTTCGCTTCCGTCATAATGAATGACACTGGATGTTCAGTCTTGAAAGGCATTCATTCATTAAAAATTACGTTGAAGAGAGATGAGGGGCTTATAGCAGGGTTGTGTGTCCAATTTTTTGCGCTGCGTGGTGACCGCGTTGTTGTGCGGACAACCAGGTAACAGAACAAGCTTATAACTTTGTGATTTTTCTTGATACAGTTTTGAAATTTTGTACATAGATTCTTTACATAAAAATACTAGACACGTGTATCAGGTTTCGCATATACTAAAACTAATGTTGTATAATGGAGACAGATTGTTAGGTTGTCAATAGGATAGTTATGAAGTATAGTGATGAGGTATTAGAAGTTCTCGAAGGAAATGTTCACTTGCGAGATGTCACAATTAATTGTAGGGTTTCATGTGTGGACGCTGACAGACAGATGTGCTATAAGTTTCTAAGAGTTTTCGTAGCGTTCTTTCTGTACACTTTGTATACAAGGTAAACGATTATCTGGTTTTGAATACCAAGCTATTCCAGCACGACAACAACTGGTCCTTATCAATTCTCATCAAATCCTGGCCATCCCTAAGCAAATCAGCTGAAGAAACACCCACGAAAAGGTCGTGCTTATTATTATTCGATTAGGGACCACACAAGTTAATCTACCTAGTTAATCTCTCAGTATTTCAACATAATACAAGTAAATCAGCGAGTCTTACTAAATCACAATCGATATCACAGTCGATTAAATTATCGTTGAAAACACCCACGGCTCGTAACTCCTTGGGGGAATAAATACAAATGTTTTGTAGTTATCGGTAGCCGCTTGGCCACGAACGACACGCTCAAGCGGCGCATGTGTTGTGAAAGGGAAATGAGAGTGAAAAAAAAATGAAGGAAATTGCGAAGAGTATGGGCCACCGTGACGCGACGAAATAGTCGCGTCGCAAATCGCATCGCCTGATGGCATAAACACAAATGATTTATAGTTATCAGTAGCGGCTCGGCACGAACTACGCACGTTGCCACAGTGCGTAGCGATTATAGAGCAAAAAAATGAAAGAAATTGTACGAAACATTAGTTACTGCAACGCGACGGTACTCATGCGAAGGAAACAAACGACTCAAGCATGTGGCTTGACGCAAGCCGTATCACCTATGGTCGTGTCCGGGGCGTTAAGGGAATAAACACAAATGTTTTGTAGTTATCAGTTAGTTTCAAGTAGTTTGTGCTGCATTGCCAACTGTTCTATGTTTATTTATGTGAATTATTCATGAGTTTTAAAACTAATTAAATTCAACGGAGATAATGCTCGTTCAGTGAGGTTCAGTAACAGGTCGTTGTAAAGGGGAAGTTGGGTAATTTCGTGTAATGAGGAACATGTGAAAAGAAATGCAATAATCTATGAATATAAAGAAAAGACGATGAAGAGTAGTTGGTGATTACAATCCGAGGATCTAAAATAATAATAAAAATATGTTAAGTATTAAAATGGGAAAAGAATTACAGGACGTCAAAACTTCGTCTACATCGCTGTCAATTGGGAAAGTGCCACGTTGCATGGCAATGCTGATTCTTTGGTCAAAAATCGTTTGATATATTTTGTGAAAGAGATGATGTGAATAAGAGGGAAGTTAACGTTAATATGGCAGTTATAGAGATTTAAGGTAAAAGATAAATGTTTCGTTAACAAAGGATAATAATGACGAGGATTTGATGAAAAACTCGTGCTTAGACTTGCAAGCTTCAGACATTTATCTGAACATGAAAGCTAAGGAAACTATGCTTATGTCCATGACTCAACATCTCAAATCATCAAATGAAATAAACTGAATAGCCTCATGAAAGTATTATTGGCGTAATAATTTCGAAACAACACATGCCGCAGTATTATCCTAACTGAGGGCCACAGAATTACTCACGAAAGAGATAAAAAAATACATTTCTTGTCTGCGGCCGCTTTGCCGACCGGTTTGCGCCGGCGCACTTTTGAATAATTTCTCTTGATACCATTGACTGGATACCGTACGAAATTATTCCGTTTCGATAGCCCGGCCTGCTATCTAGAGCGCCGTACTCCAGAATGTTACAGAAAACGCTTTTTGTGTGTGTTTTAGTACATTTAATGTGTACAAACTGTACTGATAGGTCTTGTTTTATGTTGAATGCTAATTAATGTTGGATAGTCAGTAATTTGTAAAGCAGAGCGGTGCGATAGCCAGCGTTAGTGTAGAGCTCTGTATTTTAGAATCGTTCATGTTTACAATCAGTTTACATCACGTGCTAATTCTCTGATTCCAAGAGCTCTAAGGATATTTCATGGACCCTAATAGGTACTAATTTACTATTATCTCAAAATCAGCAGGAGCACTTAGTAAACCCTAGACATATAAGACTCTCACCATTGTATCAAGATTAATATCAAGTTTAATTGTTTTTCATTAGTTAAGTGCATTTTGTTAGGGATGAAGTTTATTCAATTTGTCAACACATGACGCGTCATTACTCGACTTATCGTTGGCGCCATTCTTTCAGAAGTCTACCATATTTCAGTCAGAACAAAACCGATACATCACGCGGACGTCCGCGACGCGACGAAGAAGTTAATCGTCAGTAATCGCGCGTTCCATGCAATATACATTGCGGCCGTCGCGGAGTGATTTACGAGAGTGGCGCAAGCGCAGCCTCACCCTTGCCACACTATCAATAATACACAAGAGAAGAACTGCTTCTAGGCTGTGTTTTATAGAAATGGAGATTACGGTCTGTGGTAGATTCAACTTCAAGGGTTAGATGAATCAATGGTTCGAAGAAGGCAGGGTAATGTGGAAGGTAGACAACCAGGTCAGCCAGGAGAGTCATGTCTCCAGAAGTGTTCTGTATTGGTAAAGGCTGAGTTGATTGCACTTAAAAATGAGATTTTATTAAATTACCTATCGAATGATCATAACCAATACCAACACTGGTTTTGAAACATTTAAGTAGATATTCGAAAATGCTCAAACACGTCCATGTAGTCGAGTTTGAGTTCCATGGGTTTCTTGCCCATTCTTCTCCATAAGATCTATTATTTTCGAATGGGCAACTACAGTCACAGTATTAAGCCTGTGGCTGGACTGTAGGTAGCTTATTTTGACCATGTAAAAGTGCCTGACACGGGTTTATTTAAAATAAATGCTTTAAGTTTGAGTTTTGACTTTGTTTTGAGTTTGAGTTCTACCTATGTTCTTCAGTCTTATTACAAGTGATGAAGATTTGGTTTCAGTAGGCTCGATCATTACATCGCGAAGGTAGCTAATGTACCTTGTTCAAAGGCTGAATATTGTTCCATTTATTGAATAAATCACTATCGATAGTGAATCTATAAAAATAGATATTTTACATGTAAGGCAGTTTTATTCTAAAGGAGAGGCTACGATTTATAGTTTCGATGATATTAATAAAGTTACTAATTTTAAGTAGGTATCCATAATTTGTAGCAATTAGCCAAGAACTTTTTAAAGGACATCAGAGGAAGAGAAATTCCTTAAATATAAAAACAAACAAGCATCTAAAATATAACCCTTAAAATTCGTGATTCTATACCACGAATTTATAATTAAAAATATACGAATGGTAAGTAGGTGTTAATATAATCTTTGGGATTTACGATGAGCATTAATTCTAATAAATTCATAGGCAAATGCTCGTATACAATACATAATTATATAATTTACTACCCGCCACTAAATAAATAAAACGCAGCCTTTTTTACGATCGTTCGTGCATATAAGAGTTATAAATTATTTATTTATGCATAGGTATATCGCGTTAGAATATGTTTTAGTGATAAATAATTATAGTTGGCATGCGTGTGAAACCATTAGTATATAAATATGACGTGCGGTGAAGAATTTTACATAAAACACTTATCTTGGGGATCTAAGACAGGGTGATATTGCACCTCTACGGCTAAGTTATGCACGAAACAAATACTAGCAAACAAATGTGAGCGATCCATGAACCGGAGAGGTTCCTGTGCACATCCTGCGTAGCAAAAGACGATCCGCTATTTGCTGGTAGCATCCAACCTTTTGGCATTTCCAATAGCGTTTGAGAGGTATTCCTCGTAGCGCTCCCGTTTTGAAACGCTCCCATCTAAGCGCTCCCGTTTTGTTCCTCCAAGCGCTCCCAAAAGGAGCGCTTCGAGGAACGATTAAAAATATTAAAATTTATTTCCTCGAAGCGCTCCCACGTTTAAAAATAGGGAAAAGCATGAAGTAATGAATTAAATCGATAATTTTTAAAAACTCATGTGTGCATCATCGACATCGAAGTTGCTTAACCAAATTACGAAATTGAGAGAATAATATCTTTTTGCTTTCGGCACTCTTATGTGTATACAAGGACCAATGTTATTGTGTAGGTATTCAAAGAGGATGTTATAAATAAAACGCATAGATAAACCCTAATATAAATTATATACGTATAATAATCACATACGGTTACGTAAACACAAGTTCGGGCAATGCTCGGCTGGGTTCGTGCGAATTCGTTAAACGCGACTCTCTAGGATACAATGGGGAGGCGGGGTTACGGTTTGTATGTGTGTGTGCAGGACTCACACGCCGCGCGCGCCGCATCTTTAACTCTTAGTTAAGAAGTTAGTATCGCTATTTTTGGCAAAAATTAATTAAAAAAATTTTTTAACCATTTTATCAATCGCATAGGTAGCATCACCGTTGAGCGCAATACGTTACTGGATCCCGGTTCAGAGCAGGTGATTTTAGTCAGTAGGTGGTTTTAGTCAGTAAGAGTCTGACACTCTCTCGCCTCGCCTAGGACAAGGAAAGTCATTTCTACCATTGACGTAAACGATAGACACCTCATTGCCTTATTTCTACGAAAAACTTCCGAAAAAAAACATTGAGGTGTGCGGGGAAGGGGGTAGTAATGGGAAACATAATGGAGAGAAATCATAAGCTTTCTAAACAATAAAAAAATATGAATAGGTACATATGTCGGTAGATTATATTCATCTATTTGGTGGACTAAAGGATCTACAATAAAAAAAATAAAAAATTATTACCAAACCCGTGCGAAGCCGGGACGGGCCGCTAGTTGTATATTATAACAATGTGTTCTACTTATTATCGATAATTTCAGTTAGTATAGTCCCATCTCTATCCGAAAGTTAATCATGGGAGCGCTTCGAGGAAATAAATTTTAATATTTTTAATCGTTCCTCGAAGCGCTCTTTTTGGGAGCGCTTGGAGGAACAAAACGGGAGCGCTTAGATGGGAGCGTTTCAAAACGGGAGCGCTACGAGGAATACCTCGCGTTTGATAATGTTATGGGTAAACTGTGGAAAACCCGGAACATAAAAAACGGATGTTACAGTTTGAACCGGTATTCATAATTTTGCTGCGGAAGTGAAACATTTGAATGTTTGTGTGATTGATACATTAAGCCGGATCTGACCGCGATGTGTTGAAATCAACATTGATTACTATTTAAAACGCGCCTCACACGGTTGCTAGACGACTTGAGTTTCATATTCTTTTTGGATGAGGATACTGTTTACGGAAACCGGAGTTGTCAGGCAACCTGGGGGATGTCAAGGTCTAACAACGGACTGGTGCAGGCTAACTAAGTCGACTAGAGTGACTACGTGCAACCCTAGCACGTCCGGATTCTTCCGGCCCAGTCCGAAATATTAACTTTCAGGCGTTTCAACTTTTATTGCAGGTGGAATTACAGTATGTCTGAAGTTTCCAAATATGAGAACAGTAAAACTCACAACAAACAAATCAAGTTTTAGTCAAAAAATTGCGGTATTAAAAATTATACTGCACTATTCAACGGAGAGAAAAGTCCGAAGTGTTCTTCAAATGTCGGGAATTTTCTCCGTAATTCTTTTTCATAGATCTGGGGTCCCTAGTTCGCGCGTCACTTACCTACGACAGAATAGGGAATCCCATGAATCATGAACACATTTACATTTGGAGTGGCAGATGTTTACTCAAATATCGCCTTATTTGGCCATGGCCATACAATCATTTACATTGCCTAGTTATACCTAATATAAAACACGTTTATAGCTAGGTATTGTTTTTCTAGATGCTTGCCTCTTGTGTGTCTCCACTTACTTGTACCTCAACTCGCATTTTTACAATAAAACATTATGGTCGGACATTTATGTCTGTTTTGAAGCAAGTTTAGTACATAATATACCAAGTTCAAGTGCGAAGAGTCAGCTGTGTCAGAAAGTCATTTCAAAAGTGACATGTTTTTTAATAGAAGTGTCGCGCATACACGTCAAAGAGACTTTAGAGCAGTTATCCTCTTACATACATACAGCAGTTATGCTCTCAAGCTTGATATTATTTCTTGTCTTGAGCAGATATTGTAAACTGCACCTGAATAAACGTCAAACAAACAACAGTCATAAAATTCTTAAGAAAAATATAAAATTAATTATATAAAATTCTTAACCGAAGGACAGAGTTGTGTTTTATTTATACGTACATTAGGTACAACAGCCATTCATTTATCAAGTATTTTATAGTAATTTAAAATGGCGTCGTTAGGTACCGATACCTATAATCGTTAACGTACCTAATCGACTATTTAAAGGAGTCGGTACGAATAAGTAGCTTGAAGTTATTTCCATACAGGACATTAAATGCTGAGGGTGTATCTGATACTTGTAATTGTGTAAATTGCAGAACATGTTCCAACTGGTTGTTATGATACTAATGGGCAGTAATTTGTGGTGCTGAATCATGTGCGTTGTCATGATTATCTGTTGTTTTATTGTTTGCACCTAATAAAGCGATCAGTGCCTATGGAAGCACATGGTCCTTAGCTAGAGGTAGCACACTAAAAGTAGTATTCTCTCGTATACATATTTATGCCCATATACAGTCAGCATTTATAAATAATGTGAATAATCTGCATGAATAAGTGGTCAATTAAGAAAGAAGCCGATGCGGACGGCTCAATTAAGAAGCGCACTAATTAATTGATTCATTTAAAGAATACCATTCCATTCTGGACTGTAGAGCGGCACATAAAATAGTTACACTTTTAAATTGGGATGCCTTAGGAATATTTCACATCTGGTCCTATTTACCAGCCTTTACGTGCCATTTTTGCTACGATAAAAATTAATTATTTGTATCCCATATCTTCCCGTGGGTGTCGTAAGAGGCGACTAAGGGACTTACCAGAGAATGGGCAGCAGCGTTCTCTGTGTTTTATAACAACCATACTGCGATCGCCAACCCGCCTGCCAAGCGTGGCGATTATGGCAAAACCCCCCCTTCTTGGGGGAGGCCTATGTCCAGCAGTGGACGTCTTTCGGCTGAAATGATGATGATGATGATTTGTATCAAAACATTTTATCTATGTAGGTATTCGATTTCGACTTTCAACCTATCGCTTGCCACAAAGACACTCCAGAAACAGCCAAGCGCGACCCAACGCGTGTGGGGCAACAGGCTACCGATATAAAAGTTAAACAACTGTCGCATCTTTGAAATAAAGTTAACACAGATCTCGTATTGAATCTGGAGCCCATATGGTATTTCCGTTACATTATTTTAAAATAATCTCTGCCCAATTCAAAAATATAAGGAATAGTTGTATTAACTCCTAACTTCATCATCATTTTCCTGTTCTCATCGGCACTCCTATTAATCGTCATTTCATGAGTAACCCGCCACTTAAAAATAACAAATAACAAGTTATAAACGAATGCGCGCGCGCTGGTCATTGTCTAATTTTTTGGTTGCCTTCTTACAACTTTTTATGCCAGGTGTTACAATTTTGTATTTTTTTCTATCAAGACACAGAAGAACTTGAGTGACTAACAGCCACAATGTAAATCTTTTTATTTTAACTTTAAAACTCTAACTTAATTCTAAATGAAAACTAGTCATGCACTCCGTCGAAGAATCTTATGATTATTGCATCTGTAAACACCAGACTTGTGTTAAAGTCTTTAAGAAGTGTATAATAAACTGTCTCTAGCTAAATCATAGGCTCAGTATAAAGGGACACATATCTTATCGAGCTGAATAGCCGTGGTCCCGTGGAGCGCCATTAAGTGCTTCCTATTATTATAACTTTACAGAGACAGAACTTACAGCGTCATCTGTCTGGCGTTACTTTAGGGCTGTCCCAATCGAACACACAAAATATTATAGTGGTATATTATGTTTAAACGGAGGTAGCCTATAACTCTGTAAAAGCTTTCAGTTAGAAATTTGGGAAAATGCTACGTATAGATGAGTAAGTGTTATAATAGTTGTACAGAATCTTAACAGTGGATTAATAATGACCTCTTCCAAAATTCGAGTTTCATTTATTTCAGAAAGATGTAGCTTTCATATTCTCCTCTCAGGCTAAAAAGTAAATTTTTAATAATTAATTTATTACGAACGTTATAACTAGTAACTATCTTAGCATGATATGAAAACCGTACTTTACTCCTATTAACGCCTGTCCCAAGATCTTATCTGCTACTCAATCTATCAACTTTTTTTGTTCCATACCATGTGCAACAAAAAGTCTTGATATGATACTCTGTCAGTCAGTGACAGGACGGCAGGCTGGCAACAGTGGCGCGGCAACCCTGCCAGTGACGTATAATTACGTGGTGCCTGTGCCTGGTCCCCGCGAGCCATCAATCTGCCGTCTGTCCGCACATGACACCATTACTTGCGTTTTCATTATTACCACCCCGAGTGAATATCGTAATATTCGTGATACCGTATCAATATATTGGGAGATGTTGATAAATAAAATATAGTTTATATTATGAAAGTGGCGAGTTGTCTTTACAGGGTGGAAACGTTCAACGGGGCAGTAAGGGGAACTACCTTAACCATCGCTGCTTCACGAAAATGATCTTAGGAGACTCCATAATTTTTTGTGAAATTTTGATCCTCATTCAAAGATTTTCAAAAACATGTACAGTTAGCAAGAAAATGGCTATTTTACATAAAACATTTTTTTAATGCCAATCGATTCTATTTCTAATACTAATCAAAAACTTCTGTAGAACCAACCAGGGTTGGAGTACTAAAAAAGTCAGAAATTGCAAAAACGTTTATGTGAATGTTTCCACCCTGTGTAATATGATTACTGTCAGTTTTTTTTTCTAAACATTGCTGTTATGTGTAGTATGTGAATTGTCCACAATTTTGAACTGGCTCCTCCGATGAAATATTTCTCTCTTGGTCATAATCAACAACCTGCCCCTATCTTTTATATCAATATGTTTAACTGGTAATCAAACAGCAGGCCACGTTTGAGTCCCAGCTGTCGCTCTATTTTGTTTGATTATCCGAATTGAGATCGGGTGTAATTGATAAGTACGTTACTGGGATACATAAGATATTGAGGAAAAGGGTAACTAGATGACATTACTGTTTTCTTGCTATAACACGGGCGTGCGCTAAAGTCACGGTCGCAGTAAACAAAGCTATAAAGACATAACAAACTGAATTCAAAGCTAGCCCTGACCTAAGTGTAGAGTGTAATGATATATCACGTTACACAGTTGCGTTGCAAGGTCCTAGAATGTTAACTACCTTATTACAGTCGTGTGTCGCACTTTTTACGCAGAAAATGTAATAGAGAGCACACATGGAGGGTTTAAATTAGTACATAGTGTTTGGATATGTCTTTATGTTAAATTAAGGACCGATACTTTTCCTCTCTATTTTTATTTCAATAATACAGTCCGTAATACTGGGATGTCTAGGCTTAGTTGCCTAAGAGGACATGTAGTTCATCCTCTTGGCACATTTCTCGAAGCCCTTTTGCGATATCCTTTGCACGAGAGCTGAGGATAGCTGAGGATGGCAACAATTCACGATATGTTTGCTCAGTCAGCTGAAAAACCGGTTGCTCTTACAGTTTACTCGACTATCCTCAATGACATTGCTACTATATAAAGCGCAATACTTGGCATTGTCATCACATCATACATCACGCAGGTACCGCTAGAGCTTGATACTGCTAAACTTGACTGACATATTCCCAACAATAACAAACACTGCGCACGCTACAAAATTCCAAGTATTTTTACAATCTTTTCTTCACAGTATTATTCCACGTGTAAACTAAACGAGTTCTATCAGCAGACTACTAACCAACGGGAATCAGGCTAATGTGTTTCTCAAGCCATTTATAGCCCGCGCTCCGAATGGGAAAAGCTTTACAAAAACCATAGAGTTTCGACAGATTATGAGTTGTACATAGATAATGAGGTGCTAAGAGGCCGCGGTTTAGAAATTCATGGAAAAACGAGACTTGCTTTAGAAAAGTTAATTCCCGATTGATCTTAATAATGATCTGTCGGAATTATAAGGTATCATACGCAGAAAACAAGCTATATCACTATTTAGCTAACCACGATTTTCTGCTGGAAGAAGTCATGATCTTAATTGCTTATCCACCTCACACACCCGATTTAGCCGAACGACCTTTGCGGTAGGTATTTTGGAACCGTTAGGCACCCTTACCTAATCGCTGTATTTTGGGGGATGTAACTTAAAGACTCGTCTATTTCAACACCCATCCGTCCTTCAACAAACAAGTCAAGCCCTTTGCATTCCACTTCCTCCTATCCTCAGCATTCATGCATCTCCTGAGACCTAACATTACCCGTAGCGGGATGCCACCAGGACGGCGTAATGCCGAGTAAGTCACGGTCCCAATCTGCACGCGATACGGTCGCCGTCATTACGCGCACACGCCGCCACGCCTCGCTCACGACCTCAGCGATGCAGCACTTTTCACTGATGCGAAAGTTCCACTGTGTCACAAGTCGCATCGCGGTTACTTGTGACATGATTATCATCTTTTCAGGCCATGCTACGCTCTTGATCTAGTAGGGTGGACAATCTCTTTGTGTTCGTCCATGTCTCGACACCATAGGTCATTGCTGACTCGTGGCATGCTCTCTGCAATTTGTTTTCTCCACATTCGCTGTCGTCAAACGCGTGACGCTTCATCGCGTAGCTCGTAGCCTAGCCGTTGGTCCGGCCAGGGCCACGGCCCATCATTACCAAGCCACGGGCGACGCTTAGGAGATACGGAACTTACAATGTATTTGAGATATGTAATTACGATGTACAGCAGTTATCTGGATATCTGCATCTGGTGAAACTAAAAACCGACCCCAACAAGTGACGGCTAGGTAAATAATTATATTCAAACAAGAAGTCAGAAGAATTCAACTCAGTGTATTAAACACCTTTTTCTAAGTCTTCAGGTTATACCTATAACCATGATATTACGTTAAATTATACTAAATAATATAATTTCGTCACCTTTATAGGCAAGTCCTCACCTTTTATAACAATCTTCTAATTGACACTGCCTTTTATCTTTTATAACACCTAGTGATCAGAGCAAGCTGTTTTAATTAATATGATCATCAGTCATGTCTCGATCTGACTCGGCGATCGCACGTTACGCACACTGTTAAGGTAGGCAATCTAAAAATCAATTTGAGTACCCATTCATTATGTTATTTTTCAAATGACGGAGAATTATGTTGTGCTAGTGTCAGGGTTGTAAAAACTAGTGTTTTACTAAGATAAAAATGGCAGCCGCCACGGGTTTAGTGTATCATATCATATAATAAATGTTTTGATTTTATATTTTGTACAATTTTCTTATTATCTTAAAATAATTGTAAACACGTTTCTTGTGAACTTGTTATTGATTGATTTGCCAGTTTTACCAACTTCACTAATATTGCAGCAATACTGAAGTCACTTCATTCTCAAATGTAAAAAAAAACATTAAGTTCAAAGTAAAAGTTGTTTTATTAATAAACTATGTATTGCAGTGACACACATCTACATATTTTTTCCTGTAACCGACAAAACATAATGACTTAATTTTATTAGTACTTAATATTCAGTCGCCATGCCCCATAGCCCCATACTCGTCTGTGCAGCAACACCGGTATATTCTGATAAAGTAATAAAACTCTGTGTTTATAATAAATGCACTGCCAACTTCCAATAACTGAACTGCGCGTCTAGCGGAGAAGCGATCTGTCCGTAATTACTGATGAGCACTTGCGCAAGAGCATCCCGCGGCGATGCCTGTGTTTTAGGAACTATTTCCAATAGCTGATGGTAGTTAGTGATAATGTACCTGACAACCTGGTGATTTTCTGGTTGGTGGTCTAAACTACATTAGTTTTCTACAATACGTTGACGACTCAACTTCGGATGTCCAACATTATTTTTTAGAATAGATGATAATTTTGTACGCATTTTCGCATACTCGGTAAATACGGATTTCAGTTTGAAACCAAAATAAAAGAATACACAGTGTAACTTGGCTTGAATTTCATTTAGAAATTCCGAAGGTCAGTAGGCATTCGTTTCGTGCAAATTCGTCTCAGTGTCTTGTCAAAGAATCGATTTAGAAGTAGCAGTGGGTGGTCCTGATCGCATTCTAAGTAAAATAAGAGGTTTCACCGGTATAACTAAAATAACAAATTGTTCGCAAAATACAAGCGCAAAACAAGCCTTGGAACGTGTCGCAAAGACCTTTTGCATTGCCGCATGCCGCATTGAATGGTTAAAAATATTCCGTTTTATTTAGACACGCGATTATTTTTTACTACTGTCAAAATAATACTCTTCATTTCATAATCTAAAATTAATAACAAAACCTAGAACCGTATTAAATCAATGCTAAAAAATATTGCTAATTCAGAATCATCCGCGTCCGCAACACTTGCCCAATCAAGTGCAAACATTTGGCAAGTCGCCGACACAAGCTCGTTTTATTGTTCATTGAGTAAGTGATTAGACGCGCCCCTTCACGCTATCAAACATTCAGGCATGAGCAGAGCCGTGGTCAATTGTACACGATCATAACAAACGAAGTATTGCAATGAAGTGGTTACATCAAATCTTGTTTTTTATCAGGGTCAAAAAAAGGGTCAAAAATTTAAATTCTAAACTGTTTTAATAAACATACTGTCTGTCTTTGATGCTTTGATCGTATTGTTTTGGATAGGCTGTATCTACATAAAATATGAGAGATTCAAAACTATTATCCATAATAAAGTATTCAGACACAATAATGTATGTACATGAACAATAAATAATGCTCATCAATATTCTGAAATCACGGTGTCTACTGTAACTTTGCACCGTTTTACAAAATCAAGACCAATTAAGAACCTAATGAAAACAACTCAGTATTATTTTATTACAGCTATTTTACTTTCAAATCATCATTAATTTAACAATTTATTTATTGTTTATATTATATACATTAATAAATTAAAATAACCTATATTAACTAACTAACTTAAAAATAAACTTAAAAAATGGCGTCAAAAAACTTCTCCTCAACGTAGTCAACTGGTAATGTACCCAAAAGACTGGCGGCGTTGCCACGTTGTATGGCAACGCTAAGCCTTTAATCATCATTTAATTTCTTTATAAATATTTTTTATCAAGAAACATTACCTATTTTATGTAATAAAATATATTGATGCGAAAAGTAACGACAAGTTTATGCATCGGTTGACATAATAAACGAATAATGATTACAAATTGCTCAATTACAATGGCGATTTAATTTAGTGGCTAATTTAATTTTCTTAGTCGTCTTCCAAGAAACTTAAGAGTTATATTGCTTCTCATTTCGCACGGAACCCAAGAGATGCACTAACTCGTGTCACCGCTTTTATTTTAATTTATCCAATATACTCATAGGTTAATAACATTGATATACAGTAAAACATTGTTTTACTGTAAATCGACGAAGCGACGGTATTTCAGACACTTCGTTAATAAAGGTAACAAAAATCTCTAAAAAAATTTGTAGTCTTTACTAACGTCCAGACAAAACGGTCTTAGGACTAAAATCAACGTCATTTCTCTCATCACAATCATACACAAAAAGCGTGCACATATAATAAATTAAATTGGGAGCGGAGAATATTAAACAGCTTCATCACACGCGCCGGCACGGCGGCGCAGGATCAAGTGAGCGGCAAAAACGTCGCACAACGCGCTTGCGCCTGAATTTCCGCCGTCGCCGCGCCGCGGAGGTGGCCACGCTGTGCAGAAATCGCGAGTTTTTGTCAACTGCGCGGAGTAGAATGTGGAGGGCAGACACGCCATTATTTCTGGTATGAGGCTGGAAAAAGAGCGACAGAAAAGCTAACAAATTCTTCCAAAATACACAACGTAACTTCTGCTTCTAAAAAGTTTAATTAACTAGCAACTCAGAGTCCATCTTTGCATTTCGTTTCGTAGATTAACTTCTTAGGTATATTATAAACTGAAATCGGTCTTAAACCAAATATATTTAAGATAACTAGGATTGACAAACCGCCTCTATTTAGAAGCTTATAAGTTTCAAAGCCATTTCTAGGCTTTACATAATTTGAATAGAGTTTACAGCAAGAAAACATTACTTTACAAAAATAGATGAAATCTGTATGGTGTTACTAGGTACATCTTGTACAGCTCCTTATCCTCGCCTCATCTCCATTCAAGTGTACCGGCTACCGGCAAGGCGCGCGCGCAGTTTTTGCGGCGTCTCGTTAGGCGCGACATCAGTTCTCAATTTGTCACCATGAGTTGTGGAGGACGGGCGTCCCACTTGTCCGATAGATTTGCATTCGTTTATGGACATACACCAGTTGTACACATACATACACATACATAGCTACATCTTATATGTTGAACTGGATATAGATTAGGTATGTGAATTTAGATGGGTGTTCCTGGTGGTTGATATGGGGGAGATTTTTTCTTGACTAGAAGTTTCGTTTCCTTGTATAAAGTCCTGGTCACTAGTCAGGACTAATCCTTACCGCTTGTCCAGCAGTGGATGACTTTTGACAGAACTATGCTGATTTTTACGTTTCTGTTCCCAAAATCCGTTTCATTACATCACATTAAAACTATTTTAACCTTCGTTTCAAGACCACAAATACAATTATTAAATTAATATATTAAAGGTAAAAAATTAGGTGTAAACAAGGCAGATAGAGGTAAACGACGTCACATAACATGACATGAATGGCCGCGACAGGCACGGACGTTTGAACTGTCGTGGAAAATTGGAGTTTAATATTTTTTTTGAGCGACGAGCAGTAGTTGAACTTAACTTTTAATATTTTTTTTGGGTTGATAGTACTATATTTTATTGATTTAAGTGAAGAAAAAATTATATGCATATTCTCTTAGAAAAATATGGAGAACTGACTCATCGAATATTTCTGTTTGTCCTCAGATCACATGCCAACATCAGCCGCGCGCCATGTCCGCGGTGATGAGCACGCTTTCCATGATCAGCGGCACGAGGCGCGCTCATCGTAAGCTCGGCTGCAGGTAATATAATGGTGTTCAATCTCAGCGGAGCCATCAAAGCACAAAATATTATAGTACACAAGTGTGTGACTGAACACAAGTGCACTGTCTCTTCCCTCACTCTCTTAGTTGGATGGGACGGCTATCCCGCTGGAGGAATATAAGGCGCAGCACCTACGGTAATTTAGTGAGGGATTAAACACTCACCATTATCACACTTAATCATCATCATCATCATTTCAGCCGAAAGACGTCCACTGCTGGACATAGGCCTCCCCCAAGTGTCGCCACATTGACCGGTCCCGTGCAACTCGCATCCAGCGGATCCCTGCAGCCTTCACCAGGACATCGGTCCACCTAGTGGGAGGCTTTCCGACGCAGCGTCTTCCGGTTCGCGGTCGCCACTCCAGAACTTTTCGGCCCCATCGGCCATCCGTTCTGCGAGCAATGTGCCCTGCCCACTGCCACTTCAGTTTGGATATTCTTCAGGCTACGTCGGTTACCTTGGTTCTCTTGCGGATGTCCTCATTTCTGATTTTATCACGCAAAAAAACTCCGAGCATAGCCCTCTCCATTGCCCTTTGGATGACTTTAAGCCTTCTGATAAGGCCCATTGTGAGCGACCATGTTTCGGTCCCGTATGTAATCACTGGCAACACACACTGGTCATAGACTTTCGTCTTGAGACACTGCGGTAAGTTGGACGAGAAGATACCACGCAACTTCCCGAACGCTGCCCAGCCGAGTCGGATTCGACGATTGACCTCTTTCTCGAAGTTAGACCTACCCAACTGGATCGTTTGTCCAAGGTAGACATAATCGTCTACAACTTCGAGTGTAGAGTCTCCGATCTTGATAGGAGTGGGTGTTACATGGTTATTCAACATGATTTTGGATTTTTTCACACTTAATACCCGTACAATAACTTTATGATGACTGCTTCGTTGCTCTAGTGGTCTAGTGGTCGCGACTGCTGAGCATGAGGTCCTGGGTTCGATTCCCGGGTCGGGCGAATTGTTATTGGGTTTTTCCATCAGGAATTTCTCAGCAGCCTCGGAGTCTGGATTTGTGATCTGGTTGATGGCAAAGGCTCGCCGCCTGTAACATGGGACTTAAACATAACTGTTGAAATGTGGGAGTATTATTAGGTACACCTCTGCTTAACCCTCCGGCGATTACAGGCGTGATGTTGTTATGTTGAGTTGTTATGTTGATGACTCCCAACGCCAAATAGCTTCATTAAGAATATTAGTAATTTTCATATTTAAGGAGAGTTACTTAAAAGTCGGATTGAATTTCACTTTAGTTTCTCGCTAAAGTTCAATTTAAAGCTACAAAATTCAGCATACCTCTGATATGGGTGGCGGACCGTCTTGGAATGCAGAGTATCGAGCAATTCAATTACCATACCCGGACGGCATCGTCCACAACTCGGCTCGGCTTAGGTCTGCGTGGGCGCAGCGCAAGCTCATAACCAACACGCTAAGGGCCTTATTACACTGGCGATTTGAATGCGTGTTTTCAACGAGGCGATTGTTTCACACACTCACTGCTTGGCTTAATATCTTCGCCGCGTTAAAGTGACGAGAGCGATTGACGTGAGTGTATTTATAAGAGATACCTAGATAAGTGAGTGTACAATATTGTTAAAATCGCGACGTAATCAGGGCTAGGTCGCTTCTCACCCAACCAATCTCCTCGTTGGAAACATGCTGGCAAATCGTAAGTGTGCTAACGCCCTAATATCGAGAACCATTTGTTACACTGCCACAACTCGTGTATTTATTAGACTGCGGCCATGTACTCCAAATGCGGGCAGCGTTTGATTAATAAGATAATAATCTGGTTTGAGCAGCCCAAGAAAAAGTTGTTTTAACCTTAATGTGTTTTTCTCGTCATTGGTGAGTTTCGGAGAATTTTATAATGAGGTAGACTTATGAGAAACATCTAATGTCATCATCTTCAAAGATAAATGTGATGATACATTAATTACCTTGTTCGGTAAGTCAAACCAAATTGAGAGAGGTAGTGCTCTAGCTCATTTTTAATCTTTTAAAGTTAATTCAGGATGTTTGTTGATCAATTATTTTATACAAATCTCAATTGTCACTATTTGACAGTTGTATGACTATAACACGCAAAATCACCGCGGTAGTCAAAGTGCTTAGCAATTAATTTCCCTGGTAGTACATTTATATATGCACAATTCTGTATTGGTTAAATATTATATAATCTAAAGTAACTACCTTAACAATAAACTTAAAAATGGCGTCAAAAAACTCCTCCTCAACGCTGTCAACTGGTAATGTACCCAAGAGACTGGCAGAGTTGCCACGTTGTATGGCAATGCTGCCATATTATATGTAGATATATAATATGAACTTTGTATAAAAGCTACCAACACTACGTCTTCAACATTTAGTCGTAAAGTAAGTTTAGTAGTAAGTGTCAGAAATCGAACATTAAACTAAACGTCTATTTACAACTTGCAACACAATCGTCGCTTTCATTTCAATCAATCAAGTGTTAGCAATACTTAAACGTAGCGTTACCGATATCTATAAATCATGCCATTCAAATCAAATAATTATGTCTGTTCGAACAATAATCACACACTTCTACGGGATATGCGCAATATTAAATTAATGTTATTGTTATAATTACGACTGAATTACATTTGATTCCCTTCCAAATGTCTTAATTCCAAGTCTGAGTGATTAATTGATTATTAAATGAAATCACAATTTCCTTGTTGTTATTAAAAGCAATTGATCTGTTTAATAATGCATAAAAATCAATTTTAATTTGCAATAATTTATGAAACATAGTAATTGCCTCGTTATTCTTTGATTTTTTTAAATATTGTAATATGAGGTAATGGTTCTCATCATTTGACAACAACTTAATATGACACAAGCAATCCGATGAGGCAACTACTCTTAAAATCAAATTATACTCAAAGACAAGCGGTAAATGTCAAGCTTTATTATCAAAGTTAACAAATGCCAATAAAACGTATGTTTACTATGAGAAATCTAGTTAATATTAACGAGAAATCCCACAGTTGACAAACTATACAATTATTCTTTCATAAAACACAGGATTTTCTCATAAAACGAACCAGAGAGAACATAACATTAGGTAACACAGTTCTTTATTTACTGACAGTAAATATATAAAACAATGTCACATAAATAAATTATATTACATAATTTATTGTTAGAAAAACTTTGTTTTGTTTTTTTTTATATATTCTTGGCCTTGGTTCTCATAATAATATAATTGAACAATGAAATGTTAAACCAACCTGCGGGCATAAACTTAAATTTAACAAAGAAATAAGTAATAAAATATTAAAAAGCCAAAACTTCGTAGGTTAATTTAATTAGCTATTAAGTAATGTAATCAGGCGGCAGAAGGTGCAATATTTATATTGTTATTGCAACATGCAACAAAAATCTATACAGGGTGGAAGGGACATTGACATAGAAACGGTTACCAGGTATTCTGTATATCATACCCATATAAATGCCCATGGAACATGGACATTTTCCATCGGTAATTTAAATAAATATACATTGGATCAATTTGGGGGTTCAGAATGATGTTCTGAATACGTGGTACCCGCTTTGTGCGTCTAATAAGATCATACAAGGTGGAAAGGACTTAGCCAATTGCAAGGACAAACCTTCCTACTTAATATGATAGGAAGCTTTCCAACACTGAATTATTTTTTGTGGAAATACCAAATATTTTTAGCAGAACATTTTAAAGTTAGCTATTACACAATATTTTTTATAATCATTATTAAATGTAAAGTAACTCTTTGTGACATTGGACACCTCCTTTGTCTCTGTAAGCCATTCATCATAGTTATGTTACTGAGGTCCCGTTTCAAGGTTCGCAACCGGATTGTGAGCAAAATGTGATACTTTATATGCTTCTAGTTCATATGTCACCTGTTGTTTAGTGGCATGTTCAAGTTTTATAATATTTTATTCACTGAAATGTATAAACAGGCTTGCATTGTCTATGTTGTAGGTATGTGTTAGGTAAATAATGGCTATCGTTTCTTTTTGAAAATGAATGCCGGTGACCTCTTCACGCATTAACGGCTTAATTAATTTGGATAAAATTTGGCACACGGATAGAACATAAACCGGGACAAAAATATACCATAAGGACCTAGAACAGTTTTTACCTAGAAACCCGTAAGTACGTTTCCGACCTCCACGGGATCGAAAAAGGGTGAAGCCGCGGGCATAAGTTAGTCGAATATAAGTATAACATGAGATATTCTCTCTCGAATATAAGTATAACATGAGATATTCTCTCTCGAACAGATGTTACTGTGTAAACAAAAATCAAGAAACCAATTAAGGGCATTACATTGCTCGATGACCTTGATGTTTTGACCCCTGTACTAGTTTTTGTTTATTTGGCGCCCCTGCCGGCAAACGACCATTACTACAATAAAGATTAAGCAAGAACACAGATGTGTCGCACTGTTGTCATCGTTTTTGCCTAATTTATTCGTTCTCTGAGAGACCTGAATACATTTTGTTCCAATTTATATTTATTTTGAGATAAATTATACAGTTTGACTAATGAGCTAGCTTTCATCAGTTATTTTACTGAGCACGGGTACCCCTACTTGATACATTCTGAAAGTCTGATGATGACCAGGTAAGTGCTTATCGGTTCTCAGTGACAGAAATAGTTGGAATGATGTAGCTTTCAACTTTAATCTAATTGACCACGGGTGCCTTTATGATTGAGATTTACACCTTATAGTTTTACAAGATCAAATTTTGATAGAGAAACTTCACATGCATGATGGGTATCGCCAGATAATTTAACTTGACTGTGTATTACATCGTGTATAAATAAAGTTGGATGTCTGATGATGAGCGTAATAAATAAAATATAGCTTTGTTTTAATGTTGCAACGCTCTGATAAGAACAAAATGTTTCCATTCACAAAAAAGTCATTAAAATTCAAATATCTTGAACAGGTCGGTTGGTCGTTTATTGGAATTGGTGTTGGTGTTAATGGTGCATGTAGACTTTCTTGAAGTAAGCACCGCACACATTCTTATCTCCGCTGCGTGGAATCGTTTTTCATCCATCTTTTTCACAGCCCAGCATTCTGATCCATACAGTACGACAGGTGTAATCACGGACTTGTATACTTTCCCCTTTAACTTGAGAGGCATCCGTGGGTCGTAAGTTGCTGTTCCAGTGACCTGTCGCCATTTCATCCATCTGAGTTGATCAGGTGATATCGAATATATATCCGAGATACCGGAAGTCGAAGCAGATCGGTATGGGCGTTTCGGCAAGAGTTAAAGGCACTAGACTGGAGAGACCGACGAAATCGCAAAACAAGTATTCCGTTTCGGTTCTACTCAATTGCAGACCAACATTTTCTACTACAGTCTTTGCCATCACACCTCCAATCTGCTCTGGACCTCTTGGCCGCTCTTAGCAACCAGCAAAATGTCATCGGCGAACAGCATACACCAGGGTGCCTCTTCCTGGATGTCCGACGCGAGAGCGTCCATCACGAGGAAGAGGTAAGGGAGAGAGAGAAAGAGCCTTACGTCCCAGCCGCCGCGGGAGACGCCCCGGGCGTCGGAGGTCACGTGGTCGCTCCCGGCCAACGTAGGCGCGGGCCTGTGGATGGTGAGTAATGGGCTAGATCGCCGTCCGGCCGTCTTTTGATGACAGGCTGTGTCGACGGCGCGTTCGTATTCCACACGCGCCTCAAAGAGATGTCAGCAACAATGAAGGGGTCCGCAAGGGCCGTTGCCTACCAGGGCTGCAGGACTGTTCGAAAGAGATACCGCGGCCCTGGACCACAAAGGGCAAAGAAGGAACATGGATGGGTTTTAGTCAGTAGAAGTCTGACACTCCCTTCCGCTACGTCCAGAGCGGGGGGAGGGTCATTTGAAGATTTCCCAACCGAAAAAAAAAAAAAGGGATGAGAGCCGACCCTTGGTGCAAGCCGAATGCCACATTGAAGCTATTAGCAGGTATTGCCGGCTGTAGACCGGACTTAAATTGGATACTGCATCGACTGTACATCGCACGGATCAACTGCACATACTTCCCTCACGGTACCTCACGGGGTACCCGGTCGTATGCCTTTTCTAGGTCTACAAAAACCATGTGCAAATTTTTATGTGCACGTCTGTATTTTTCGCAGCTGGCGGATAGCGAAAATGAGTAGTCGCCTATCCACAGACCAACCTAGGTAAGCACGGCTTAACCTAAAGATCGATCCGAGTGGCTGTTATTATTTAGCCACGAGCTCCTTTCATACTATGTGACATTAGCTCTATTCCTCTACTCTATAATTAATTAAACACCACATCACCTTTGTTTTTATTAATGGGAACCAGCTAACTGTTACACCATTCGTCAGGAATCGTTTCTTCCGGCAACAGTCTACTGAAGAATAAAGCTAACCACGCCCATCCGTCCATCAGAAATAACTTCCATACCGGTATTCCGTCCGGTCGTTATGCCTTACCATTCTTAATTCCATTTCCTGCAATCCTCACTTCATCCAAACTAACCTTTCTCACTAGTCCCTCATTCGTTGGTTTATTTTCAAGCACACCACTTCAGTCATTCTCCTCATTCATCACTCTTTCAAAGTAACCCTTCCATCTATCCTTAATTTTCTCACAATCCGAAATAACCATTCCAGTTTCGTCTTTTATGCATTTAACCTGACATACATCCTTCGCCTTTCTCTCTCTAGCTCTAGCAAGCCGGTAAAGGTGTTTTTGGCCTGCTGGACTATCCAGTGTATCATAGAGCTGTCTTCGTTGTAGGTCGAATGTTCCCTTTTATTTATGGGGTGGTCGTATTCTTTAATTCCAGGACCACACGGAATTGCCTGTAATATACAGGATGGAATTTGACAACCTCACCTGGAGGGAAAGTACTCTAAATACCGGAGATAGCTAATTTTACTCAAAGGAAACATTACTTAATTTTTCAAAAGATACAAATCTGTATTCAAAGATTTTCGAAAATTCGCTTGCCACACTCGGGAGTCGAACCGACTAAAATTCGAAAAAATAACATCCTGTACTTTTATGACATGAATCGTTCATTTATGGATGCCAAAAATGCCAGAAATCAGTCCAGCCGTTTCGGAGATTAGCCGGCACAAACAGAAAGACAGACAGATAGATCGACAGACAGACAAAAATTATGTATGCCTAACGGCGGGACATAGATAGTTTCTGAATTTTATATATTATACCACCTACTGTTTTACTTATGTTCACAAAATAAATGAATTTGAATTTGAATTAAAAGACATTTCAATTTGATTTATTTATATAGAAGTGTTGATTTAGGCATAGCTGTCACTTGTCAGGCTTACTCTATGATAGGTTCAAACAACAAAACGAAATTACAAACTACTTTAAATATATTTTATAAACGTATTTTCTATTCTTATTTTACGAAATATTTATAACTGTACCATTTACAATATTATTTCTTTCAGAAATCATTAAAAACGTGCAGTTTTGAATTTTATTTGGAGAAAATAACACGCGTACGTCCACCCGTCACAAGAGCCGTCAAGGCACTGACGTATCGCGGTCCCGAGCATGCGTCTCAGGGCTTGCCCCGCACATTTCGCGAAATTTCGGTATTTATTTATTATTTAAAAATATTAAAAGAAATTACAAAAAAAAAACAATACAGATTGTTAAGTATATCATTACGGATTTTTTGTTACAATATTCATGCCGATCTGTTCAGCCGTTACAGAGAAAATTTACAATTAAGGTTGAAAAAGAACCTATCTTCTACGATTAACCAAAAAAAATTGAGAAGGTTTATTAAAATTTTAAACAATACAATTTATTTGTGATGAATTTAACTATAACATATATTTATTACACGGAAAACGTACGAAGGGATTCATCAACAAATGTCTTTGAACATACGCTGTTTTTGGGATTTGAGCCATGTAATGCCCTTAAGACAATGAAACTAAATAATTACAGAAGAACAAAGAAATCTTGATTTGAATCCGGAACAAAAATACTGTTATTATAAACGATTCAACCTTCAATAATATGCGTTCGTGTGAGCACATTATACAAACAAAGTTCATCTGTATATTATACACATTGGTACGGTCGACAACATCAGTCTCCCTACACAAAGCACCTAAGTGTACAAGTTTTCAATGAGTTACTTGTTCACTGAAAGCTCTCATCTAGTTGTTAACCTTTTGACCGCCAGAGCATAAACGCACGCGCGTGCCCTCCACGCCAAGCCACAATGTCACCTACCATTTTGTCACATATTTGTGTCTTTTGACGTATAGGGCACCCGCTTGCTTGTCACGTATATGTGACTATGACGTTCACAAGGTTAATCTTTTCTAGGAAAAGATTGGTTTGAAAAACTCTAAAACAAAAGCATAAGCGGAAGATGAGATTATTTTAAGAAATTCTTACAAAGTTCTGCGTTTGTGCTTGTGTCTTTTTAGATCCGTTGCTACTGACTGATATTGCTGATTATTTAACTTACCACACAGGTCTGAAGGTCTTTACTTCCCCCATTAAAGCACGTAATATTACGTACTGCCAACTAATGAGTATGTTTGTCTTTAGCCGCAAGTCGGGGCAGTTCTCGGACGCGGGGGAGGAGCGCTCGCGCAGCCAGCATGACCTCAACAAGCAGCAGCGGTCGGCCTCGCTGGTGAGTACCACGGTCTACACATACCATACACATGGATTTACTGGTCATGAGCATGCATGCACTTAGCAAAGTTCAGAAACGATTTTGTCGAGATTGATTTCAAGGTAGAGATAAGGCCTATTTCATAATTGCATTGGATCCAAAATACTATGTTCACAACAGCATAAAATTACAATCAAAACAACAGGAGAAATACACTTTAAAAGTTGTAACGTGTATGCGTGCTAGTGTTTGTAATTGTACACTTACACATCTCTAAATATTGTGCCTTTCCTTAGTGCTATCAATCAAACTATGGAATTCATGCCCCAGAGTTGAAGAATAAACTTAAATAAAAATGATTAAGCTGAAAATTATGATTTAATTTTGTTTATACTAATTATGTGGATAGTAACTACTTAACGACTACATGCTGTTCAGAGTAAGGTTGAAAGTTCAGAACTCATGATTAGAAAAAAAGAGAAAGACACAGGATGATTATCACTAATAGGCACTGACCAATAATTACTTTTAATTATCCTGTTCACCTGTTTCAAGCAACCAAATCTCGATAATAAGGCACTGTGCTTGTGGTTCCCTATAATTTGTGCTTCGATCCAGGATCAGTTTCGTTAGCCTAATGAACACTGCGACACATCAAAATGGAGAAGCAGAAAGTTCAAAATAAACTTCACAGAATACGAAACCCATAGATAAACAGGCGTTGATAAGATTGATATAGGATAAAATACAACCCACACCCACATAACCCAAAGGATGCAATAGACGTATAGCTTCCATAAACGTCGGCCCACCTTGTACCATTGTAAACCCGCAGGACAAAAGTCGCAGCGGGCTAAACACTGCACACCGCAAAGTCGAGTATTGAGAAAATATGGACAGGGTGAAAAGCCGATAGATCACCAACTTCTTTACTGACATTTTATGAAGTAGTTTTCCTAACAGTAAGAAGAGCTATTCTTTATACTCCAAAGAATGAATCTTCTATTCTTAGCTGCGCAATGTTCTATTGTAGTGGTGGTGCGTAGGCGCACGGAGCACGCCCTCGGCCGCGGCGCGCGCGCAGCTCGATCGCATCGATGTAATTGACGGCTCGGAGCTGTACTGTGTATAGACCGTGGGGCTTTGTGCCGTTCAGTGCGCTTTCATTTTGTATATGAGGGAATAAGTATTGCGATGATTATAAACAGTTCCTTCTTAAAACTGATATAACCATAAAGATCCCTGTCTTCGTGAAAAATAAATGGCCACCTGTACCACTCCAGATTATTCTAAGTTACAAGACAGGTCTGTATTGCCAGATGCCAGTCATATTCGAACCGACAGAATGCGGTCTTTTACCGAAGCTGATTGCTGGATAATAGTGGCCGGGTTCAGCTGAGAGGCCTCTGTCTAGCAATGGACTTATAGGCTGATGATGACAATCTTCTAAAGCCTTGTTACATCATTCTTTCCTGTACCAAAACAAGTAAACCTCTAGTTTCAAACTCTATTCCTTACTTTGATCAGATCAACGTACATACATTCAAGCAAGTAATTCAATACTTTCAAGACTCGATACAGAAAGTACACCTACTTCAAATAATACCTGTCAATATAATCAAGATCGTGCGTCACTCCTATCAATAATACACTACTATTATCCGCCGGTTCTGTCCATCAAATGAAAGTGGAACAATTCCCTTCGGTATTATGAGCGGTTACTAAACTCCGTTGCTATTGACGGCGCGTGCGACTGGCCGCATAATCGACGCGTAAGGGACCTGAGACAAAGCGTTTTGTAATGTGAATGTATTATATTGGGTGTTCGAGTGATGTGGTAATTTGTTGGACTGATATTGTGGGCCCTATTACTATGCTGTCATACTCCGATCGTGACGAGAAGAAACTCTTTGTACAAAGCTGTGTTTGCTTGTGTTATTTTCTACCTTTGCATAAATATAAATGACGAATTGTTACGCTGTTTATTGCTAATTGCTAATTGTCTAAATCTCTCAGAAGTGTGACTGTGGTAAAGTCAACTAATTTAATTCCTCAATTATTTCACCGTCAGGCAGCGATAGAGAGTATAGAGTAATTGTTATGGTCTTATCATATACAGGATACATTCTTCTGACTCACATAGCTCACATTATCACTTCAACTTTTAATAGAATTCCAGTAACATCAATGAATAGCAACTCGATATAATGCACACTACAGAAAACAAACACGATTGTCAACATAATAATAAACAGCAAACACTGAACAACAACACAATAGTAACACCAGTATGAATGACAACAATGACAAGTGGCCGACAATCGTACACGTTCGAGTACGTGATGACGCGCGACTTGCGTACGCGCATCATTGTTTACACTTTCATTACTTTTACTTTCAGCTGATAATAATTGTTCTTTTGTAGTTATGTGTTGTTAGCACTAGTGAATACGATTGGTCATAGTTTGAATTGTTTTGCACCGGCTTAAGATATAGAGAAGATATTTGAATGATAACAAAAACTGAGCTTGTCATAACCTCCAAGACACAAACGATTTAAAAGAAAAAAACCTTGCCCCACACCAGGAATTTCTCCTGTATCGTTGATGCGCTACAAACATTTAAACTCACATACAGAAAGAGCCAGACGCGGATCAACTACTTGTAGGTTATACAAATATTTATTCCGTGCGGGAATTAAACCCACCACCCACAGTCGCTCAGCTACTGCGCCAACCATGCCGTCAATGTTGACACGGTTGTTGACACCAGTCACTCTCGGAAACTGTCGGTCACACTGGTGGTATCCACCCACAGTCTTCACCAGTACGTTGCAGCGTAAATCTTGGAACTTATTCCGCTGAAAATACCAATGGAAAAACTTAGTGAGCAAACATTGCACTCAGATCTCCAAGAAGGTAAAATCTTTCGAATTCCCATTCTCTTAATCAAACGCGCTCATTTAAATGCTCTTCTCATTACAACTGTTGTAATGAGGCTCCAAAGGCCTCCGGCAAACGCTACATTACTAGCAACTGAAATAAATAAATCAGTTCTGATAAGCAATTCAGAAACTCAATGGAAACCCTCGGGCCATTCTCACGCGGCAATGTACTGGGTATATTGGTGTAATATTAATGGTGTATCCGTTGCAATAGTTTATTTTTGATTAACCTTTCGGCGATTGCCAGGGGATGCAATATTGCCAATTGGCACAAGAAAGCATAGCAGGATTGGGAGTAGGCCAGCTATGCTGATAATGATGAAAGCAACACGAGCACTTACCAAATACCGTGCCATCGAATATGTGTTTGCTCGTGTACCCCTTCTAAACAGGGTGGGTTTTTCTTAACAGTAAAAAAGAAAAAAGAGAAGTGTTGTGGTAACTCAGTGGTATCGGCACCGAAACGATCAGTCGTAAGTCGCGAGTACAAACCCAAGCATGCATTTTACTTTGTGAATAATTTCATTGAAGGCAGGCTTGTGTCTACGAGTATACTACCGCAAAAAAGACATGAGTAAAGCATGTAAAGACATGCTTTACTTGGTCAACCCATATAATGAAAACATCCAAATTGAGACTTATAATGAACTTATAATGAAAACTATTAAGAAAAACATTTATTAGATAAAATGAATGTGTTCCCAGGTGAACTACCTACTAATTCTCTCCACAAAGCCGCCGATAGACAGTTGATAGGCCATAGAACACAGAGATTTGTGGCGTTATACCCAAGCTGTACTGCGAATAGTAATTAAAGCTATCAGCCTTCGGACGGCTTTAACAGCTTAACAGCTCTAATAGCTTGTTTACATCGCGTAATCATAGAGCGATTGCGGGTGATGTTGAGTCAGATGGATAGGGCCGTCACCAGACTGGAGATCCTTAGGTATGAGGTAAAACCGCACACAGTCGGTATTGCAAAGCCTGTATGCTACACCTGTTAAATGAATCGTGTCATATCAGTGGCAATTATATTTTAATTCTGCAATTTTACAAAGATTTTCGATATCGTTTCGTCATTTATTGTATTACACGGTACACATAGTTTTGCTTCTACTTGAAACGTCGTCGACACCTATACAATCGCGTTACCTACGTATGGTTCAAATTTAGTAATTCCTTATTTTTCTGTCTGTGACAGTAGAAGGATAATATGAGCAACCCGTATTTAAAAACCTACCTTTTTTACTACTTGGAGATGTACACTGTCAAAAAAAAAGTAAAACTAAGGTACTCTTAAATAAATGTAAAACAATCAGATGGGCAAATTAAAATGTACGCATCCCTAAAAAAGATGTGCTAGTCACTTCATACCTCTAAGTGCATGTAGCAGCACCCACACCACACCGCCACACAACACAGCCACGGTACTAGGTAGACCGGCGCAGGCGCATTGTCGTAATCATGTCAAGATCATACATCATGTCAGTGCTGGTGATTAATTGTGTATGTGCTAGACATAGATACCGTCGATATGAATGGACCACCCCTTATTCATAGCCTCGTGGGAGTACAATGAATATGCACATACTTACTTACATAGTTCATTTTATGAATGGGCGCCACATAAACATAGGGAAAAAAATACGATCAGTGCTTCCTGAATGCTTGTGATTTACTGACAAACTGAAAACTCTTTTTACGAGCTGTTCACTTTCGGATATTGCTGATGATCGATTATCCAGTGTTGTAATTTTTCAGAGGATTGATGATTTTGCTCAAAACGCTTTTGCTGACCGAATTCACAACAAATTTTAAAATTAATTATTAAAATATATGTGAGGTATAAATTTTATTTGCACTGAACCCATTACACTCCTACCTTACTCTGACCACTTTCCAGCAGTTCGAACATGATACCATTACCTGGCCTTTCTGACACACGAGCAGGAGGCGTGGTCATCGGATCATTAGCTGAGTAATGCATGTGTTTGCCTTAGATCGGCGCTTCCTCTGTTATTAGCAGACTATTAAATGGGCTAACAGCCCGCCGCCGCAACACTGCTGGCGGGCATCAGTGACTGACTAACTAGACGCCAGTCTAGTAACTATATTTTATATTAAACGCATCCGGAATTACATGCAATACATACTCGTCGGTCATAGACAGTTTCATAACAAACAGTAAGATAAAATTATTTCTCCTAGTTCGATGATGATCATGGTCTTTTACCGAAAATTATCAGATTGGTCTGAGGGTGGGGGCATGTCAGTCAACTCAGCCTATGACAGTCCATTGCTGGAAATAGGCCTTTCCCAAACGACGCCACACCAGCTTGTCCACCGCCTCCCGCATCCAGACATGTGTTACAGACATATTATGTTAGGTTTTAATTTAGTCTGATTATTTAACAAATAACACGGACAGCGTTTAATACCGTGGAGTATTTTACAAATTCCAATATTACATTGCAAATTCTCTGTTTGCATAAAATACCTCAGCAGGCTCATCAGCCGCTGTCGTCAACACTAGAACGAATGCTATTCTTTGATTGATCATTAACCACAAACTAAACACATCGTTAGGCATTTCCCCTGCACGCGCAGATTTCTAAACTCATTAGCTAAGAAAAAATCTCATTACGGAATTAAAAAACAGTCCATAATGGTCCAAGTATCGTTAAGATCCGGAAGCGTCTGCGATTCTTCAAATGTTTCGAAGAATATCAGGGAAACTGCCACATTACTGCGCTGGACGGCCAATTAACATTCCTAGTGATCTGGTAAAAAAATATTTATATAGAATGTGTCAATATGTCGTACTACGCTAGCTATACAGTATCTACTGTGGTAAAGACTGGTGTTTTTCACAGGCAAAGAATTTGCCCAGTCCCTACATGTACCTGTATATATAGTGTAACCTACCTCTATCAACCGTGCCTTTAGGCTGATAAGTTCCAAGTTGCCAACGTAGACTGCCAGTCAGCGTACCCCGGATAAACTGCATAATTCAAGGAGGCTCTGTAAATGCACACCTGCAAATAACTATGGGGCGACTAAATAATGTAATTTGCCGTGGGCATGCTAAAAACAAGAACAACTATATCCCATCCATTCATAGGATGAATGTGGCTGTCTTTGTAACAACCAAGAATACAAAAAAACGTTTACGCGTTGTAGAAAATCATACGACGCAAGAATGCAAATCCATCTTAAAACTGTCGTACGTTGACAAGATACAAAGTTGCGGTTTACGACACTATAAAAGGTTAATTTACTCGAAGCGCGGACCACACCTGCAGTTCGTCTGTTGTAACACATAACAGGTAAATTGCCCACATTAGCCGTTGTCCGCACAAATGGGTGGCGGTGTCCTACTAACTATAGTGTAACCAAGTGTAATGGTATAATTATCGCACGTGTTTACTAAAGCAAGTGTAACGTGAAACTAATTGTTAGTATCGCGCTCCACTGCTTATGTATGTAGGTAGGAACTGTTTGTTGTTCTAAATGATTATGAGGATACAGGAAAACATATAGACAGATAGATGCCGAAATCGAAAACTCCAAACTGCTTGGCCACGACCTAGACGCTCAAGAGACATGTGTATTGCGACAGGGCAAAAAGAAGCAGATTATGGTTGTGCGCCTCACTTAGCTCCACGGAATCGCAGCGATAAACAGAGCCGGAGTGATATTTCTCGCTCTAGCAAATGAGGGTTCAGAAAAGGATAGGAGCATGGAAAAATGCGATTCCGTGCTGCTCGATGAGGCGCATCTCTAAGAAGTTCTAGAGAGCAAGCCACGAATAATTACTCAAGAGAAAGAAACGCAAGTTGCGTCGCAAGTTGCATCGCCTGAGATCGTAACCCCATTGGGTTCCTATTTTGACCATGTACGGAACCCAAAAAATAAATAAAGGAACATTGCTATCAATAAACTGTTTCGGAATACAAGTTTTCATGATTTACACCCGCTCATAAACGTTTAGTGCTAAACAACTTGAATAACCCGTTATAATAAACACTCAATAAATCTTTTATCACAGTTATCACTTATCACGCAGTAAGATTTATCGAATTGAATCTGATTTCAATTTCAATTAGATAAGATGCTTATCGGTGTTCAGACTAGTAGTTTGTTTACTAAATGCCATTAAACTTGTTAGTTTAATGGCATTTAGTAAACAAACTACTACTTTGCCTTGCTTCTAAGAGCCAATGACCAAAATGTATGGAATAAACGGATTCAGGTTTAGATCTGATGAGCAAAACTCAGTCCGGGCTGAGTTTTGAGATTTACCACCCTACGACATTATTTGGTTTGTTACGTTAAATTCTCGTATATGTATAAAGTTTCAGTAGTCGCGGAAGAAAAATATAAAATTTTGGTCGTTGGCTTTACCATGAAAAGTTTAACTTAGCATGACATGGTCCCGGGTTCGATTCTCAGGACAGGCAAAGTGTTGCTGAGTTTGTCCATCAGAAATTTCTCAGTCTCATCCCGGAATCTAGATTTGTACCCGGTTAACAGCAGTAAGCTCGCTCCCTATTACGTGGGATGATGGATGATGGGGACTGAAACTTAAATTGGCTAAATATGGGTGTTGTACTGGAGGTACATCTCTGCCTCATCGTCTGGGGAAACAGCTGTGATGTTTTAACCTACCTACAGTGGAAGTAAAGGGAGGAAGGGAAACATATGTACATCATATGTATGTTTATGTCCAAACTTATCTAAAAATAACTGTCTCGTTGGTCCAGTGGCCGCAGGCGCGACTGCTGAGCATGAGATTCCGGATTCGATTCCCAGGTCGGGCAAAGTATTATTGAGTTTTACGAACAGGGATTTCACAGTAGCGGTCACGGAGTTTGGATTTGTTCCCGTGGTTGATGGCAATAGGCTGGCCCCCTATTCATGGGACTTAAACATAACTGCCGAAATGTGGGTGTACTATTAGGAACACCTCTGCCTAACCATTCGGAGATTACATTCGTGATGTTATCTAAAAATACAAATAAACAAGTGAATGAATTAATATAAAATAGGTCTCTACATCACCCTAAGGTAGACTGGTAGAAAATGCCCAATGCATTAAGTCCGCCTTTGTACAGTTTTTACTTATGCATAAAGTTTTAAGAAATAAAAAATAAAAAAATAAAACCCTCAATACCACTTAAACATAATTGAAAATGAAGCCCACAATTGTTAGATGTGCTGATTTATTGCGATTAAAAGTGTGCATAAACTCCTCGTAAGAACAATAAATTGGTAGCACACTGAATCTAAGCTTTCTAATTATTTACGTAAGCAAACAAAATGTGAACTATGTTCGCAATGAGCTTCGTTAGTGTGTCTTATTAATCTGCACTATAATTAAATAAGAGAGAGCGTATAATTTCGGAATAACCTTAAAACTTATTCAACCGATAGTTATGATATTCATTTGGTAGAAAGTCTGGGAAGACGTAAGATTCTGACAATTAATTCCGATGAAAAGTGATTGGTGATTTATGGAGATTTGATTTTTCCGAGGTTAAGTCACCACATCACACCTGCCTTCCCTGGAGGGGTAGGCAGAGGTGTACCAATTATGTAAGTCACAAGTAATAGGGGTCAAGCCTTGGAGGGTTTAGATGGCATTATAATCTGAAACAATTCATAGAAGATACCTGTTGTAAAATGTTTACTAATCCATCCATATGAACATCTGCAGTGCCACAATATGTTTAAATGTTAAGATGGTATGTTATGCAGGTCTCCGAGAGTATTTCAATACCATTGTTGTATAGTGGAATTAAAAACAATATTGTTAGAAAACATTTCTTTATTAAATTAACATTTTTCTAATTTCTGTTAAGCTTTATGAATTAAATTATAAGAAACGAGTTTTTCCTCGTATTAATTTTCATTGATTTTTTAATCTTTTCGCTACAATTTCTTCAACAAAACGACAAGAAAATCCAACCGACTGATTATAAAGAAACAAGAGGCATTATAACCGCTGACTAAAGAATGAAGCGGCTAGACAGTAAGAGCCGGTACGTTAGCATTCAGCTGCGATTATAAAAGGACTGCCAATAAATAGGATTCCCCTGACGGCAGGCAGTCAGGCACATCATGGCTGAACAATGGGACGTGGCTGCGATTCCGCTAATAACGTGAAATCTGACGGCGATGTGAAATAGAAAGCCGTGGTATGGCATGCGCGTGCGCTGGCGATGGGCTGGCCGTGGTCTTGGTGAGAACGGGTAGCGAATTGTGTTTTGGGATCTTCAAAACTAGCTATAGAAGCTAGAGAAGCAACAAAATGTTTGACACTGTGGTTGGATCATTCGAGCTGTGTCTTTTAATAAATGCAATATTTAATGAAGTTAGTTCTATTTACTCGTTTGGTTTTAATTTTACCGTGCTGCATTAGGGTCCCTATGTTCGTAATCTCTTTCGTTTCGGCACCTTCAAAGTTTCAATAATCCTTGATTGCGTCAAATATCTACAGAGATATGACAACTCAACAACTAGAAAAAACTTTCCCCAGCTATGTTGGAGTCCACTTCCAGTCTAACTGGATGCATTGGAAAACGTAAAATACTGTTGTAATACACGCGGAGCGATTAAAAAGAGCGTGACCGCTGTTTTTCAATCAGAAATGAACCCAAAAATGTATCCCCGCTTTCCGCTGTCAGTATAGCTTCATCCTGTATCGGCTGTCAGGCAGTCCGGGCTGATAATCTTTATAATGAAGCGCGTGCGCAGCGGCAGTTTAACATTGATCCAGTTCGCCTGAAACTGGGCCTCGATCGTAATTGTGTTAACTACTTAGTAGGAGGTGTAAGTAGCGTACTATGAAGGTCAATTAGTAAACAGAAAATGTAGTTAACAATATAGCTAATGTAAGGTAACAAATTAAATAGCGACTAGTATCTGGCAGCTGGTTTAGTTTATCTACTACTGTTTGTGTTGTTGTTGGTTACCTACAGAATAAAACGCGAGTGTATTTCGTATTTGTTTTTTTTTTATAAAATGGACATGACTTTGAAGATCGACACTATTTTTCACTCGTTTTATACTTTATGTTAACAATAATTGACATTAGCAATTTTAATAAATCATGTAAAAGAACTATTACCACATTACTTTATACTAGGTACTATTTTAAAGCTCAACTTATCCATCTTCACATTAATATTCACTTCCTCAAGTCTCCTTAAACCATTAAGAAGGCTTAACAAACCTGCTCCAGCTCGATACAGCGACATCATAAACTCAGTTTTACGGCTTTTATCTCGGGGTTATAATTCGGCATCACGCCCTCTTCCCGTTAGCCAACTCCCCGCACCCCGCACCCTGCACTCTCAGCGCAGCGCGATTTGCAAATTATCACCGTTATTGCTCTGAATATACCGACAAATAAGTACAGAAAGTCTGTTTTGTAAAATGTATCAATCAAGACCTAACTTTTAGCATGACCTACTATTTACAATTAAATCCTTCTTGATCGTTAAAATCACTTATACACTTGCCGTATAGCATTATACATTTTCATCATCTTCTTCGCCAAATAATATTATTCATACTCCTCGTATTATTAGATTATTAGACTGTTCAAGATCTACAGGCTTATGTATGCCTTCCGCGCTCTGGGTGACGACTTCTCAGGACCTCTAAAATAGGTGCTGATCTTTGTGCGCGCCACATGATGAAGCCTTATCAATAACATACGTCGTACGGGACGTCTCAGCCTCAACAATTGTATCAACCTGGTCTTCTGTATTCATTATACCGAAACTGCACCGTTTTAGGGCACACGTGCGCCCGCGCATCGATCGTGATCAGTGAAGCGTCGTGGCGGCATCATACATTATACATGTTTGTACCTGTACATTGTACATAGGTGTATACATACATACATTATACACAGGTCTTATCAGCCAGCTGTGCGGGGCGCACGACGATGCTGCAATAAATAAATGAAGGCTTAGATCTTCAAGTAACTGTATTTGGGGAGTATCTGTTACTTTTCAATGGTAGTACTGAAAAACATATAATTAATATGTAATCCCCCAGTGAATTATTAGATAAGGTGCACTACGTCGTACCGCGCGCTTTGGGGAGAATTTTGGAACCAATCGCAACCAAATTCAGCTATACTACCTACTAAATCTCTTTTGTAGTGTTTACGACTACTAGCTGGAGAGCTAGGTAACTGTAGGTGTTAACGAGTTAGATATCATCAGTTTAGTGGGTTATCTGAAACACGTAGCTGGGCTAAACCAGTGCACCAATACTACTGAACATGATTCAGTACCTACATGACGTGTTTTAAAATATAGTAAAATATTAAATGAAAAGCGGTACTCTTCTTAGTAGATAATTACTTTAATCCCTAATGAAGCCTCACATAACAACTTAATTAATCATTTGTTTGTTTCAGCAAACCCTGGAAGCGGGTGGCGGCGGGGGCGGGGGCGGGGTCAGCAACCTCGAGAGCCTTGAGGCCAAGGTCAGTGACCTTTTCTCAACATTCACACGCCGGAAGTTCGTATCTAGAGCATTACATCATTGATGAGTGATGAGTAGGATTACGTCAATGGAGGTAGCGTTTAGAAGGCGGTAAATTATTTCTCTAAAGATTTGGCCAAACCACACGACACGTCACGGAGACACCGGATTTTGACAGATAATGTACAGAAACATTTGTAGGGGTACGGTGTCCGTAGACTGTCTGCTGTCCATTCCGCTTGGGGATAATAGCGGAGTAAAGTTACCGCCAACAGACATTTACTATTATCTAGTAACAAAACAATTACCAACTCATGCTGCGTTTACATCTCTTTTATGACAGAATAAATCATATCTTTCAGTAATTTACAGCAGTTTTCATTAAGAGACAATTGCTATAATTAACACAAATATTCTCGTAAAAACCCATAACACACGTAGCAGAGAAACTATGCTCCATGGCTCTCTATGAAATATAGTAATTACAGCGCCTACTGGACTGAATCAATACCGCGAACACTTTCACACATCTCTTAGAAAGCTATATATACATGTACAAGTCATAAGTATCTTATACATAACGATTAAAACTGATTAAGTTGAAAAGCCGTTCAAACTTTCATTCAATTTCCGTTTGTGGTACAAAAGACATCAACGCGCACGCACCTTTGAGCTCCCTTCTACGCAGTGATTAAATAGTTGTAGGAAGCAATGAATATAAAGAAACTAGATTAAACATGTCTAAATGTATAATATATTGCTAAGGGTTGGTTGAATTTAGAAAGGAATCATTTTGCATGTGTTTGGTAAAGGACCTTACACATTGGAAAACCGAATGAGCCATCGTCGACTTTGGATTGAATTTACTTTAATATACAATCAAGAAGTTACGGCTCATACAGGGAGAAATCAGTCTGAGATCACAAGTCATTTGTCACAAATGAATACTTTTAAAAAAAATATTTGGCTTCACCGATCTGAACGTCAAAATGTCCCACGGGTACTTGCTACCAGGCCAAAAAGTATCCTATAACCTAGCCTACATTTTTATACCCATACCAAATGTCATCTAAATCCGTCCAGCCGCAAATTTGTGAAAAGGACTGACAAACAGAGTTATTTTCGAATTTATAATATTGTATGGATGTTTTCATTCATATTATGACTGCTCCAGATCAATGTGTTGATTCCTCTACAAATAATTAAATCCGCAGCTAGATAACGTTCCATGTTGCGTGCGTAACATCCTGAAGATGATATTTATCTAGTGTCAGTGGCCATTTCTATTTGATTAGCTTCTCGCTTCCTTGTAAGGGAGCAATGATACTGTGATTCATTTAATATTATGATTAAGTGATTGTGCATGGAAGTCTTAATTTCTTGACTGGTTATTAAAACAAGAATATTACTTTACCAGAGGAATGTGTGAATTAAGAAATTGACTTAACCCAAGCCAGAAAATATTTTAAGGTCAAACTAAAAAGTCAAATCGACTACTGACAGATACTTTATTAAATTATATGGGATCCGGAACGGCGTCTGCTATTTATTTATACCCGTTTAACCAAATCTGTGCAATTTAAATTTAAACAAACTTTCATAGTCATCATCATGAGCTTACAGCAGTCCTGCTGGATATAGGCCTCCTCAATCGCTCGCTACTCAACTCGATTCTCAGCAACTCTCATCGAGTTTCTACCAGCCACCCTGCGAAGTAATCTTCACAGCAAGACTTACTAATTGACTAATTCTCAACCCCCCTTGAAAATTACATAAGTACCTAATTAAAACCCCATATACTATTTTCAATAACTAGAATTATATTTTAGTTGTCCACTAAAATAAAAAAGTTGATGTCAAAAAAGAAATCCTCTATTTCCCTGCGTCTTCCCGAAGTTTTATTTAATTAACATCGAAACACTCCTACACTTCTATTAACATAAACTAACACTAGTACATTATCTGCCGACGCTACAAGTAGACTGGCGACAATTTGTCGTGTCGCGCGACAGGGCGGCGACACGCGCTACATACACGACACGGGATTTATAGCGATGTCGCGATACCGGACTGTTTGCACTCGTCGGTCGGGGACTTCAGATGCGTTCTAATTAAGATGGGGTGATTAACACGCACTTACTATAGAGATGATGATGGGACTTTCCTTATTTGATTGGGGAAGACTTTTTAATTGGTGTTATTTTTATTAGTTTGGTAATTGCCCGGTAAATACAGATATTTCTATCAGTGCTTTCTTTTTTTCTACGTGCTACTTAAAAAAATCTTTGATTTTTATCATTTCCAACCTATTTTTTAACAAGTACAAAATGTATGTACCTGTATACGGTATAGAAATCTTGTTTTACTATAATGCTTTGTAAAGCTTTCAAAAACTTGGTGAACAGACTTATTTGGTACTAGCTTTTGACCGCGGCTACGCTCGCTTTAATTTAGAATTTCATGATTCTTTTCTTTTTTTCTTTTCTTTTTTTTAAAAACGTTGCCCCACACTAGGAATTTCTCCTGTATCGTGGGTGCGTTTACAAACATTTAAAATCACATACACAATCAGCCAGATCCGGAACAACTATCTGTAGGCCATACAAATATTTGTTCCGTGCGGGGATCGAACCCGTGACACGCCGCGCAGCAGCCAATCGCTTAGCCACTGCGCCAAACGTGCCGTCAATTCGAAAGACACGTGGCGCCATCTATTTTATCATAAGAAAGTTATTGTTATTTTTCTCGGGAACAGTACTTTATTTCTCGGGATGAAAGGTACCCGGTACCCTATGTCCGTTTCTGTACACATGACACCGTATATGCAAAATTTAGGGATGATCGGTTCAGTGGTTTAGGCGTGAAAAGGTAACAAACAAACTTACTTTCGCATTTATAATATTAGTTAGGACGTTAGGATTCCTACTGTACTCTACTTAAATACTCGTTCTATCAACAATATAATACTAGAAACCTGCCCCAGGGATACAAACAGCAACCTATCACGATGAGAGAACCAGTACCATCCACACAGCCTACAGGCGCGGGCGGCGCAGACGCAGGTCTTCGTAATGATGGGGCATTTACGGAACAAAAGCGAAGCAAGTGTTGATTCGATAGCTCACAGCGATTCTTCATAAGTTATGGATCAGTGGTGTTGTGGTTATAAGAATAATATTACAGGATAAGATAGTGACCTTACTGATCGTCGTGGAAACTTGAGCAGGTCAGGAAAAGCTTTATGTCTATGCGATAAAAGACACAAATACGTGATCAACTTCAGCTAATTCCATGGCGATAAGTGTGGTCGGTCCCTAATATTGGTACTTTGATTCTCACGATAAAGTATGATGTCATCTATGACCTGGGCGACAATATTGACCTTTAGGAGATCGATAACAGATTAAATAGTGAATCATCTACACAAAATTGCAACTTTAAAAGTTGGATAAGGGTCTACCCGTTGGTTACAATATTCTCTCTCTTAAGAGGGAACGGGGGTTGCGAATCTCGCTCTCCCTTAATAATGCTCCTAGAGCAATTTATTTAGCTAATTTATTTTTTCATAAAATCAAGATCTATTGTAGACACGTTCCTGTCATTTCATTTTTTTCAGTAACTAATAAGTGAAGAAAATATGACCCTTCAAAAATTACAAAAATTGCCCCATTTTTACGGCCGTGATTAGAGGACTAACAGACAAATTCGAAAAGTTTTTAACATAAAAGAAATTGATAGGAAACTAAACATACTCTTTCTTAAAATTTAAATGTCTAAAATAATTTAATCGGCCCAGTTTTCGAGGAGAAAAAAGGGGAATACGAAACGTCGATCTCGTCAAAATTTTTGTGATATAATCGGTCTAAGCTGCAGCTGTACCTATCGGCTTGACGCAGCGCGACGGCAATAGTTTCTTCAAATAGCTACCTTGCAGGCGATGGTTCCCTCTTAAAGTTAAAAATAAACTCTGTTATGAAAATTTCCTCAGTGTCTTTTTTATATATTATTCCAAAAACATGGTCATATTTAGAACATGCATTTCAACAAGTACCATAACGCAACACAATGTTATTGGCAGTTAAACACGAGTTTATCATACAACAACATCTTTACTTTAAAAAATTCACAGCAAGCCTTCAGCAATACAATCTGCCTATATCATAGCCATCTCACATTACTAAGGGAGCTAAGTCTCGCATGCATATGCAATTACTCGCCAATTTATTGCCAGCAATAGTTTTTGCATTTTATCGCCGCATCTGGTTGTCAGTGAGACGCACATGTCCCATCCCTGTCTCTCTATAGACATTAGCGTAGGTAGGAATGAGAGAGATAGATGAGATTTTTGCCGAGAGATGTTCGATATTTTAGTGTGATATTATAAATAGTGCAGTTATCAAAGTAATCTTTGGGAATGTGGGACTATTTGAAGTCGTCAATGCAGCGCGAACGATGAACTGGCTACTAGTGGCGAGTAGCGACTCTATAACCTGTCTTGTTATTGTCTGTAACCTGTCTTGTTATTGTTGAAGGGTCTAGTTTCAGTGCCCTCAGTATTTTAGTTTATTATCGTTCTACGGAAATTCATTTCCTTGTGATCCGAGCCCTTTTTTTGTGAATAGATTCGAATAGTCGTCGCGTCAAAAGCTCGCACAGTGTCTGTTTGCAAAACAATTTCGTGAAGAGACTGCCGTGAGTTCTCACAGAGAAGCAAATGTGGCCCTTTCATTTAGTAGATTTTAAAGCAAAGGAAGCGCGTGAGCTCCGAGTTTATTGTTTAGTCGAGTGAAGGACAGTTTTGTAGAAATTATAATATTGAAGTAAAGGAAGAGGTTATTTAGTTTGTAGGAAGTGCGAGTGTCTGTCTGTGTGAAGCACATTTCTCTGACAATCCAGTTCCCTTAACTTTAATCTCTCTGCCCGGTTCTCAGTGGCATCAGATGGAATCGGTTTCAATTATACAATTTGTTATGCGACGCGCGGCGCAAGCGCAGCCGGCGGCTTTTTGTTCTCAATCGATTATGCTCGATTCATTATATTCCAGTTTCGATTTCGCGCCCGGCATTTATTGAATTAGTATTCTTTTTATTTATTTCAAATTTTTATTTTTTTGTGTGGTTTCGTTGAGTGTAAGTTATGTAGCGTATGGCTTGGAATATAAAGCAATTATATTTTTTCCAGCTAGAAAACGCTTAAGGAGGAATATGTGCAGCAGTGGATTGCTGTAGGCTGATGATGAGATAACACTTGAGAGTCAAATTCTTATATAATTGTAAAACGAAGCTACTAGAGATATCGCTATCAACGATTAGACGGCTATTGGACTCACAGATTTGAAAATGTTCTCATGGAGCTGTGTAACAATTTTGATGCGCAATAAAGAATGTTCTACCTATCTAGCGATATGAAAGTTGTACACCAAACAATACTATTTTGACTAACAATGTGTAAACACGTGGATTAAGTCGACTAGCTGAAGGTTTTATCGACCAAAACTGTCAACACAAATATAACAGTCACTAAGTACTTTACCTTGAAAAATAGTTCACAGGCTCTCACAATCAGCCCTTCCCAAGTTCATTAGCCTACATAAAAACAATAGTACATATGTCCCAACCACATATTATTCAATCAACACATATAATCTCTTCGTTATCGAAGGCTGTGTATCGTATGAGCCGGTAATTTGTGAGAAAAAAGGGCGGCGATACACTTGCGGTACTCCAGCACAATGGGTGGGAACCCAGTGATAACTGCTATAAATATAACTTGTATGTACTTGACTGTAAATATAGACATGCATCTAAGGAAGTTGGTACACTTTGCGGGCAGAATAAGCACGTGGACATAACGCAACATTTTGGTCTGACGTACATACTAATATGTCTAATTGCATAGCATAATGACAGGACGGAAACGATTTGGGGCCAGAAATATTTGAGATATAATAATGTATGCGTCGCATTCGACAGCCAGTTGTTGTTCATTATTATTGTTATGACAACAGAGCTAGTTTCATAATATTCTAGACGATACAAAAAAGAAGGTGCGCAGCTTTAGTTGACCTTGGACTGATGGTGGCCAATTTACCATCCCATCACAATGCTCTCTATTTATAAAGGCTTATACCAAGCCATTCATTTTCAAACTTCTCACCTAATTCGTTTATAATTTTGTTACATTAACTTTGTGTACGCAGTACCTAACATTAATCGGTGCGAGATCGTTCTGAGCGTGCGTGGCCACAAACCCAATGTTGCGCCAATCTCACGCGTGATCTGCGCACATTCCCACCGTGAGATAATCTCTCGCATCTCATCGCTATCATATGTAAGCACTTACTTGTAATTATACTTTAACGTACGGATATAATTCTAAGTAAGGGTTGATTCACACAATGTTGCAGTGCGACAAAGCAACAAATATTTCAGGAATACGTGATACGTCAGTAATACGTGAAACATATTTTTTGTAACTTTTTGGAAGTGGTGGGTACTTGTTTTCAGACAACGATGAGCTCTGGAAAGCTTTACCACACCTAAATCGAAGGCCTACTGTCGGGCGAAAAGTCACAACAACTACTAGGCGATCTTTTATCAAAGAATCACGCTTTTTTGTCAAGTCTAAGGTACCAAATCTTCTATACATACTAATACTATAAATGCGAAAGTAAATCTGTCTGGCTGTTTGTTATCTTCTGAGGTCTTAATGGCTGTACGCAATTCGATGACCTTGTACCTACTGGTTTAGATTTAGGACATGGGATACTTATCATTCATGGGGATAATTCCCGAAGCCGGTGGCAAAAGCTAGTCTTGTATAAACTAAATGCACAAAGATCTGTGCGCAATGCAATACCTTTAAATGGTCTCAAGTTTATCTGCAATGTCGTGTGTGTTTATAAAGCTTAGGATAATCACATGGAAGGAGCAAACCGTAACGGAAACATTAATTTAAATAAATAACTGTAGTTAATTGCATAATAATTCTTCGTTTAAATAGGTGTTTAATTATCTATACTACTTAACATTTCTACATAAAAAATTCTCACCGATTAACTATTTCTGAAAGGTTAAAGTAAATACCGAACCGCTTGTAATGTAATCGGAAATTGGTTTTGTATAATGGAAAATCAGTTAAGAAACAAATTTTTACAATAAATAACTCGAGTTAAGACAGCAGTTAATAACTATCTATTATATTTGTAACTCAGCTACAGCAGTTACTAAGTTTAAACAAAACTATACCTAATACACTTCAATAGTAATCTTAATACTCATTATCAGTTTAAATTGAACCGTCAAGTAAAGTCTTTGTGTGTAGAGTTGAAACATGCGCCGTCGTGTGGAACGAGGCGTGCGCTGGCGCAGGAAGTCGCGCGAACAAACGACTTCAACGCGCACCACCTAAAAGTACAGTCGAACGCGAGTCGGTGGTAACACTTTACCTTGCCCTAGCCAAGACCTTTTTCCTTCATATCATTTCTCACACAATCCATGTATGTTTTATTAGATGATTCTGTCCCACTCCGTCCATCAACATTGATTTTCATAACTCTTCAGGTGGACTTATGTAGTACGGACTGTTAATAGAATAATATGCCAGTTTAGTTTAGTTTTTTATTTTACTAGCCTACGTCATGTCCCACAGTTGGGGTAAGGCCTCCCCTTTCTCCTTCCATACTTCTCTGTCCTGTGCGATCTCTGGTCATGTTACATGTATAAAGGGTGTAAAAAGACCCTAAACGAAGCTGTAAGGCACTTGTTTTCCCCGTCATAGCGATATTTTTTTGATTTTTCACCCCAAAATGAAAAGTTGTTTCCCCGCAAAATTTTGCAAGTGTTACTTAGTTTGATGTATATAATGCTTGGTTGAGGACTCCGTAAAGGGTCACGAGTTCCACCTACTGTACTGTATAAAAGTTTTATGAATATATGAAAACTAGCAGCAGTAGCTATTTGTAATTTAATGTAAGTCCAGCATAACTAAAACATTACGTATATTGCGACGACTTGTTGTTATTATCGTGTGGTTAGTTCCTAACCTGGTGTCAGAGTTTTTATGCCGCCCATGGGCCTCTGACTTGGCTTTACATGCCGACGACTTAATAGCCTTGCTTGTCTACTACACATTAAAATGATCTCTATCTTTCCTTTTATTTTGAATAGCATGGTATAACATACCATTACTTACATTTTAGTTATGTTCGTTAAGATTTAACATACAGATGGCAGTGTGTGGTTAATTTACTATCAAAATAAACGATCTGGAACGGTCAAGTCGCCGTTGCAGCACGTAACGACTAAGGTAACTTTGTTAACAAAATGCTTCGAAAATCTTGAACGGCGAGAAAATTAATTAACATTCTGTGCCTCAATTGCGTAAAACACTTTCTATCGCTGTTAACCAATGTGAACCATTATAACCACCTTCATTTATGTTTGAAAATTCATTATTTATCTGACAACGTAAATTGAACGTTGTTGAACTGTGGAAATGAGAGGCATTGCCATGAAAAGCGTAGCTCGCAATAACCACACTAATCCCTGATTTCTAAGCACTGATTTCGAAAATAAATATAGTTTAAGCTCTAAGTAAGAAACCTCTCAATTAGCCTAGACGTACGACTTCCAACTGAAACGTAACTTAGACATTCAACTTAAACATAACTTAGCAAGTCTCCTAATTAAGTTAGTGAAGCCGAATGACGTGAAGTAAGAGCATAAAGTGTACAGTGAATGACTGAATGAATGAACGAATGGCTATATACATCCGAGGGACATTTGTTTGGCTGCATGTCGTACCATCGAGTTATGGCTTTTGGGATTCTCGCAGGTTTATGGCAAAGGCTTTTCATGGCTGGCTTTGGTTGTTTACATTGTGGATAGAATAGACATGTTCATTCTGAGAAAATAACTGAGTTTTATTTACCATTTATTATTTACCACACTTCATCGTCAAAGGCCTGAAAAACACACGAAGTAATTTCTAAAATGAATATTACTTAACTTACAAGAAACTGAAAACAACGAACAGCCTACGAAACGACTACCTACTCTAATAGAATTTATTGAAACACAATTCTGTTAAAAGATTAAATTTCATCAATTTGTTTGCTTGCTCAGATGGCGAGTATCGAGGTGTCCCTGGCAGGGTCCCGGCGACGCAGCGCGGGCGCACGTGACGTCACTCGCGAGTTGGACGCGTTGCGCACTGCGCTCACTGACAAAGATACGCTCATACAAAGGTATTGTTGTAATTATACAAGTTTAGTTTTTATTTATCATAAAGCTCTTAAGGTATCATTGTAATCAGTTGTTCCATACATTTGTGGTCACATAAATCGGATACTGAACAATTTGGAGGTATGAGTAACAAGGTGAAAGGTTCCTCGTCCTGGAACACCCAGAATTGATTGAAGTCAAGCTGTGGCTTGTTGCCTACTATATCAGATCGAATTTTAAGTTTTATCTTTTCTTTTGATTCCTTAATAGTTAACCAACATCTTTCTTCAACAGTCTAAAGAAGCAACTAAGCGCCTCCCTAAGCGCAGCCCTACTGGCCTCCCCCACGGCCTCCCGCGCCAGCTCTCACGAGGACCACGCCGCAGCCCTATCAGCTGACGAGAGACGAGCCCTCGAGGAGAGAGCCAATGCTGTGAGGAACGACCTGGACATGAGGAAGGCCAATATACAGGAGCTGAGGAGACGGCTTGAGAAGACGCATGTTACTGAGTGAGTCTTACAAAAATTATCTTTACTCTATAGATTCTAGAATTTTAGACCTTGAAGAGAAAATCTATTAGCGATATTTCTTGAGCCTAACGGATATTTTTAGTCCTTTACTAATCTGGAAAGAATCTTGGTGGATGGCAGCCAGAAGAGCTGCTTTCTTTATGAGTTCTGAATCTTTTTATGAAAATCTGGAAATGCTATTTAGCAGTTTCGAAGGTTCCATACAACTTGATTCCTACCGGTTTCCCTTTGAAAAATGTCACAGTCAGTATTCAATAGACAAATAATATATTCACTTTAAAGATATTATGTACTCCGGCTTTCCTCTTACAAAAATTGACCCTTCGCTACTGCTATTTAGGTATCCATTACTTACTCTTCAAAAGATTAATCATGATTGTCCTGGTTATACTTATTATAAAAAAAATATTAGGATGCTGTGGATGATTTCAATTTTGACTTCTCCTCGTTTTCTGTCAGTAACATCGACACGCGGATCCAGCAAGCGGAACTGCAGTACAAACTGGGCCGCGAGGAGTTGGAGCTGTTGACCCTAAGCGAGCAGGCGCGTGCGCTCACGCAGCTCATCGAGCAGGCTGACGCTGCCGCCAGCAGGAACCACCGTGCCACCATGTACAGGTAAGCAAGTCACGCAGATTTACCCTCTAACTGAAAACATTGTAACTTCAGTTAACACTGTGGTTCCTGTGCGTCCAGTTACGAGGGCTGAGACGGACAACAACATCGGGTTTCTGCGCATTGAACGATGCTTCAACGAGCTAAAATGATGTATACTTTGTGTGTGTTACAATCCACCACTACTTCATAGTTACTTTTGAACATATTCATTTACTGTCTCCTTGCATAACCTAGCGAATCTATCAATTAATATGTGACTTTTTCGACGTTGGAATCCAAACTCGCGAATAGTAGGTACCGCCGGCCATTTTGCCTTATAGGTAACGTTCCGGTTCACGTAGTCTGTTAACAACTTTGGTAACTTCTTTTGTCTCGATGTTATGATTGTTCTTTCATGAAAATCAATTCCGGTAAAAGCTAGATGTGTCAGCGCTGAACCATTAATCACTCGTAAAAAGAAAGCCCGGGAACCTTTTTGTTTGTTATCTCATTACCGGATTGCGTGCGCACGCGCCCCAGATGACATTATATTGTCAGTAGGAACGCGATCTTTTAACCATACTTATTTTTTCTCCCTAGACTCTGCTTGTAAAGAGAAAAAAAAAATAAGTACGTACAGAATTTATTATTTATTATTTCAACTAAGAGATCTGAGATACATGTTGGATGCTTTTAAAATTAATGACAATAAGCTAGACGATTTTGCAGTTAAGTAAAACAAAACTGGGGAACAGAAAATTGATCTTACGTCAAACTTTCTGCCATTAACGATGGGAACCTGTAAACAAATGTTCGGATCTTCAGAACATCATGTTTTTACGTGTCTATTTTGCTCAGCGGATCAGGCACGTGTAAATGATGTCGCACGCAATCAAACATGGAAGATCGGTGAAACGTACCGAGGTTACAAGCTAGGACCGAAACACAAAATAATATAGGTACCTACGTAATAAGTAGTCTTTGTAGTTTAAGCTCGAATCCAAAAGTATTAGGGGTTGGACAATGTAGTTTGGCTCGAACTGATACTAAAGTTTTTATCTCACAATTAGAATCGGTGTTAAAAACCTTTCTATTACTTTTAGCATGCTCGACAAAGGCATGACAACAAGATTTTCATAGTTCTTTCCATCGAGGGCTAATGTAAAGAAACTTTAGCACTTAGGTACATTTCGCTAGGAAAGTTGTTATGTTGAAAATGTTAATCAGCCACATCCAGTAGCTCTCAAAGCATGCAAGTGTTAACGAGTTTCATTGCAAAGAATGCTATTCGCATTAAGTTAATTTACTCCGTAGAAGGGTGAAGTAATTGCAAGCTCTAAACACTCACACACAGATAGGATCTATTCAAATTAACTAACCTGCACGCCTGCGCAGACCGTTTCCCGTGTTTCCACACTAAACGGAAAACTAGCCATCAGATCTGACTGTTACGATCATTACGCCATTCATTGTTCGTCGGGGCGTGTCATTAGAACATACTTTCTATACTCGGCGTTCAATGTACCGCAATCGGTGGGAACTATCGCCGAATGTGGTTAATAGGGAAAGTTCTGGACGCTCTGATTTAGTTGTTTGCATGTAGTAATTAGAGAGGCGTTGTAACACGTGCGAACTTGTTGAATTAAGAGGTGATAGAATTCGCCGGTCGATGAGAGGTGGGCTGGGCCGGGTCGCAGTTACTTATAGATTTGTTATCTGCTCGAAACAGTAAATAAAAAGTCCAGCTATCCGATGTAGATCCTAATGGACGTAACTCTAATGTATGGAAGAATAGATTATACTAGAAAGTGTTTATAACTGCGGAATTGGAAACTATTCGGAAGGCAAGAACCAATTCTTTTTGAGTGTTGTTTTCTTTTTAAGTTCGCGAGGGGACACAGTGAGTTTTGTGTGTCGGGAACAGAATCTAGTTGCGAGTGACAGTGGTAGCGGTACTGAGTGCAAAAAAACGAACAAGAAATAGGGTAGACCGATTTGTCTGCTCATAAACACCCACCCGCAATAACTTCAGTTTATCCGTGATCATGGTGCTTGCAACAGCGCCGAAATATCGGGAACTCAAAGAAAACAGTAAACATGGTTAATATCCCGTTTCTAGTGTTAATGATAATTCTATTTGAGTCACACAGGGACTCAGGGACTGACGCAAATTCTTACGTCAATAGCCGATAAATCAATTGAGTCACATGCGGTGCTATCTATAAGATACAATCACATTAATATAAAACAATTATCCAACAAATTGCGCCTACTCAACACCTTCGCCTCCCACTGTAGCAATCTCGATTGTATTGCCGATTGAACAAGTAGGTAACCACAAGCGCTCAGGTAGATTGTTACACTCAACAAAAAAGTTAAGTGAGTAGTCAAAATCTTCAAGTCTTTCCACTAACCTAACCTGTCAAATATTATTCGTGGGTAAATCTTGTGACTGTTCCTAGTGAATGGCGATATAAAATTTTGGGAGATTCTGTCAGCGACAACCATGAAAGGAAATTAAAAAAAAATGTGCTTTATTGACATAACACACACGCACACACATTTAAACGCACCTCTGATTTTTCGGATTCATGTGCGTCTCATATAATTATCACTTGCTTCGAAAAACATCGCGATGAAAGTGAAACCAGCATGCCTGAGAGATATTTCTTGACGGCATGTAAAGCCAAGTCAGAGGTCCATGGGCGGCATAATAACTCTAGACTCCAGGTTAGACATTAACCCACGATAAAGAAGAATTGACATAACCTCCCGAAAAACCGTTCCCGCGGAATAGAAATACGAAACGTATTAAAACCGCCACTTGTCTTGTCCCTCATAAGTAAGTCATTAGTAATTTATTTCTGAACAATATATACATTGTGTTGAAATTAGGATCGACTTATCTAGTCTAAAAATAGCCAAGTCCAAGACTTGATGATAAAAAGCATCCTGTATACTTATTCTATTTCTGCCTGTACCACGGCTCTCCCACGAGCGGTCGAGCGCGCACAAACAATACCCCATTAGGGCACAATCATACGTGAAATATTATCGGTATTGGTTTCCCACGCTGCGTAACACTGCGGTAGCTAGCAGGACTTGCGGTTGAGCTCCGAGGTTCAATCTACTGGGGAAAGTGTTATTTGGTTACGCTCTGTAGTTTGTCACTACATATGCTTATGCTGCATTTTTTACTTTTTTGTCATTGATGATTGGATGACAATTTCGTCTAACCCTCTGACCAGAAACAAGTTAAAAAGGCGGGCATAGTTTCCCACAAATCCAAGCGGGTGCTTGGTGGGTACGTAACTTTTATACACTTGACAATCGTTTGTAACTAAGCTATCCTCTAGACAAGCGAGCCGTGACAGTAATGTAATATTTCCCACGGCTGTGAGGACTGCGGTGTGACGCGTCGGAGCCTCGTGAGGCTGCGGTCAGCTCCGGTTGGGTCCTGGTCGCTGAGACACTGACCTACATACGGCTTCGAATCGAGTTTCACGGATTAAACGAGGCATCTGGGGTTTGTGCGAATATGAAATGGGTTTTTTTGTAGGGGTTTTCGTTATGATTTAACACTTATGGGAAATATATAGCTCAAAACACGGGGTTAAGCAGGATTTGATCACCTACCCTCTTTCATTTTCGTGTCGTTAGTTGCCTTTATCCCTTATTTATTTGAAATCCGCGCAGCATATCTTCTCCTTTCATATGTCTACTATCCCCTAATAGATTTGTACAATATCCTTGATTAGGACATTCTCTCGCAAAATTAACACCACAAGGCAGCCCAAGCTGTTAAGTAGGTACTTATATTTCTAATAAGTTAAATTAAGGAAATATCATTCCAGACGACCTGCTAAAACAAGGCAATATTCAGTAACTAATAATATAATTCAGTGGCAGCCTGTGGAGTCTGTATTTGTGCCCAGTAGATGTCAATAGGCTCGCCCCTATTATAAGGGACATAAACATAACAGGCGAAATGAGGGTGTATTATTAGGTACACCTCTGTCTAACACTTCGGAGATTACAGGCGTAATTGTATATTACTAGGACATCTAAAAATAAATCAAATCCCTGCATCTCGTCTTACTGAATGATTAATAAAACTTGATGGAAAGCGTCGTCTCATTCAATAACTTATGATCCTCCCTCCTATCTTTCACAAGAAGCTTGTACATTACTAATAAATAATCAAGTAATAAACCACCGCGTCGTTTATGTACACTATTTAATATAGCACTCACGTAGCACATAGAACAACTTCCCTCTACAGTCAAGCGAGTTTTTGTAAATAAAAATCAATTTAATATCCTGGGCGACACGCACCGTAGCAATAAGAGAGATGTGAGATGCGAGCTTGCAATATAAATGAGAAAAACCCTTCATCCTTCATTCCTAAGCTGCACGATTATTTTTTCATTAGTGTTCCTACCTACATAGTTTTATTCTGAGATCCCGCCTTAGATCGACCTTCACCCGTGCTTACCGAATGAAATATACTTTTTAGAAATCGTAATACAAGAATAAACATATTTCGAAAACCTGATGAAATTATAGTAAAGTTTTATGAAAAAAACATTTACTTCTTTTTTTAAACTACTTGGCCTTGGATCTTTCATTCAATCCTAACTCAGCCGTGGTGAAAACACATACTTTTCGTACTGATTGCCCCGTAGAAATTAAAACAAAGTTGCATGGTTGAGATTTTGAAATTCCTGTATTCACTTGCGTCATTCTTGGTCATTTGAACCTAAGTTATATGAAGCTCATCTTGTTTGCTGCTAGTGTGTGATCCGTACATTACCGGAAAAGCGGAATCTGAGCTGATGCCACCGAGTGCCACCCTGGGAAATACGACAGTAAGGCAGCACAGTTTAATTGCTCAATCGTGTCTATAAATGGCGATATAATGATACTTTTATACTAATGAGTGTCGTATGAATTGATCAGTATTGACAAGCTGGATCCATAACCTTTAATATGAGTAAATAGTAATTTTACGACTTACCGCAATCTCTTTTATGTTTTATGAGTTTCATTTTGAATCTTTATAAGTACTGGCTCATTTATTGCTACAATAACATTGACGATTCGTAAATTAATTGTTAAATTCTAACAATATGTCTTCAATACAATATCTACAGCAATACTTCCACGATGGCTATGCCTCCATTCCTTGGGTTCGTGGAGTTAAGCGGTACTGTCCATCAAAACAGACGTTTCTTAAACATGCGCTATTTTCTCCAGACTTCGCTCGCAAACCTTTCCGAACACTCGAAAGGTCTGCAGTTAATAACATATAATTTGAGACACTTTGAATTACGCAAATTGCTCAGACCTTCGTTTAAAAGCAGCAAATTAGGCACCCTTATGCGGTTCCTGGAAAACGAGTGGAACTGTTATTGTAAACATAGCCTGTAAGCGCCTCTTAGTAAGCAGAAAAGAATAGGGGAATACAAGTAAATAAGACAGAGTTGGACACGTGATATAGTAACGAACACGCTATTTACGTCGCATTTTTTTGTGACTATACTTCTTTGTCTATTTATCTTCCTAGCCTTTTCCCAGCTACGGGGTCAGCTTCCAGTCAAACTGAATGTGGCTCAATACCAGTGTTTTAATTGGAGCGACTCCGGATCTGACCTCCACAACCCATTTAGATACTGGGTAATACGATACCCTTGCTAGTCGTAGTTGCTAGTTGCAGTGGTTGCTAGCTTGGCTAGTCTTCTTTGTAACAGGTGAAAATATTATAAGAACTTTTAAAAACTGAGTTCTTCAATTTAAAGTCACTAAACCTTTGTACTTTAAAACAGCCGCTTTACAACCGCGATGCCTTTTGAAGACATTTTGTGTTACCTAGCGGCACAGCCTAGCACCCACTAATTACACGCTCTGCCTCATACATAGCCAGAGGCAAAATGGGACTGTTTTGACGGATACACGGATAAAACACATCATCCGACGTGTCATGTACCGTTTGATGAACGTAAAAACTGACACACACAGTCACTCGGAGCCCGTAAACGTCCTCTCCTGAACAAAAAGTGCGCGCGCGACTAATTGGTTCACACCTTTGTCAAACGTCACACGGTGTATGAGTTTATGATTTCCGCGAACATCGGGCTGTCGCCGCTGTCGGGCATAAATACTGTAACTGTCTGCTGAAATGAGGTAGACGGTAACACTGCCCTTATTGTTCAGGCAATAAGTAGCTTTTATCTGATATTTTCACAAGTATGGTGGAAGTTGTTGATTATACCCCCTACGTTATTGAAAATACTCGTTTTCGTTCCGTCGGTTGATGATACAATAAGCATTATTGTTATTACTAAAGAATAACCAACAAAACATTAATAGATAGTAAACGTATAACGTTGTTTATATATCGTAACAAAACTCCCTATAGAATGATGCGGTAGCACACAAACGCCTCTGTATGTCTATGAAAGCTCGTAAGCTCACAATTAAATATGTAATCCGTAGCTTACCACGTGTAGTATGTAACCATAATCATAATACATAATGACTATATTAAATTCCCAGTCTTCTTAAACGAAAGTAAATACGACAATGCCTAATAACGCCCTCGGATCTTACCTTATCTTGTCAGAAATCATGCAAGCACGATGACTTAATGAAAAGCACATAATACAACAAAGAAATAAACGTCATCATATATCATATATAACAAGCCTTTATTTAAGATAATATAATTTTACATTACTTGTGATTTCTCTCGTGGGAACATCCACAATAGTGTACGAAATTTCGGCTGATTTATGAGTGTGAACATGAATTTGAGTGAAAGTGCTCAGAAATGGTTTGCGGGTGAGACGTAGATTAGACCAAACCACTGCTCATAAGTGCTTTGAAGCGCTGCATTAACACATTACGAGATCTAAGTAAATACACTCAACATCAAGAAAAACAAAACACCATCTGTATCAAATAGAAGTACGATTGAAAAAGTTTTAAACTATCATGGTCACTAACATTATTATTTTCACTAGAAACGGGATATTTACCATGTTTACTGCTTTTGTCGAGTTCCCGATATTTCGGCGCTGTTGCAAGCACCATGATCATGGATAAACGGAAGTTATTGCGGGTGGGTGTTTATGAGCAGACAAATCGGTCTACCCTCTTTCTTGTTCGTTTTTTGCACTCAGTACCGCTACCACTGTCACTCGCAACTCGATTCTGTTCGCGACACACGAAACTCACTGTGTCCGCTCGCGAACTTTTTTCCGCACTTTTTCGCTTTTTACATAGCTGGACCACTGGATTCCAAGCTCTCGACAGTTGAAACCCATCTTCCCGGTTGAAGTTCCTATATTAGACCGATAGAATAGGGTAGACCGATTTGTCTGCTCATAAACACCCACCCGCAATAACTTCAGTTTATCCGTGATCATGGTGCTTGCAACAGCGCCGAAATATCGGGAACTCGACAAAAGCAGTAAACATGGTAAATATCCCGTTTCCTGTCTAAGTAATAATGATTGAAAAAGTGCACAATACAAAAGCTGGATTAAATAACGTTAGCGTCTCTGATCCGCAATCATCATTAATACCTGCTATTAGCAGCTACTTATAACCTTCCCACTGCTGGGACACAGGCCTCCTCGCTTTAAGAGGGACAGAGCCATAATCCACCATGGTGTGGGTAGGTGGAAATTATTGATACTGCTATTACTAGTTGGTTGCTTCTGTCACTTCATCGTAAGTTAGTACCACAGAAGAGGTCAGAGCAGAGAGGTCAGTTTTTAGTTGGTCACCTTACGACGACGCGGTAGTCATTACACACAGTATCAAGTGCCTAGGAACAATACAACTCGTATTGTTTGTGTGAAGTTCTGCTCTGATATACTTCAAGGGAAGACTGAATGACGCTCGTGTTACCGACTAGTTGTAAAACTATCCTGACATTAATGTGATATATTCTCATACGTTAAATGCGTAAATGAATGCTTGTACATAACCAGCATTGTCTCCACGCTTATGCGGCATAAAATAAGGATAATTTTGTCTTCTAGCTGGCCTTATAAAGGCATAATAATGGACAGCAGCTCTTTCTAGTTTGTATTGATTGATGGAGCTGGCACAAAGCTGTCGCACGACAAGAGAAGATACAAATTGTAGTTAAAATAACTGAAAACCTTAAAAAAACTACTCACCAGTATGACCAAGAAATTGAGAAAGAATATATGCGGTGCCTATAATTAGTCTTTTCAGTTTTTTATTTCAACAATAACTTAACCAATGGCAAAAAGATAATACGTCCGGTAAAGCACGTGCTACAATTTCATACCAGCTTTCCATATTTCCAAGAACCAAACTACTAGGTACGTGTCGAAAGCCAAGTGACAAATCAAACCTCCCAGGTATTTACGTTGCAGGCACATAATCACCTAATGGCTGTAATTTTCTTTATATACACGATAGCTATCATGAAGGAGTCGGCTAACTCGATAAACTGGGGGACACAGATAGTGTCTTGGCGTGCGTGCAGCGACCATGCGGACGGCTCGTAATGTGACAATGATGAGGATGCCCACGCCAACTGATTGTTAGTTTGTTGGTTTGGTTTGGTGCACGATAATGTCGTTAAGATTTTTTTTGTATCTTATTGTGCGGTTTTTTGTCGATCGTATTTGATTGTGCTACGGGAAGGAAAGGAATATTCTAAAAAAACTATTAGTAACCTATTACTAATATTCAATACATAGCATATTCTGGCCACCTACAGGACAGCGGATAATCATGGCGTGCGAATACGCACACCATGATTATCCGCGTAGCTATACTTAGATGCAGATATGCTGAAACCTCTACAGCCTGACTGTGAAATTTACAGCACCATGTTCTGGGAAAACAATTATTTTTAATTAGATTTGACTTGCGATGAAACGAGTCCGATCTGCAATCGCGCAGATGATTTTCTGACGATGTACCATAAGATACGGCTGATTACAACAATGAAGACTAGGCGTAGCTATATATATTTAACAATAGGCAATAAAACGTAATAGTTTAAATTAAGACATTTACTTTTATTAGTAATTAACATGGTTCATCAAATCGCGAATTAAACGACTCATTTCACTCGGCGCGGCGGCGCGGCGTGTGGGAAATATCTCAGACTTTTATTTTTAGACTGTAACAAACATAACGTCGTTAAGAATGAATGTATTATGAGTGGAAGCATCTTCCACCGTATGTCATAAATAACCTTCTTACTACCTAAATAAGTCTTTCAAAGACTAATTAGGTCCTCTTGCTCCACAGATCACTTAACGCATTTAGAGATAAACAAATGTAAAGATCTCTCAATTTAGTCCATCGATCGAAGATGAGAGAGAATGTTGTTTTGCAAAAAGGGGTAATAACAAACTCTTTCGTTCAAGGATACCTGTTCAACTACCTATGGTAGTTTTGTATTTATACCAAGTTACTTATGCTATTTATTAAAGGAAATAAATATGAACAGCAGCAGTGCAAACATTAGTGAAGCGCGTGTCAGCCGCACATTAGCTGCGCGCATCAACGTTGTAATGCGGTACGCTCGCGTCGTGGGATGCGTGCTCAGTGTGTCGCTGTTTCACTCCACTTTTGTGAGCAAAATATACATGTAATTATATTATTACTATCTTTTGCCCGCGGCTTCGCTCGCGTTAATTTAGAATTTGACAATCAATTCGGGTTGTACTCTGTTTGTAATAATGTATTCTATAATGATTCGAAAGACACGTGGCGCCAGTGCCGGATTAAGCAAGCGCGGGGCCTGTAGCAATATCGAGGGGCCCTTGATCTGCCAGAGAAGGTAAAACCGACAAAATATTTCGCCTCGCCTCGCACGTTTCTTGTTAAAACGCAGCCGAGCCTTATGCAGGGACTTACTTTATCGACTTATAAAGAAAAGCATATCAATTGAGAATACGCAGGATTGAAGAGCGACCGTAGCGAGCTCGAAAATTTTAGCATTCAAATTTTGACAGCTCCCTCGGATGAAATATTTCATCCGAGGGTGCTGAATAAATTATCAAAAAAAAAAAAAAAATAAATAAAAATAACAAAAAAAACGAAAAGAAAAAAATGTAAACGTAACGTAACGTAAATTAGCAAAAATAACGTATATACGTTATTTTTGCTAATTTATTCAGTAATGAGAATTGGCGTAAATCTGTTAACTAATATTGAATTGAGTACCTAAGTATAGGACTTATTAGCCTTTGCTCGCTAATAAGTCCTACACTTAGGTACTCAAGCTCGAAAATTGTAGTATTCGCCTGGGATAGATTGGTTTCTTTCTAGTTGTCCGAGATTTCGAGGGGGTTTGAACACCCAATGGAAGTGGGCGGGTTTGGTTACACGGGGTCCACGTTTGCACGGGGCCCGTAGAAATTGCTACTCCTGTTACTGGGTTAATTTGGCACTGCGTGGCGCCCTGTCATCATAAGAACCTTATTTCGGGATGAAAGGTACCCTATGTCCGTTTCTGTAGACCTGACAACGTATATGCAAAATTTCTGGATGACCGGTTCAGTGGTTTAGGCGTGAAAAGTAACAAACAAACAAACTTACTTTCGCATTTATAATATTAAAAGTTAGGAAGTTAGGATTAGACAATGATTGGGTGTAGGTAAACAATAATTCCCAGCAGTAAAAGTGGAACCCTCTGCCACCCCGTGTCAATACGTATTTTCTACAGTATACATAATTATAGATAACCCTACGGATGTAAACAACGTCTTTGATCGATTATATCCAATCCAAAGCATCAGCCGTTTCATCACGTTCGGCGATACTTCAGTTCACGAGAAGTGCATTTTATATCTTTTATGAGATGCTCACTTTATTATCCCTAAGCGGAGAACACACGCTATAAATCTTCCACTTTCTATTTAAATAAGAACCTCACCTCATGTTAAAACATGCATTCCCGTCCGTTTGCTCATGTTATAGTATAATTTAGATATTTTTATGGTTGTGTTAACCTGTGCTTGTGCTGTTACGACAACGTAAACCAACTTTGTGATGTTGCCATTAATATTGAGCGAACTAACTTTTATTAGGTTGTGTTACACCCATCGGAAATGAGGTCCTTAGGGCGGGTTGAAAACGCTATTTATTGTAAAACCTTATAATTTTAATATATCAAAGCTGTATTTAACTTTAATATGATTTTGTGAGAGTTTGGACGCCTCTCCAAAGTAGCCCTCAGCTCTGCTATAAGCTTGTACACCTAGCTACGCTTTGCATGAAAATGGCAGAGTTTCCATTACGAGTTACGACCCACAATCACGGTACACACGAGTTTGTGCCTGGTAAACAAATAAAATACTCAGCAGTCGTGCTAAACCTCTCTATCTCTCTCTCTCTATCCTGTGTAGCTGTATTCGTTTGAAAAGTGTGTAATTAGATCCTTAAAACTATACCCAGTTTGCTCGTTCGCTGCAACATCCATAAGAGCCCCAAAATCCAGCCAAAGGGACCATCTCTGGTGTAGCAGCAAATAAATTAGCCATAATTTCTATAGGGCTTCCAATTTCTTTGATCACGTCTATGTACGACCATTAACGCGGAATTCCAATATCTCCACACTTGGCTAAAACAGAGTCTGCAATAAATCGGCTGCCATACGAGTGCGTCACGTGCTGGCCATGCTAGCCCTACGATAACGGGCGATATTTTATTTATTTTCCCCCTATAAGGTCCGCAATCTTACGCAGCGCGTTTCTTAACGGATTGATTGCAATCGCCTTTTATATTGCCGTCTGTACAATGTGGAGAAATAGGTGAAATGTAGCTAGATACCGTAAATAAGAAGTTAGTAACTTGGGAAACTGTTGGCAGACACGATTGGGTAGGCCAAATCTCTGTTAAGGATCAGTCCACCAACGGACTAGCGGAGAAATTGCGGACACACTGCGGACACCTCGCGGCTGCCTCGTCTGCAATTGATCCCGGTAAAATAATTAATTAAAGATTTCGTCCTTAATTACGTGGACGGTGACTTTTCGGTCCTTTTCCCAAATGTGTTAAGGTTTTCCAGTGAACAACTAGTCTAGATCCAATTCTATTAGAAATCGTTATGTTCCCTTAATTGTGTTAAGAGAACGCAAAACGAGCAGGCATGTCGCCAAATGTTGAGCGTCATTTATCTTCAGAGAATCTTCCTTATACTTACATTTGTTTCCAATTTTCCGGTTGTTGTAATATAGGTTGGAATATTGCATTTTAGTTTAGTGCACTTAGTGTTCATCTGTCCCCAATCTAGGCTGACCATAGTATTGTATGACAATAAGCCGAACCTATCTGGAACCATTGATATTACAACTGGACTCGAATATTTTAATATTGATGAGATGTATTTATGATCTATATGCAATGCTGTAGGTATCTTTGCCGAAACACGTTGTGCTTGAATGACAAAATTTAAATACCTGGAGAAGAAGCTATTGCTTTCCAAGCGGTTCGTATTTTCTACATCGACTTTCATATTCGCGTTGATCATTGGGTATAACAATGACTTTTCCTTCCACGCTGAAAGAATTTCACTTTGTCCAGGCCCTCAGGCGCTTGTAGTTATTTAGACAGAAACTCCAAGTTGCTTTAAATATTAAAGCGTAAATGAAAGTATTTATATCTATATAAATAAAAAGAAAAGTCCTGACTGAATGACTCATCAACGCCCAGCCCAAACCCTTGGACCTAGAAAGCTGAAACTTTGCACAGAGGTTCCCTTTATAACGTAAACAAAGAATATGGAAAGATTTTTCGAAATTCAACCTCTAAGAGGGTGAAATATAAATAAAAATAAGAGTTCTGACTTTAAAATTTGTGAACATACTCTTCAGTTAAAATTATGAGATACGTGTATCACAGTTTTTCCAAAATCATCCCCCAATTGAAAATTCAATGTCCGGACTGGCTGACTATATATATCAACGCACATCCCAAACCGCTGGTCATAGAGACATGAAATTTGGACGGTGTATTCTTTGTAAAGAGTAGGTATCCATTTAAAAAAAAAGGAAAAAAAGAAAAATTGAAAGGTTTTTTTTGAAATTCCACCCTTAAGAGGATGAAATGAATTGTTGAATTTTCTGTGATTTTTTTTATTCTCAGGGTCGATTGACACTTGAAAATTAGTGTACAAACTCTACAATTAAAATTATGAGACGTGTGTATCAGTTATATATACATCTATATATGTACTATACATACATCTATGTATGTACTATACATACATATTACTTATTATCTCAGAAATAAGATCCCGTGGGCAATTCCCGAACTCCACGCGGGAGAAGCCGCGGTTATAAGCTAGTCAGTAGATATTGTATCAATTAATGTTCTATTAAAAACGTCGGGTTTTCCAGTAGTAAAAATACCAAACACGGAATTGAGATTGAAAAACGATAATAATCGAAATGTAATGAAATATTGTGGGTTCATTTTACGAGCACATTGTTACACGCACTATCTCATAACGTGGCCACAATATTTTTTCTATGTGATGACATGACACACTTCGCTCAAATACAAAATTAACAAAACAATATTAGGTGGTCCACGTGAATGGTTTGCTTTCAGGATTTTCGTATAGTTTTCCCGACCGTTTGAGAGATTTCTTACACCATTATGAGACATGAAAAATATTTTGATTCTTGCTGAATACCACCTCACAGTTATTTGTGGAATAAAAACGTGTGTTGTCACTGTAAGCTCACTGATCGGTGTCTGGCATTGTCCGTAACTTCGCGTCGTGCAGTGTCATGTGTTTAATGAAGTACGTACATAAATACAACAACAACATTCATTGCACTTGCACCTACAGACTTTACCTACGACTTGTTACATCGTCAATAGTACACTCGTGCAGAAAATTCAAGCAAGTCCAGTACGGTACCAATTATACCAAAACAGCGTTCATAAAACAAGATTCTCGAGGTTGTTGAAGTCAATAAAAAAAAACACCACAATCTTCACCCTAGACCATGTGTCCCATAAACTTACAGTCGGGCTTCCTTGTCCTGCTTTATAGCAAAAGCTTTTATGCAATGGCTCAAAAACTATATAATAAGCTACCAGGACAAGTTCTCTCGAGTATCAACATTAACGAATTTAAAATAAATTTGTTCAAATTGTTAAATAACAAGGTGTATTATTCTGTTGACGAATATTTAAATGACAAATTTTAATTCCCTTTTAATTGAATCGTTTTCGTTTTATGTTATGTGAGATAATTTTGTTAATTTTGATTATTGTGTATTGATGATGCCATCCAGCCGATTTCGGCCACAGCGACTGCATTCGATGGCTTTCTAGGGAGGTTGTCGAGAGCTTTGGTACGCTGCTCTATCATGTGCTCTCAAGTGGCTAGCATACCCAACTTTGGCCGAAAAACCCCGAGCACAAAGCGGACATGTCAGAACATCATTGACGAAATTGTAGGGTATAGCTGCAGGTGGCCAAGTTTTAAGGTTATCACGCTTTAAATCTAGCTGCGACCTTCTTCTCTCTTCGAAGGCGTTGACCTGCCGATGCACACGACGTCTCCACTCAAGCCGATTTTATGCTTGCTTTTCCCACACTAAGGGGTCAATTTCGCATCTTTTGAAGTCTATTCTGAACATCCTTGTAACGTAAAAACTGACCACCACGTTTCCGCTTTCCTTCCTGGAGTTCAGAATAGAAGATGCGCTTCGCAAGTCTCTCTTCGTGCATTCTAGAGACATGCCCGCACCACCTTAGCTGACGTCTCATCAAGTAGGCCTCTATGCCAAGTACCTTGGCTTGTCTTAAGACGTTCGTATTTCTAATACGGTCCGACCATCTGATGTTCATGATGTTTCGGAGGCATTTAAGATGGAATTTGTCCAAGGTCCGTATATGTCTACGATAGAGACACCACGTTTCTGACGAGTACAGAAGATTGGGAAGAACTATTGCCATGTACACAGAGATCTTGGTAGTCAGCTTCAGATAGTGCGAACTGAAAACTTTGGACTGCAATTTGCCAAAAGCTGCTGCTGCAGCACATATTCTCTGATTAACCTCTGCGTCGAGATCCCCTTTACTGGTAACTATGCTGCCCAAATACTCGAAGCTTTCTACTTGTTTCATTTGCCATTGCCGATTAGGATGTCAGGAACTAACAGCTGTTCGTCTACGTTCATAGCCATAACTTCGGTTTTTTTGACGTTTATTGAAAGACCAAACTTACAACAAACGTCATTGAGGCCACTTATCAGCGCCTGCAAACTGTCGCAAGTGTCCACCACGAAGCACAGGTCATCAGCGTACATAATCTCTGTAATCGTGGCAGAAGAGACTTTTGTTCGGGCTTTCAGTCTGGCAAGGTTGAATAAATTGCCATCGGTTCGGAAACGAATCCGAATGCCTTCCGAAATATGTTTAAGGGTTTCTCGAATGACGACGGCAAAGTACAGAGCAAAGAGTGTTGGTGCAAGAACACATCCCTGCTTTACGCCACAGGTGACATTAAAAAAGTCTGATTGCTCGCCTTTTACCGCGACGCAACAGGACATATCGTCATGCAGAAGCCTTATCATTCTAACAAATTTTTCAGAGCATCCTAGTTTTATTAACAGAGCCCACAGAGCTTCCCGGGGAACACTGTCAAATGCCTTTTCAAGATCGATAAAGCAGAGGTATAGGGGTCGACCTTATTCTTTACTTTTCTCTTGAAGCTGGCGAACAGAGAATATAGCTTCACAGGTCCCTCTGTCAGGACGAAAGCCAAATTGGGTCTCTGGAAGGATTGTTTCTGACAATTTAATAAGACGGTTGAGGAGTATTTTCGCAAATACTTTTCCAGAGGTAGACAGCAGCGATATTCCACGATAAGAGTTGCAGTCTGATCGGTCGCGCTTATTCGAGATACTTTGTAAGTATCTGGCACCCACTCTTCATTCCACATTTTCACGAAGAGATCCCTGATGACTTCATGCAGTCTCTCACCCCCGTACTTAAGCAACTCCCCTGGGATGTTATCAACACCAACCGCTTTTTTCTTGTGTAGTTGTTTGATGGCATCTTGGACTTCTTTTATAGTTGGGGGTTCATCTAGCCCAGTGGCTGGGGGTAACGTGGACATAGATAGAACATATGTCATATCTGCTGAGCGATCTAAATTGAGATGGTCGTTAAAATGCTGGGCCCAGCGCACAAGCACTTCGTCTTTAGATGTCAAACGCTCAGAACCATCACCTGATTTAATAGGCACATTAACACGATGGCTTGTGCCAATCAGGTTCCTCACCTCCCCATAGAATGCACCAAGCTGTTTAGTGTCCGATAGCCACTGAATGTATTCGGCTTTTTCGAGCCACCACTTGTCCTTAATACCCCTAGTTAATTTCCGCAATTCAGAACTACTCTGTTTGATGTTAATTACGGTACTATATGGTCTACTGCGATCTCGTTGTTTTAGCAGATTTCGGTGCTTTTGCAAAGCTTCTGCCAAAATCTTATTATTCTCATCAAACCAGTCCTCGTTCTTGCGCATTTTTGTGCCCAGTATCTGAGAACCGATGTCCAGCAATCGAGAAGAGAAGTCTTGCCATCGAACATGAAGATCCCCATCCGAAGCAGTACAAGTATCCAGTGCAGAATTAATGAATTAGTGACATTATTATTTTTATTTCTGTATTTTTTGGTTCTTTTTACTTTATGACATTTATTTGACATTTTATATAATTTTGATATGATTTATGATTATTGTATTAGATATTTTGTATGCCTTTTGGCGGGGCACAGCTCGGTTCTAATTTATTTATAACATCTTCTGTATATACCCTGTGTTCACGAAATAAATGAATTTGAATTTGCTCTTCCACTGTGCGTCAGCGTCGGCTTAAGCTTTTTACAGAGCTATTCGGTTCCCCGCTCCCAGATTGATCAATTAAATAAAAAAGCTCTTCGCTGTCCAGCTCTATCTCTCTCCCTCATGCTCATCGCAATCTATTAAAGCATGAATCACTGATGTTTAATCAAATTCTTAAAAGGAACAATGGATTGTCAAGACTATGAGTATTGTTGGTACTTATGTCCACTTGTGTAGCGGCCTGTATCAAGCTCAACGCTCGCGAGCGTTCGACATGTTAGTTTTTTTACAACCAGTTCGACCGGGGATTTTATAGGTTTCATATTTCACCTCCTCGCGAGTAGGTGTAGTGCCGCGAGACTAAAAACAGGTAGAATGGGAGGTATCAACTGTTAAGGTTTTTGTGTATAGGCTGGCAATACGTCGGTACTTAGCTGCGGGAAATGAGATTTATATACAGATAGTAGAATTTGTCAGTAACAGCCACGGAGACTGGCTTTGGGCCCGGTGTTGTCAACTGGCAATAGGGTCGACCGATATTTCAAGGGACTTAGCATAACTGATGAAATGTGGGTTGGTATACAGGTACACCTCCCTCTGCCTAACGCTTCGGGGATTACAGGCGTGATGTTAGGTTTAGTCAGGAAACTTGCTGTTTGAAATCAAAAGGAGTCCAGTTACCTGAACCTTGCTATAGGAATAAATCGATAACAGTGAATGGTTTAATAAAAAACTCCGGTATTCATACATAATATGTCTATGCGTAGCGGCTACTGTCTCACATCAGTGACCTCTGTAACCTCAAAGAAACCAGACTCTACAGTATGTATAAACGTTGTACACATATGCATACTTACTAGGACATTAGGTATGCTTTGGCACACACAAGCTTATCTGAAAGAGACAAAATCCCATCGTAAGAGACCTCTTGCGACATCTACCTCTCCTAAAAGAAATGAGCTCTACTTTTGCGAGAAACGATCAACAAACTTTAAAATATTTATTGGATTGACAAAACAATAGCGATACTCATTGCATTTCTCCATAACAATAATGTTACAAAAACTTGGAGCATCGTGAAAATGCGCTCAAGTGAGATCCGTATCTCTTTATGATGTCGATCTTTTAATTAATTAGGTATAAGTATGGTTTTTATCGATAGATCAGTCTTGTGTCGTATTGTGGAATATATCCTATAATTAAAGCTTTTTGTCAGTGCTTATTATCATTTCCATATGGATGTTGGTGCTCCCAACAAAAAGTCTGTCAAATGTTGCACGAACAGTGGAGTTTCTTTATGGAGATGAAATTTGCTGGAAGTTCAATCTTGGTTGAAAATCAAAGATAGAATTTGCAACAGATTCTCTCTCCGTCCAAAATAGGTACCTAGGTAGGTATAATGTAGTGCAATATTGTTGAAACCAAATTCTTAGTAACACAAGCACACATAAACAGGATTCAGGATCTTAGCAGTGTCCGGTTTCGTGTCCCTCGTGTGTTTTTGGAATAGACTGACCTGGATACCGAACAACTTCTCTTAACGATCTAAGATTTCTTAGTGTTACTACGGGATGACGTCCACAACAAAACATCTTAAATACTTAAAAACATAAAAAAATGTATTGTCCACAGTGCGGTGCGAGAGTGCGGCGGATGTGCGTCTGTGGTGACGACGGAAGCGCGCGAGGGCACGTGGGGCGCTGTCCCGCGCGGTGCCGGCATGCTGGTGGAGTGGCCCGGGGACAACGTCGGGATTAAGGCTGGAGACAGGTACGTCCATAGTGTATTGCAGATTCATTAGGGCAATTCAGTTGAAAATTTTAGCTAAACAGCATAAGGTTGGTACATCAATGCTAAGGAAGAGAGTTCTTTATGTGTTTATGAAAAATATAGAAATAGAAGTTGAACTGAAATTGTAGGAATAGAAAAAATATTGTCAATTTTCATTCCGCCCCTAAAATAAAATTCAAGACAGGAGTTTAATAATTCCAAGAAAATCACGCAGGAAAAAGACGACACGGAAACCCGTGAAGTGTGGTCGCCGCACGTCGCCACATGAAAACATTGAACTCGGAGAAATAGTCATAACATCCATTCACGAAACACCAAAACACGCATAAAACGCCTTTACGATGCAATCTCCGCACTCGCCACTTTATTGCGCGCAATAACTACGCAAATGCGCACGCGCATCTGTGCAGGCGCAGCTCAGTGCGCGGCGGGTCAGCGTCCCGCAATCACGACCATCGCGATGCTATCTATGCCCATAGATGGCCAACGATGGGTCTCGGACTGTGGGCAAACACTGTCGAAGTAATTTACATTAGTGCATGGAATTTCTAGGCATTTGTGACGGCCACACACCGCGCCAAATAACTGGTTGCTTCGCTAGATATGCGATCTCTGGTTTTGTTTTATCTCTTATTTTGTTTTGGAATCATTGAATCTATAAAAATAAACAAAATTGAGATGTCTGTTTGTAATATCAAAATAACCATTTTTTACTGAATGCATATACAGTGTGTTTGGCTACCGGTTACCGATATTTTATGGGCATATTATTTACTCATTTCTGTCGACATGTTTATAAATACTCCTAACCTTGTCTGGTTCCGGCAATAAATCTCCGAAACGGCTGATTTTGACGGGAATAAAAATACAACCCTTGAAAGTGGTAACAAAATTCGATTAAAAAAGGGAAGTAATAATTTCGCGCGGGCAACAGCTAGTATTTAATTATATCCCATAATTTAACATATTGCTAAGGGATGCGAAACTTTTAATAGTAAATAGTAATTTTCGAAGCTACATGATACAAATTCGAAGTGAAAATTAACAGAAGTTGGATACTCAGTAGTGTTTGCTACTTAAAAATAAAATACAGTACCAAAACAAAAAGAGAAAATTGTGACCTATGACGTTAAAAGCATGTGCATAACTGGTACCCTGGAGGACCCTGCGCCGGCGCCGGCAAAGGGCCATCAATACACGTCCGTTTAGAATGCTCACAGATAACATTACCGCCTCACCCCTTAGAGAATGTGCAAAATATTCTAAAGATTTACTATGCTCACGAGCTTTATTTTCGTACTAGCTTTATGCCTACGGCTTCGCCCGGTCGATTAACGATATGTACCTACAGCTTTTTCATTTAAATCTAATTTGGATGTCGTCCCTTCCGTAATAAGTAAATATTACATTTGTGGTTTATACCCTTACGAGAATGACTGTTCTGTGAAAGCCGCTGTACGTTGGAATTATTTAATGATGGTGTATTCTTGGTAATGAGCGCGAATACTAGTTTCAATGAGGCAAACAGAGTACCTAAACCTGAATAAATCACTTATCGATAATAACCGACGATCTGTAAATCATAATCATGTTGCTATGTGGAGTAGTTGCTCCACCTACTATGCTAATTAGTCTTGATGAGCTATCGATACCTAGTTCTGATCTTCATGGTTTAGTAGTTATTATGAGATATGTTAATGTTCCCAGCTTGAATACTGACATTATAATTTAATTAAACGCATCAAGTACGCTGCGGTCTGCAGTACAGCGGCAATTCTTTCTTTGACATGCCTCAGCCTCGCGCATGGTCTAGTAGAAACTGTAATCTCTATCAACATAGCCTATCACAGTCCACTGGACTGAAGGACAGGATGTTGTGTCCTTTGAACACAATGCCCTTTATCTTCTGGATCCAGTAGTTTTTAAAACTTACGCGCCTACGCCCATTTAATAGATTTTTCTTCTTTATTACACCTGAGATCAATATGATCAATCAAGTTTTATTTCTCAGCATCTAACAGCATTTTCATTTCTAGGAAAGCCCTCAGAGAATGTACCCAGGGGCAATAATAATAAATATTTATATATGTGAATTGCTCTAGAGTGACGTATAAGGACTCGAACGATTAATTCTACACGATTTATCGATCCTAACAACCGTCCACTCTTGCGCATTTGTCAATCGAACATTAGTCTTGTATATGCCATAATAGATCTTATCAATGTTTCGCTTAAAGGCTTTAATAGTTTTACATTGATAGATAAGTTGTATAAGAGCATAACAATTATTCAGGACCGTTGTGATTAGTTGTCACAAGGAATAGGAATCGAGAGACGTGCTCAACTGTCTATTTGGCTTTGACAAACATATTCCGATGAGTAATGTATGCGGGCAACATACACACATGTCCGGCTCGGTAATGCCGGGCGGCTAAATCGAATATTATTATAGATAATTTTGCTTCGGGTGGGTTTTTGTTGTTCAACAAATTTTCATTCATTCGAATCAGATGCGCCGACTGGAACAAATATGTAGCACCAAGTACAAATATGTAGCTAAGCTCTGTGCACAAAAAAAGATAACTCTATGTACACATTATGTAAATGCCCCCTCATTATGTATACAACTAGGGGTATCATAAAAAATCTTCGATAAGCCAGATAGACGTTCCAGCATGGACGCATTATGGGGCGTGACAAGGTGCCCAAAGTGGTCTACCATTTAAATTAAATTTTCATCCAACATAATATTGGACCGTTGGATTCCGAAGCTGTAATAAAAACATGACAACATACCGAACCGTTACATACGCAGTTAGAAAGCAATCATTTAAAAATGCTTGCAAACAAGCACGGTGAAATTGGCGATAGTTTGCGACTTAAGTATACAATTAACCAATTATAACGAATCAAATGTGTAAATTCGGTGGACACACGCTACTGAGTGGGTAATGTGTGGTTTACAATTACCGCGGATGTATTTCATGGACACATAATGAATGTGCGTGTTTTAACAGTGGTGATGACATTAATTTATTTTAAGCAATTCGCAAACCTTTCCGATGATAAGATGCAAAGATGACAGTCCAAGGACCAACTCATTATACGTACAGATACTCACGTGTTTACAGTTGTAAAACATTGAACATCCCTGTCAGAATAGGTATCTCTCCAAAAGCAAAATGAGGGACCTCTGCAATTAGGTAAGACCCAAAAAAAAAAAATTCATTCGAGGTTATTGCATGAAAGGATCTGAAACTAATCAATCAATATCAATATTAATCTGAATCCTGATGCCAGAATTACCAAAATTCCTATTGATCTCTACTAAGTAATTTTTTTATGTTTACAGATTATTAGAAGTGAACGGTACCTCAGTGCTAGCGTGCCGCAGCCAGGAGGACCTACAGCGCGCCACGAGCGCCGCCAACCCCGCGCGGCTCGTACTCCTGCGCAGCGCCGGGCCCGCGCAGTCACCGCAACCACCCAACGGTTTCACACATGTGCGTAAAACTGGGTCTTTTTTGCGAAATATATCCTAACTTTGAAAAGGACATTTCGAATGATCAGTCACTCTTTTCACAATTATTCTACCTCTACCAGTAATCTTATCGCGACGAGAATAAGAATCACTATCATGCAAAATCAGAGGTAAAAGAAATGAACACACTACTTGTATCCGCTGTAACAAAATGGAATGGCCAGAAGGCCCGCTTACCATTACACTTTGCCACAGGCTCCATTAGATATCACCATTGACCACCAGCATCTGCAGTCATGTACTATTGAGGTCCAGGTCCTGCTCAGATTATGCGAACACTTTGTTCAGACGCGTAATTTTAATCCTGTTGGTTATTTTAGAATGAAGCAGCATCACTACGAGCGGAGTTAGGCGCCCTAAGATCTGCAGCAGATGACGCCGAGAAGGCGAAGGAAAGCCTTCGTTCCGACAACACCAGACTGACGCATCGGATTTCTTACCTCGAGGAACAGGTCGCCGAATTGCTCAGCAGACATACACAGGTGAATATGGAGAGGCTTGCAACATATTGAAAAGATTTTGTGTAAATTTTGGTCCTTATTTCCATGCGTGCAATATGAATACCAGCTCATTTGTATTCCTTCTTTTCCAGCTACATTCAGTGAGCAGTAACGACAGCTGCATAACAGTGAACAAGACGAAAAAGAACGTCACCAACATCAACATCACGACGGAACCACACCAGAAGCCCAGCCCGAAGTCCGAAGTGCAGGTGTTCCAGAAAGGACCCGACATCACCGCCATCGTTGCCAAACTACCGGGACTGGACGGCGTGGAGAACAATCTACCAATGATCAGACCGAGGTCTAACGCGTCAGGAGCATCTTCAAGAGCGGCTGTCTCCCCCAGAGAATCCCCACCCCTGAACCATAGATCGCACAGCTCCCACAGCCTCGAACACAAAGCCGAACGAATGCGTCACTCTCTCTCCCATCACTGCATACACGGAGCGATTGACTACAGTGCCGAGACCGACGCAGCGATACGCATGATCGAGAGGAACCAAAGACACATAGAGAAACAACGAATGAAAAACGAGCGATTGAGCAGGTCCAAGTGCGAGGACTACTTCCGGTCAGACAGCGACTTGGACATGCGAGACACCCACTCCACCGCCAGCGTCGACCCAAGACATTACGAAATTAAGAAAGCAGCAGACAGAATAGAAGAAAGTATCAAGAAGACCAACTGGGCGGAGAGGAAAACCCTTTCAATCATTGAGCAACTGAAGCGGTCTCAACGCCTAAGAAAACTGAAAAAGAATGACAGCTCAGAAGACATTCAGCTGGAATCTGAAAGACATTACATGTATTCTAGAATAGACGGAAAAGTGTTGGAGAACGCTCACAAATCCAGCAGAAGAACATCAAAATTGCTCTCCCGAAGTGCCAAGTCTTCAGAATTTGAATCGGAGTCAGACTTTCCGAACGGCGACATGTACAGCAGCTCGCCGAGGATAGACTACGGCTCCGAGACTTGCTCCAGGATGAGTCATTACAAGAAGAACGAAGACAGGAAAGAAAATGACGTGAAGTCACGACCAACACCTCCGCGGAAACCTTTGCGACTATCCCTTCACAAAGCAAGAAGCGCGCATTCTTTGATACACGGCAGTGAATCGGAGACGCCGAGTAGACCGCCTTCTGAGGCGAAGCACACTGACACCGAGTGTAACAAGAGGCCAGTAAAGCGGACGCATGCGGCGGACAAGTGGGCGCGGGAGAGGATCCGCGACGCGGGCCGAGCCACTCCACGGCCACAGAGGAAGCATCTCAATGGCCTGAGTGCCTGTGAAGCCCCAGCGGCTGATGACCTGTACCCTGAGAACACGCACATGCCGGTCAGAATAAACGGTAGAACTGGCAAGTGGTGTTAGCACGTACCCACTGGAAGGGTCTAAATCAGCCCTACTTATTAAAATAGATGGCAAGAATGAGGCTGAAAATAAATTAGTCTTATCTTAATGAAAATTCATTAATAAAACTTGAGTTTAGATGTTTCTGTATGTTCTATGTAGTTACAAACTATTAGCCCAAATTGCCACAAATGACAGACACCTTGATCAGCAGTGTACAGAATATGAATAAAATAGAGGATTATGTAAATACACGTATGTAAGCACCCACCGCGCAATACTCACCTACTGTAACGTATTTATTTAAGACTTAGTTATTAGCAGTTAGCAGGCTACGATAAGTAAATGACAATAAACGTATTATGCCTTTAATTTTGTGCGCTCATTGAAACAGTAACCAGTAACATATCCCAGGTGATGAGTAAAACCATTCGGCAGTATTTGTTGAACAACAAAACGGACCCCGAAACAATTCCTACACATATTCGGTTTTCATTTGGCTGGCGCTGATCGGCAAACTCCGTTTGACATCTACCATTGCCGAATCATGTTCGGGTTGGCCTGGCACTATCGATCTAAACCTAATCGCGAACGTAGGTATATCTACATAACATTCAATATTGCCGATCGGCTATGCCGAATTATGCCGACCATTTGTGTATAGTATCCCTTACAGATAACCCTGAGTCCAAGCAGTGGGTATACTGTTAAGAATGATTTCCGCCAAACGGCTCGCATCGCATCGGATCAGAAAGGCTAGGAACGGATGCGGCTACAGCCGACCGCTTCCGGCAGGATGTCGATGCATACGATCGGCTCCGTACGATCGCTTGCTATCCGTATCCGTGTCTACGCCTAGTCAAATAGTTTCATTCTTACCGTGTCGGATACGACGACAGGCGAAAGGAGCCGATCGCGCGTCGCATACATTCGGCTACGATCGCGTATCGTGGACGACGCCCGCGGTCAAGCTGCTGTGTGCGGCTTGGCTTGCTTATATAGACTTGAAATACACACACGATAGTACACGATTTAATATCGTTTAAAGATTGTAAAATCCGTTCCAATCCGACGCGATGCATGCCGTTTGGTGGAAATCATCCTTATTTCAATTCCTATTCAAAACTTAAAAAAATAAAATAAAAGGGAAACTAATTAAAACAACCAAGAAATAAAAAACGCGCTTCATAATAAAATCCTTATAATTAGTATTACTAGCAACAAAAACAAATGACATTATTATGTACACCAAATTAATATCGTATAAACATTTATCATAACTCCCCCAAAGCTAGGAACACACACTACTGATGATACAGTTTATTTAAAACAGCTTATAATCCTATGATACCTCTTTCCTTACATCAGCATATTGAGGTTCGACCTTTAAAAAAAAGTGCACCTATGATAACAATTGAGTGTGCACCCAGCTTAGGTTGATATAAATTATCAACTTTGGTTGAATAAGGCATTTTTTTAAAAGATTTCCATAACAAGCCGAAACAATTGATTATTATTTTAAAAGAAATCAAAAGCACTCGATATCGGCAATCGGGTGTAGACGGGCCGGCCGCCACGTAAAGTTGAAAAAACACAAGCACCTGATTTATCAAGATTAGTTTCGTTCAAGTATTGATAAAAAAATCATACCAAAAGAAACAGCAATTGATATAGTAAACACCATTTTAAATAAAAGTTATACTTATTTTTAGATCTGATTTGCGATCGATAAAAACAATCCTACACATAAGTGTCTAAATTGGTAATATTTATCTATGACACGCTTGTCTTGGTGAAAGCCATTATCCTTACTCATCAGCTGAGCGGGTCATGTGTTGCAAACTTTTATACGAAGAAATATTGACCGAAATAGCTCTACACTCTGTTATAAACTTGTAAAACTTAAAATAAACCTTCTGAACATAACAAAGAATTTCCAACAAACACCACTATCCGCAAAATTATTTGAGAGTTAAACACGGCACATTATCCAACCAAAGTTAAAAATATTTATTATGACACAATTATGTTGCGCTGCGTTCAAATGGCCCCGTCGACAATAAGGTGAAGATACTAAACACTGACTAGGTACGACTTCCGGATGAAATAACACCAGACAACAATAAATAAATAGTCTTCGAGTTGGTAATCCTAACTGTTATGTTCGTTCATCTAAAACCACTCTAATAAATGTTCAAGGTAGGCAGAATGTGAACTCGCTTCAGGACTAGTTCCAGAAACTTGTACACAGTGAATGCGCAAAACGCAGTAAAATACATGAATCACAGTGGATGCGCGAAGCGCAGTTGGTTAGGGCAAAACTTAGAACGCCAAAATGGCATTATCAAATGAGATCCAAAAGCACACATTGGGTAAGTCATGATCACTCGATCGTAGTAGGTAATAATAATCATACTGATTCGTAGGTACGTTTAAATTATTGTCTTTTATATCGATATCAAAAATAAACTCTTCGATTTTTAAAAAGTCTGGCAAGGATCATAAATACAACGTAAGGAAACTTCGGCATAAAGGTAAGCATGAAGTAAGGTAGAACTGAAAATGCCTCAGATGTGACCAAGTTCATGCGGTTCTGCGGCGTTCTCCGGCCATTTGAACGACAGCGCACCGACAGACTTACTTAATAATAAACTAATCTACGATAACTGCAGTACTCGCCAAGGAACGGCGTAGAAAATGTTGATAAAGTCATTTCATTGCACACGGCAGAGACTAGTGCCGTTCATACATACGAGCAATGCAACTCGACAGAAACGGTTTTATAAGATTATTACTTTTTCAATACACTTCCTCGAAAACTGGCTCTTATCGCACTACGATTAGGTTCAACATGCATTGTATTTCACACCCGTGAATTTTTTTTTATTTATCACAACGTGTGCGGGAATAAAAATTTCCTTATACTAAGACCAAATTGGTTCTTTTTTTTCTTAATCTCGTCAAAAAGATATTCGTCTTCTCGGTGTTAATATTTTTTGAATATTTAAGTTGTGTTTATAAATAGAATTTCATAAAAAAAACATGATTATTTAAAAAAATATTTACTTTTATGAACAAATTAACATTTTTATTTATTTTTATTCAAATATTTAAATTTTTATTATTAGGCTGTTTAGCGGCTTCATACCTTTGCTTCTCCTTCAACCTAGCGAAAGCAAAGCAAGAAGAATAAAAGGAAATTAAATCATAATTCATGACAAAAAAAACTTTTCGTTCTATTATTTACTTTCTTCGAAAGTGTATTGAAAAACGTCGTTTGACACACGTGGGCATTTGTTACTGCAGTTCTCGGCTCCATAACATAGTTTTCCCACTTATATCAAAATGTACTATAGGGGAATAGTACTTTAGTTTCCATAATTATTAACTCGGTTGTTTATTGAATGGTGATTTTCTATACAGCAAAAATCTCGTACAACATGGGAGATGTCAGTCTTGGCGAATCGCTTTTACTTCGGAAGACATAGCAAACTGGGCAGTTCTGCTTATAACAGCGTGGTTAGATGTGATCGTCTATCAGCCCCCAGTCTCGGCCGCGTACAACAAAATGGCGGCTCATTTTGAAAATCGAAGCTGACATTACCCAGATCTATGGAAGTGGCCGAACTTAATCTACATGAAAATTATTTACATTAAAAAAGACTACACTTTGAAAGAGGTCGAGCAACTGGCCTGTAACTTTTGAATATTACTTATGCTCCTTTTTTGCCACCTTTTTAAGGATGGTAACACTATGTTGTACAGTCAGAGTGATTATTGTAGCCTATGGGTTAGGGTAACTTACGTGTAGAAGAACTAATAGTAAATTGTATATGGCTCTAAAACATTTATGAATTTATAGATAGATAAATAGATTGATAAGATACGGTATACGGAAGTTCAATGACTGGCCAACGTAGTACGGTGATGTCTTGAAAATTATCATTAACGCGGATAAAATTCAATCACTTTATTACTGCAGCACATCACACGGAGGTTTTAATACAGATGGCCAGTTATTAAAGTTAAATCTAATACAATTCTGCCCGACTGTACAGTTCACACATACAGAAGATTGTCAAATTAAATATTCTTGTACAGCTACTTATTTTAGATTGAAAAAGACTGCGAGAATCTACTTATAAGAGACACCGCCTAGTCGCCCTGTCTGGATGGGTTTATATTCGACTAGGAGTGTTCATCGATATTACATCGACTAATATAATATACGCAGATTTTTCAAAATAAATATTAGCCATCCCATTCTGACGACTTTTGTCGCGTTTTAAACCATCACCGGAGAGGAGTTGTTTGCAAGATGAACACTCGGGCGATAACAGTGCTTGCATATTATTCGCTCCAAATATGTATTCGTGACAATTTATATTATACTTTAACAACCTGTGCATAAAACTCAGATTTCAATCAAATAAGGACCCTTTCAGTCGTTTTAACAATTCATTTTTGACATTCAAGTTTTATGAACACGCATATTATAGAGAGTGAAATAAAATAAACTCTCGTTTAAAAAAATATTCTGTTTTAGCCGGCACAGGGCAGCTTGTTGGTTTATGAACTGCTCCTTCACACGCACACGCACCGGCTTGCAAGAGATCCTCGCTCAGAACTCGAAGCAGCGTCCGAGGTTGACGTACTTCTTCAGTGCGTAGGGTAACGGGAGCTCCTTAACGAAACAGAGGAAGGATAATTAAGACAACATATTCAACACACATACTAACTAAGGACACGTACTAAATACGGGTGTTTGTGAAAGAATAAGGATCTAAATTCGCTCGCGTCCTACAGCAAAGAGAAACAAAAAGGGGTATAAAAAATGGCATTTTTCCAAACCCCATCCTTACAGTCTAACATATAAAAAAATTGCTATGAAAATTCGTTTAGGGGCAGTAATATCTACAATGAATAATATATTACAATATTGAGAAATACTTGGCTATCTTGACTTGACTTCAATTATTGAGTTCCATCATCGAACAACTGAAGTTTTTTCTCACTTGTTCGACCACTGAACATTAAAACAGTGTGAATTATAATTTGATTGTTTGATAATTAGCATTGCTAAATAGAATAGAGTAGACTAAAATAGCGTAGAGTAGACTATGTTCCAACTGTACACATTGTCAACCAGCAGTCAGTTATGGATAGTTGTCTAACACTAAACTATTTTTTTTTATCTATGTTAATCATCAACAAAACAAAAAGAACCAATAACAGTATGTAGAGTTGGAATTTACCATAGTCTACGCTACTCTGTCTTAGTTAGGTACTTACTCTATTCTATTTAACAATGCTAATTAACAAACAAGAAAATTAAAACCCCATAATTGTTAACAAAATTAGGCTCAAACAGGGAAGTAATATTTTATAATAATGTCACGCGGACGCGGAAGCATTTATTTCAAACTTGCCGGTGTCGGCGACCGTTTACGAGAAACAGTTAGTAGAATTTATAATATATCCAAACGTGTAGTATTCAGTGGCGGCATACCTTGACGCCTCGCTTCATGAGCACCGACAGGCGCACGCGGCGCGCGTCGGGCCCGCCGCGGCGCGCGGGGCGCAGGCCGGCCGCCGCCCGCGCCGCGCGCCGGGCGTCCGCGCGCCGCTTGCAGCGCCGCAGCCCCGCCGACGTGTCGCTGCCGTCCGACGACGACTCCGAGCCCGCCACGCGCGTGCGCTTCATGTGCCGCCGACCTGACGGAAATTATAATTTACCGTTAAAAATAAGGATTTAACGTTTCGTCTGCGACCGATATTATTACGAATGGAGCGACTCTTACCTGCACCGGGATTGGGTTCGCTCTCGAGGTCGCTCAGAGTGATGACGTCGGCGTCGGACTCGCACGCGGCCGACTCGGACTTGGCCGGCGACGAGCTGCTGGACGTGGTGGTGCCCTCGCCGATGCCGCTGTCCAGCTTCTTCCTCTTCTGATCCTTGGACGTCTCCGTGGTCTCCTCCTCGCTGGACGACTCCTCCTTGGCGAGTACCGTGCCCTCCCAGTCCATGTCGCGCGACGTGCCTGGGATCTCTTTGCCTAGATATATTTCCACTTCAGCTGGCACTTTCACAGAATCCGATTGGGCACTGTCGTCGGTCTTGGAGTCGTCGGAGGTTTGAGGCGCGTCGAGCTCTGTGGGCCTGTCAGAAGCGTCCGTAGCATCGGGGCATAGGGCGGCATGGTCATCCTGAAACTCGAAGGTTAGCAAGCCGCGACAGGCGCGCGTGGGCTTCATGCTGGGATCAGGCTCGGGCAGGTGCTCGGTCACGTTGCCAGCGGGGTTGGCGAAGGCGGCGGCACGCTCCATGCGGATGACGCGCTCAGCGCGCGCGGGCCGCTCCACGCGCAGGCCGCGCACGTAGCCAGGCCGCGACGTCTCCGCGCGTGGCCGAGGTACGCGCGGTGGCCGGGCGGGTCGGTCTCCACCTCCGTCGCCGTCGTCACCGTCGTCTCCACCGCCGCCTCCTCCGCTGCCGCCCCCGCCTGCGTCTCCGCCCCCGCCACCCCCGCCGCCGCCGCCGCCGCCCCCGCCGTCACCGCCTTCCTCATCGTCGTCGTCCTCGGAGTCCGAAGGTGTGTCGAGCGAGTCGAACCGCAGCGCGCCGGCGACGCGGTTCTGTCCCATGCTGAGCACGAGGCTGAGCAGCGCGTTCATCTCGTTGGCACCATTTACGTGGTCCAGGTCGTGCAGCGCGTTCAACCCCTCTGTAAGCATATGTAGCCCCTCTGTCATTAAGTGTGAGAACCATTTTTAGCATTTAAGAAATACCAGGCGCGTAACGTTTTATTTACGTATCTCTCGCTAGCCACTCCCAAATTGTCAATTAAGATATGATAGTTGACCAAAACAGTTTGAAAGATCAGGGTGACGCAGCTTAAGAAAAACTTCATCTACCGATGTATGTATGTAGTTCCAAATTCTACCGCGTCTTAAGATATGTAGGTAAAGTTATACGTGTTTAAATCCTTGAGGCGGGAGCTCGTACGTACCAACGTCGCTCTCATCCTCGATGGGGATGCAGATGCGGCGCGGGCAGGAGCTGGTGGGCATGGGGCGGCGCGCGGGCGGCTCGCGCAGGTGCGGGTGGCGCGACAGCAGCGACAGGCGCATGTGCTTGCGCACCACGGCGCGCGCCAGCACCTGCAGCCGCGCCGGGCACTGCTCGTCTAGGCAGACTGGGGGACAAATAAGGGTCTCATAATACTTTTGCTGCATGGCTGGTCGGAACTAACGCCGCCATCTTGAATTTTTAATAAAATTTCCACAGACAATTTCAAATAAGTTTACCAACAGCGCCTTCAGACAATGTCAAGTGCCAAAAGAAAACTTGAAGAATGTTTTAAACAGTAAGTAATCTATACAGTCCCTTCTCAGATATTTTACCTCTGAATTTGCATCGCTGTCAAAGTTCACAACACCACTGCTCTCCATGGTGATGAAAATCTTTAGAGACCTTTCTCTAGAACCAAATATTCGAAGATATATGATATCCGCCAACCTGTACTGAGCCCACTCCCGTTTTTTTATTATTTAGTTTATAGTTCCAACAAATCATAACTAGGATTATTGCTCTAAAACAACTTACGTGTATATGTGGTATGGCTACAATTCCATTCTTTCTAGTACCATTTGCTCATAGAACGTTTTGCTAATAGGACATTTTGCGATTGTCGTTTTGATAATAGGTGGTTTTGCTAATAGAACGTTTCGATACGGAGCCATCTCCTGGTATATTCATTTAGATTTGTCGGTATATTCAAATAGAGAAGTATGGAAGAAGAGAGGGCATGCGGCGCCGACCTCAAATAAATTGGAATAAGGGGAGGAGAATGATAATTTGTCGGTATATTCTATGTATCTACTTCTTCCCCTTGTAAAAGGTGTCATTGGTAAGCTAAATGAACCATTAAATTCAACAAATCCTGGATCCTCACTTGGTGTGGAAAATTCCGGCAGGTCGTGTGCGGCGGGCACCCTGAGCGTCGCGAAGGACACGTTGAGCAGACTGCGGCAGGCCCAGTTGTCCACTGACGTGCGCTTGATCTGCACCAGGTTGTCGTTCAGCGGCATCACCAGGACGCCTCCCACCTTGGTGGAAAAATATCAAAATGTTAAGCCTTGTGTTTTTTTTTGTTTGGAATAGCTTAGAAACCAAATCCATGATGATTCGAATCGACCAGTTAGTGATCACACTTATCGACGGGGAATCGGCTTGAATCGATTAGAAAGAGCTTAAGAGAACGTCGTTCGCCTGGTTTCGGTTAAGAGGACGCGACTCGACACTACTCCGACTTCGAACTAAATGCGACAAATTTACCGCCGCTATTGGCGTGATCGGGTCAGGCCGATCCGCGTCGATAAATGTGGTCATTACCGTAGTCAGAGACTGTTACTGTCATTAATTTAAACTGCCAAATTGAAAGCTTAATTATGATAGATATGCTAAGATCTGACATACAAGAAACGTCCCAACCGAAATTATGCTTTTAAAGACATACCTATATCACTCGTTCCATGCAAGCGATAGTGAACCTTTAAGTTATTGTGAAAGCACTCATTCTGTGTTACCAACAGAACATACGCAAACGCACATTTGTCGCCTTCAAAGCCCGTCGAGTGCACCCGCGATGCCCTTACCTAGATCGCAGAGTTACACATAACATGAATAAGAACTTGATTTAAGCCATATTTTCTTTGGATACATAAGCGAAATCTTGTTTCAAATTCAAACTAGGCTAGGCTAAAAAACAGCACTTTTTGAACGAAAAAAATAAATTAGACACGCCCACGAAACACCCGCGCCGTTCACATTAAAGTGCGGAATGACAGAGTTACGATTGGTTTTAAAAAAAAAAAAGCATTAACACAACAGAATTATACATCAGAATTTAAAAATGGTTCGTTTATTAAAAATCCAGTTCTATCTCTATTCTCTATGCAACAAAAACATACAAGTTTCATGTTAGCAGGTACCAGGGTTTCATGGCTGTATAGAGCCTACCTTAATGAGTTGTTTGAAGTAGTTCTGATACTGCTCGGGGCAGCCGGCGCCGCAGTACAGGCGGTCGTACGGCGTCGTCAGAGGAGGGATGTTCAGACCGTTACCTAGTAAAGAAAGATTGCATTTTATTTTATTGAATTTAATGCGCAAAAGAATAGAAGATCTGAATGGGTCAAAGGACTCAACGAACTCAACGTCGTTGAAGGTCCAAGCGAAGACGGCGAGATGAGATAGATCGGTTCATGAAATACTGGGCCACCGTTGTTGTGGCCGGGAAATGGAAAGAATGGAGGAAGGGCTTTGCCTAGCAATGGGACAACATGGACCGATATATAATAATAATTAAATGACTTGAATGCAACTTAGCTAGACTAGATGGAGGCGATAGCGGAATGGTTGCCGAGAGCTGGTAGCAAGTAGCGGAGGGTTGGCAGACCATCTGGCAGATGGGTGGACGTGGAAGACCTATAGAAGATCTGAATGAGACCGATCGAATAGACCAGGAAAGCATCGCACAAAGAGAGGAAACACATACTCAGCACAGGGTGCAACACAATGGTACTTTACTATGAACATGTCCGTATGTTGGTCGGTCTGTGACTCAGGTTGCGTTATACGCGAGATTCCTTATGATCTTTTATTCATTGGCCCTTCTAGTTTTGACGGGTGTCTGAATGATGAGTAGCGAGTCTCATTCACAAAAAATTTATACAATTAGTCAATTTATCACTTACCGCCATAAAACCTAGGTTCACAGAATTCAAACTCGTCCAAAGTCGGCGAGTTCTCGATGAACTGCCCGAGTTTCTTGATGGAGTACTCCAACACATAGGGGTGGACCTCGATGCCGTGGTTGATGCCCGAGGGTCCAATGATCAGCCCCACCAGCGTGCTGAAGTAGCCCGTGCCGGAACCGATGTTCAGGAACGAGAGCCCCGGCCGTAGCTCCAGTCCTTCTAACACTTCACTGGAACAAAGAGGGAATTTTGACATGACAAGCTTTGAAGAAAGATAATACATAGGTACTTTTTAGTTCAAGCATTAATATGTCATATTTATCGTAGAGTATTGGAAAGATACTGTCACACAGGGGTTTTTTTGAATCCTCGGGATTCGACTGGGTAGCGTTGCGGGAATCCCGCGGCTCACAAAAAACTGTAAACTGTCAAAGGCAAGTCAAAAGCTTAAGGCTTCACATTCTGGGCAGTGTCTTGAAACTTCCAATTATTCTAAAGATACAAGGTGTAAAAGGACCCTTCTACGCTACAAAGATTGGTGGGAAACGACGTTTTTTTTTGGGGTGAAAAATAACGTTTTACTCACTCAGGAGTGACTCAGTGTAACTCGGCAACTCAGTGTCAAAACATAACTTTTTAAGAAATATATTTTTTTAGAGTGCTGATGTGATTACACTGTTCTAGGAGGCCGCATGGGTCATGTTGCGTACAATTTTGCCTTGTATTGTTGTCCGACAGCTCAGAAGAGACGTTTAAACATAGATGTGACTGTCGGACACCATTGTCCTCCACGGCCCGAACGGAACATACTGGTGTCGCCCAACATTGTCCGACATGGCCTGAATGGAAATTTATCATTTAATTCCGTGGCGTAGATCGTGTTAATAATGATATTTCAACTTCCCAGACGCCGTCTTTTAAAGTAGTACAACTAATTAACGAATATTAAGTGCCACTAATTATTTAATTTAGATGAACGAATTCATTAGCTAATTATAAAGAATTTTCAGAAAGTTAAATAAACAAAACAAATATCTGACTCGACACCACAACAAGGCTTGACCGAATGTAGCGATTGTTTTCAAAAATATGAAAACACCACATGTTAATGTTGTTTTCGGACATAGCAGGCTTGAATCACCTAATTGTCTGATAAAAAAATGATTCCGTGCTTCGGAAGGCACGTAGGTATAAGCCGGTGGTCCAGGCCGCCAAATGGCGGTCGTCAAATAAACCATGTCAGAGGCCCTTGAGGCGGTTTAGAAACTCTGACACTAATGATAATAGTGACTAGGTCAGTATTAATGATACGAGCTGAGTGCCATTATAACAAGTAGATCTTATGACATCACAAAACCTGATATGCACAATCATAAATGCATCAAAACCACTTAATAATAACTAAAAATACATAAAAATAATAATCCTCTTAGCACGCTGCTGGAGGATTCAGGTCTAGGCTATCGGTTGAGGAGAGGTGGTCAAGTTATATCTCACCTCCTTTACATGGATGACCTGAAACTCTTTGCCCCCAACGATTTGCAACTGATGGAGCTACTGAAGGTAACTGAAACTTTCAGTAGCGCCATCAGGATGGAATTTGAAATCATGGTGTGGACAAATGTGCGGTCATGCATGTAAAGCGAGGGGAGATTGTGGAATCTGTGGGAACCCAGCTCTCGGATTCCATAAATCTTAGATCCCTCTCAGCAACCGAAACTTATAAGTATTTGGGTATGTCGGAAGCGCTGGGCATCAATGTTGCTGACATGAAGAAATCGTTGAAGGAGCGCTTCTTTGGCCGCCTGAAAAAGTATTTAATAGTCTTTTATCAGGCGGCAATAAGGTGCGTGCCTGTATATCCCGCGGAAGTGTGGGGGTCGAGGCTTTTTAAACGCTAAGACTCTCCACAATCGCGAGATATGCAGTCTCAGGGAATATTTCCTTGAAACCGACGTGGGGATGCATCGAGATGTGGTCGCAGTGGACAAGGGCCTCACCCCGCTTTCCTTGGCTAAAGAGAACTGGCGCAAACCCTTAGTGCTTGACACTAACGACCGCATGGAGGTATGGCGGAGTAAAGAGCTTCACGGACGCTTTTTCCGGGCCCTGCATGGGCCCGATGTAGACCTATCAGCGTCCGCAGCCTGGCTACGTTCCGGGGACCTCTTCGGAGAAACCGAAGGTTTTGTCTATGCATTTATGGATGAAGTTATGATGACGAATAACTACCGGAGATTTATTGTGAAGGACGGTACGGTTGACATATGTCGGGCATGCCACCGTCCAGGCGAATCAATCCGTCACATTATATCCGGGTGTTCTCGTCTGGCTAACGGAGAGTACTTGCATAGACACAACCTTGTAGCCAGGATTATCCATCAGCAACTTGCTCTAAAATACAACCTTGTGGAATCGGAAGTGCCGTACTATAAGTATGTGCCCGACCCAGTTCTCGAAAATGGCAGTATCACATTGTACTGGGATCAATCCATCATCACTGACAGGACTATTGTAGCCAATAAGCCTGATATAGTGGTGGTGGATCGATCAGAGCGGCGCACAATGATTGTTGACATAACGGTCCCGCATGATGAGAACCTCGTGAAAGCCGAGAAAGATAAGAAAATCAAGTATCTTGACTTGGCTCGCGAGGTTGTCGACATGTGGGATGTGGACTCAGCGATCATTGTGCCGATAGTCGTATCAGCCCATGGCTTAATTGCCAAGAGCCTCGACCAATACCTGAGGAGGCTCTCGTTAGGCAGCTGGATCAAGGGCTTGATTCAGAAAGCGGTACTTTTGGACACGGCTCGTATTGTTAGGAGGTTCCACTCTCTAGAGCCCTGACCGCCGGTAGCTTGGACCCTGTTCCCGATACCGGTGGGCTACAATTTTTTATATTTTTAAATGTTTTTTTATATTTTTTTTTTAAGGAATATTTAAAAATGTAAAATAATTTGTAAAAATTTAAATAAAGGAAATAACTACAAATAATAATAAATAGTAGCTAATCTCCGGAACGGCTGGACCGATTGAACGGGACTTTTACTGGCATATAGCTGATGTTATAAGGAGTAACTCAGGCTACTTTTATTTAACCCTTAACTTGGCAAGACAAAAAACGTTTTGTTTTTACTGAAATTTTGACATATTTTGCTTTAATATGACTTCGATAAATAGGAAAAAAAATAGAAAAAAAAATCAGAAGTTAACAGTTTTCAGGAAATGGCATGTATCAAATATGATACAATGCCAAGTGAGCAGTAAATTCAGTGAGCGAAGACATGTATCACGGGTGTTACTTTGCCCAACTTGGTGATAGTAAAAAACGGGATTTTTTTGTATGTGAATATTTATTAAAATTCGCAAAAAAATACAAAAAAAAAGCATATTAATCTTCACAAAAATCTATTATATATTTATCTGTGACCAACAAGTTTTCACATCCTCTCAATCTATTAGAACGTATTGTACCTAAACTCAAAATGCCATAGTTAGACCAGAGTGTTTTCATCAATTCAAACGAGATAAAAAAAATATCAAAATAGACTGTAGATCCTGGTTTGTTGGATATACTTTTACAAAGTCCGAGTACAACCATAGCGCCTAATGCAAGCGATTGTTCTTCGTCTGTAAAATGGTGCTGCCTAAAAGTATCTTCACCACCATACAAAAGAAAATCACAAATATAACCAGTAATTGTAGCACGTGCATACATCTTAAACCCCCATTTTGATGGCTTTTGTTTCATGTACTGTTTGCGGGATCCTGCTTTTTTACCTTTATATGGTATCATCAATTCGTCGATGCTAAATTTCTGACCTTCTTCATATTTCAAACAGTTTGCTTTTACCATATCTAGTATTGGTCTTATTTTATAATATCTATCCCCTTTATCGTCATTGTTATCGACGAAATGAAGATACCTTCTAATCTGTTGGTAACTTTTAAGAGGCATAGTATTGGCTATGATTGGTATGCGCTAATCTGTACTCCAGTAATCTGTATATGCCGGCAATTTAATTATTCCCATCATCAATTTAATCGCTACAAAATCTTTTATTTCTAATAAGGTGACGTTTATACATTTGCCAATGCATTGTGTAGAATAAAGATTTGTATGCTGAACAATGTGCTCAAAAATATCTTCGGAAAAAAACAAACTAAAAAACTCAAGTGGCGATGACGTGCTTACAGGGTCGTTTGACATAAAATAGCCCTCAAAACAGTTTACAAGAACTTTGTGAAGAAACATTTTGTTCTTTTCCCATTTAAATACCAGAGGTTCTGGTTTCCTTTTCTTTATGCGAGATACTCTTCTAGGGGCGACTGATGTTCTCTTCTTGGCTCTTGTTATTTTCGAAGTAGTTGGTGTTGGTGAATTTATTCCTTTTTGAATGGGCGTAATTGGCGAAGGTAATGGAGAGTTAGCCACTAAAACTTGTTTGAGCAAAGTTTGGTTATTTTGCGCACTATAAGGCGATGCAAGAGATGATGCAGTAGGGAAAGTTTGTTGAAGTACGTGTCTTTCAAGAGAACTGTTACAATCGGCATTTATTTCTTCACATTCTGAATCAGATAGTATGTTGAAATTTTCAAGAGAACCTATTGACGGTGCCGGTGAACTAAAACAATCTTCATCACTATTGTTGAAAATTTTTCTCTCTTCACCATCTGACTGATCAGATTCATCATCAGAACATGCATGTGCGGGAGGAATTAGTGCAAGCATCTTGTTAGTTCTTGAAGAGAGTTTACCAATCTAGCAAAAAAGAAATTTAAAGTAAGCAAAAAGCCAAACCACACCAAATTTTGTTATTAGACCTAAAATGTAAAGTCATTCACCACGAAAAAAACAAAACCAAATGATGAAAAAAATAATAATGGCTTTAAACTGTATCTACGAGTAAAATTGGCAATGTATCATATGCACTACCACTAGTCTCAACATTGCTGATGACTTGGCAAAGTAACATATATGATACATAGAAGTTTAGTGATCGATATAAAACTAAGAAAGCTCTGTATACCAAGAAATCTTATCACCACATAATTATTGATTCTTTCTATAGCCGATGCACACAATTACTGCAAAAAACATGCATAAATATTGACAAAATAAAATTAAAACTCACCAGTCGTTGGAATTCCACGTGGTTGCGTGACGCCATCTTGCCGACAAATGACCGACGTTAAAATCTGTTTTGTATTTTTGTCTCTTTCTTTACTAAATTATGGTTGCGTTCAATGCATAACATTTACGAAAAAACATGTTATTAAGCTACAATATTTTTTTTAAATCAATGTATCGCCGGTGTAACGACGTCAAGAAAAGGGTTAACACTTAACAAAGAATTAGGATTCCCAGCAAAAAAATTAAAACCCTTGAAATTGTTAACAAAATCCGATTCAAATAGGCCAGATTTTTTTTTATAATCATTTCACGCGGACACAGGTTGCGGGGCACAGCCAGCCAATCAATAAAGTTCATGATCATCGGTCAATGATAATCAAATCAAATTGATGTAGTCCTCAGATCATGCATGATTTTTGCGAAAATATGGTTAAAATATTTTTCACTATTTTTAGAAGGAGGAGGTTAAATAGCAGGACATTTAGCCAGACATGAAGATGTCAGATGGTATAGAGTCTTCACTGAATGGTTACCGAGAGATGGTTGGCAGACCAGCAGTCAGAGGTATGGTATGGCATTCAGATGATTGCGGGTTAACTGGTTGATACTTGTACAGACCAGGGAAAAATGGCATAAAAAGCACTCCTGCTTTTTTTTGCTTATACTCAGCAGTGGGTAGAACAAGGCTGCCGATGATGACTTACTGTCATCACCTAATACTATAAGGGTACTGAAACCATTAGATTACATTGATCCTAAAATACAAAGAGTAAATGAAGTGAAGTATAGCTATTCTCAAAAACATAACTTTTATTCTGCACTATAATAAACTTGGAAAAGGTTAATAGATTGCGGAATAAAAGAAAATATAATAGTTTTTGTCTCCAGTATTACAGCTAGAGGAATATACAGGGTGGAATTTTGAGTATTTTTGAGATGCGGTAAGGAGGACTTCCATTATATATTTTTTAAATTTTGATCTGCTTTAACAAATTTTGGAACTATGTGTAAATTGTAAATAGATTGTTTCTTCTTAGGATTGAAAAATCTCTATAGGACCAACTCAAGTTTGAGTACTAGAAAAGTCAGAAATCATTGGTTGGAAATGATTATGGATGGTTCTCCTAAGATCATTTCTCAGAAGATTATTCTACCTGCCCTTACTGCCCCATATCAAAATTCTGTATGCAAAAAATTAATACTGAAATCAAAAGGTTCAAGCGCCAGCAGTGTATTAACTATGTCAGTTGATGGAAGGCTGGCATAGTTCCGAACATAGTGTGACCAATTTAGCTTTGTTTGGTTCGCTGTCACCAGATATGGTGAGGAGTTGTGTAGGCAAACCCATTCAAAAATATATATTACAATAATATTACATATTGAGTGTCTCATATACAAAGGTAACCAATCTCCAAACACCTATAGCAGAAAAAAAAACACAGCAGCATGGCTACAATGTCACAGTCCTCATCTATTATGAAATGTGAAATAACATGTTATTTGATTCATCTAGATTTATGTTAATAATCCTCTAATGTTAGACTTTATCAAAATACAGAGATCTTTGTATGGATCACATCCCATGAAGCTGCTGCACCACTCAGATGCCTCTTTGGCTAGTGGATGCAGCTACCATTCCAAAACTAAAGTGGCAGAGTAAATCAATGTCAACTATTGATTATACATTTTTCACATCTACCTTCCTAGAGCAGTACAGCCACCTACCTGTAAATACACGGAGCGGACATGTGAAGCGGCCCGTTCCGCCAGGCCAGGTCTTTGTACGCCTGGTCGCGCGACTCGGGCGTCATATAGTCCGCGCGGTCCAGCGAGCGGAACACCCGCTCCACCGGCCGAGTGCGGATGTAGTTGCCGCCCATCAAGTTGTCTATCAGCTCATTGTTGTCGCGCCCCGAGCTCACCGCACCACCCATCTTGTTTGTTTTGCTGCACTTGGTCTTCAACCCTCTCCTCCACACACCACCTCAGCTGATTGGAAATGTGACGTCACAATTGTTTTTCAACATATTTTAGGACCAGCACTTGCAGTTGGTGATTCCGATCAATCACAATGAACACAAAACCACCAGGAAACCGTAATTTAATACGCACATACGCGAATCGATGCCAATGAAAAAATATTCATACAATATTCGGTTCACACAGGGTAAAACTTGACATTTGTTTTCCTTGTGCAAGTTTATCGAATGGGTGAAATATCAAATAATGTTAAGAAACGATTAGACAAAGAACAGCCAATCACAATGCCGTACGGGGTGAGAAGTAACGTAAAAGAGAACGTAGGTAAGAGTTGTTTATAAACAAATGAAATCGATACGCTTGTGCATTAAGTTTATGCATTAATTTTGTGGTTTTAATTATGATTTAAATGATTTCCCTGATAAATTAAGTAAATCATATTAGAAATTGTAAAAGAGAGGCCGTCGAAAACCTGAAAGTTTTTTTTTAGCCACGTCTTCTTTTCTGGTCAGTCATAAACTAAAGAGGCAGTGACAGTTTTCTTCTTAGTCTATGACAAAAAAATGACAGATCATCAAACCACGGGATTGGGGATGTGATTTATTTATTTTATAATTTTCTGTGTGAATAAGCTGGGTATTATTTCAAATTTAACAGTGTCAGGTGATTTTCTTGTTATTGTTGTTAATAAAATATGTCTTTATTAATGTAAGCGAAACCCAGTGAAGTTTTGTCGTGTCACAGTGGGAACGTCATTGATAGTGATAAGGTTTTATATGTTGAATATTTATGTGTAATTGACGTGATCAGTTGTGGAGTGTTTTGTCGAACAGAGCGATGGCAGAGACGAGTGAAGCTCGGGCGAGCGCCTCGGCACCGGGCGGCGACGCTGGCGGAGAGGAGGACAAACATGACGAGCGTATGTTGGAGTGCAACATCTGCCTGGACACGGCTCGCGACGCCGTGGTCAGCATGTGCGGACACCTGTTCTGGTACGTCACCCTCACGCCCTCCATACATTGTAGAAAGAGTTTAAATGAAAAAATAAGTGATACTTACTAATGTATGTTAATTATATTCGTAAAATAAATCTGAATATATTTTGTGTTTATTCACTTCGCTGGATCTGAAAAGTATTCAAAAGCTAGCCATAACTCACTTAGTATTTCTAGTGCATTATTGACTTGGTGAAAGTAATTGAAATCATGAATTGATTGCAATGTTATCGGGATGATGTTTGTTGTTATTTACTTGAAGTGCACAAACAGATTAATTTGCAGCTTATTTCTGAAGATGTACCTCGTCTCTTAAAACATAGTGTCCAACAAAGCGAAACATTAAAGGATATATGAAAAGCTATGCTTTACCTATCATTTTTTCTTGTATCTAGTTCATGCCCTCATTGCCTCCATACCTTTACATGCTCAAGACACAATAATTGCCATGCACTGGGTCAGTGGGTTGTCTTATGGGCAGAGTTAGTAAAGGTATGGGGGAAGCATTTGCCCAGCACTGCAGTGAGATGAATGGACCAACAAAAAAATATTGGAAAAATTAGCTGATGTAATTGATTGTTTTAATAGTTATTTGGTTTAAATCAAAGTGTACCGACTAACTGACTTTATTTAAACATAAATATAATATTTGAATGAATGAAAAAATTTGAATTTCAAAGTCATCATTTTCCTGCCCTTGTCCCATTCTATTTGGGGTTGGCGCAACACATTTTCTTCTTCCATTCTCCCCTGTCAGATGTCACGGCATCATTTACTCCTTTTCCTTTCATATCAGTCTTCACACAGTCTATCCATCTATTCTTTGGCCTTCCTCTCCCTCTCCATCCATGATTCCATCAATATGCATGTCCATCAAAGTACGAGTTTATAAATATAAATTACAGTTGAAATAAGTTTGAATTAACACAGCTACATGAAGCTGTATGTACAACAATACAATGGTGCAATACAATAAAACCGTGATGAAAGACTACATTAAAAATCTTGTTCGAAGGTTGAAAGTGTCTATGACATTTAGGGATTATTTTGACTACTTTGTGGGTTATAAATTTTAAATATCACTTTTTTACCTTGGAAACAACTTTTGTTCTTAAAGGACCAATGGTCTTAGCAAGTTCCTGTCTCTGGTATTTCAGGAATAATGAAACATTAAATCCAACCAGCTACAGTAGTGGTAAGTGCAACAATAGGCTGCTGTTTTAACAAAACAGGTTCATAAAACTACGGTTTTATTCTTCTCCAAAATCAAGGTCATGGTTCCTTTGCTCTACTGCCAACCTTTATAAATTAATCCAACTCTGTCTGGACTGAGTTTTGAGCTTTGTTTTGAAATTTTCGTTTATGTTATTTTCTCTTACATATTTTCGTTAGTTGTTGCCGAAATATAAAAAAGAGAGGCCTTTATTAGGGATCCATACCCGAAGGGTAACAAACGTGACCCTATTACTAAGCCTCTGCTGTCCGTCCATCCGTGTCTGTCAGCAGGCTGTATCTCATGATCTCTAATAGGTAGAAAGTTGAAATTTTCACAGAATGTGTATATTTCTATTGCCGCTATAACAATATATATTAAAAATAAATTTAAATTTGAAGGGGCTCCCCTACTACCTTAATGCGCGAGTCTTTTTGCCTTTTATTTCGTGTTGACTTAACCTGCACTTATTCCCTCCAATCAAATGCATAATTAATGAAGTAACAACACTCACTGACAGCAAGGCTCGGATACCGGTTAAATTTTCAAACCGTTATTACGTACTTTGACGCAAAACCTTTATATTCGGTTTCGTTCGCATAAACCGTTATTATTATACCGGTATTTGGAAGAGTATTAACATAAAGGTTTTTTCGGTTTAAACGGTTTAGAGCAATAAAAACCGTTTAATACGGACGCACGATAATCCAACGTCGCGCGCTGTTTTGTTTTTATTCCGTAGTAAGAAATTTTTAGTTTCGGTCGAACGTTTATTTATGTCATTGCATCAATAAGCTCCGCTGCAAAAACAAAAAAAATGGGTAAGTATCTAATATTTTTTTTGGTGAAATTAAGTTGATAATGACGATAAATAATCGGTAAACATAATACATATTACTTTTCTCAGATCCTATGGACCAGTTAGATAATCAGTCATTTTTTAATGAAGAAGAAAACTCTCAATATCTCGGTAAGTACCTAAACACTTCAATTCTGTATTCGACATTAAGGCCCGCTTGCACCGCGAATCGCTAAACGCGTTTAACGCTAAACATATTTAAAACAGCATTCTGTCTCTGTCATCTTTAAACGATCGATAGAAACAGAACAATGTTATAAATGCATTCTACGTTAAACGCGTTTAGTGATTCGTGGTGCAAGCGGGCCTTAAACTCTCAAAATTAAAGGATAAATAGGCCACAAAATGCCCGATCTAAGGCCCAGTTTCACTGTTGGTATTAACGACCAGTGAAACTGGGTCTTAGATCAGGCGTTTTGTGTGACTATGTGATAAAAACTATTTGAATGTTTATTTAAATGAATGTTATATTATTTTGTAACAGGAGAACCACGAAAAAGAAGAAAGGAATATTCTGATGATGAAGATCAATCCCAATCATTGCTAGCACCTAAAAACCGTACCATCAACTCAATAAAATAAACACCCAAATTTTGAAAGAGGATTCAGAAAATAGTTCTGATAGTAACGAAAACAAATCAGGCGAATATATCAGTGCTAAACCAGGAGAACAAACTACTTCGAATGTCAAAAATGTGTTTTATGTTTATTTGATAAGGACCTTGATGAATAAAAGAAACTATTATTTTGGAAATTTGCTAATAGGTGAAGTACATTTTTTGCCGCCATGTATGCGCTTGAAGCATATATCAATATTTTAAAGTATATAGATGCTTTAAAACATCAACACCGAGAGAAATTAAACCAAATAAATATTTAATTTGTATAATGTGCCTGGAGGAAGATGCGAAATATCAATGTAATCATTCGTACTGAAATGTTACCAATAAAAATAAATAAAGGAAAATAAGAGCGAAGTTTTATTTTAAATTCAGGAATCTAGTAATCTGCTTAATGTGTTGACACCATTTTGCATGCTGTACTTAGTACCTACTTAGATGGATGTTCAGGTACAAATGTAGATATACATTTTTTTTACGGTTAATTTGACATTTTTATAAATATTTGGAAAAAGAAAAATTTAATGCTTTTTCAATAAATCAGTTATTTAATCAGTCTCCTCGTTACATTAATATAGGTACAATTTTAGGTGCCTTAATTAAAAATAGCAATTTGAAGTTTTATTGTTTTCATTGTAGTCAAAGTATGTGTAGATTAAATTCTTTCGCTTTCTACCCATGTTAAACACAATTATAATAAAATTAACTGGTAATTAAATCCACTGCGAAGTCACGAATCGAATGAAAAGAAATATAAGTACTAAGTTCGTCTAGTACCGCGCCGCTATGCGCGGCATCCTTACAAGTAGTCACACGTTGCAACGCGTTTGCCGACATGCCGCTCGTCGAATAAACCGGTTAATTTAGGTTAAAATAAAGTTCTTAAAACGTTCACGTTCTTAAGAAAAGTTCGGAGGAAAACCGAAATAAACCAGTATTAACCGGTATATTTTAAACCGGTTCCGAGCCTTGACTGACAGACAATGGACAGACAGACTTAACCACTTGGTATGGAACTACGAAATTTTACACTTTGTATAATAAGGAAAGTGAGCATTATGGAAGGGGGTATTTTTTTTTAGGAAGATAGATAAAAATGACGCATTTCTATTGCTTTCGGGCGCACGACTCAATTCAATATCAATTTATTTATTCATGTATAAGTAATGATGTCCACAGTTGGCCATGTTTGCACCAGTGGCTAGAGACGCGGCCGAGCCGGCAAGTGTGCCCCGTGTGCAAGGCGGCCATCAGCCGAGACAAAGTTATCCCGCTGTATGGCAGGGGAAACACCAAACAAGAGGACCCTAGGAATAAGGTACCACTCTAAACTACACGAATTCCACTTTTCTGGACATTCAACATAATTTATTATATTCATCAAAGAAACGAGTTTAGACTTCCAGAATAGAAGGTGAGGAGTCTCTGTATCTTCTTGAAGTTCACCACCAACTCACCAATGTTACCACCTCTACTACAATTTTTGAACTATGGAGACAAAATTGTGCGAAAGAAATCAGCCAACTGCTCATGCAGTTCGGAACAAAAACAACTTCTCACCAACCAACCCTTCTTCTTTGTGACGATTGCACTTCAATTTTATTCGACCAGTATCTAGCCATCTAAACTGTTCTATTGAAATTTATTAGCGTCATTTCAATGAAGCTAATAAATTTCAATAGAGCGGTCTTGTAAGGTAGGCATAACATAAATATCGCCATGACTGTAGGTACCACCACGGCCAGCTGGGCAGCGCACGGAGCCCGAGAACACGAGCGGCTTCCCTGGGTTCGGGTTCGGCGAGGGCTTCCACATGTCCTTCGGGATTGGCGCCTTTCCCTTCGGCGTGTTTACATCTACATTCAACTTTGGAGATCCGAGACCAAGTGCCGGTATGAATTAGCTACAAAGTATTTGTGACACACGCATTGTGTGCAATTCATCCAACATTTCGCTAGGCGCAGTTTTTTTTGGGCTAGAAGCGGGGAGAATGCTGAGATGAGATCCTAATAGATATGGAAGAAGACGTGTTGTGATGTTGCGCTGACCGACCATGTCCGTGGTGACCGTGGTGTCGAGTCGCGTCGTCCGAACCAAAATGAGGCGATTGACGTCTTTTTCTAAAACACGGTCATTACCTAAATTTACAAGAGTTTCTCCACAGACTTTCAATTGCTATCTTGAAAAGGTCCATAATAAGTTAATATGTTTTTGCAGCCCCCCGCGGCACGGCGCAATACGAGGAGGAGCAGTTCCTGTCAAAGATATTCCTGTGGGTGGCCATATTGTTCGTGCTGTGGCTGATCTTCGCATGACCGCCGGAAACCACCCCGCAGCTCTTGGGCCGCGTCCTGCATCCCTACTGACTTGCCTCCGACTCGCTTCGGTATGTTTACACTTGGTCGCGATCCTTACCAAATTCTCCCCATTTCCTTTCAATGTAGTCTTAAGAAATTTTCGGTGGATAGGTTTCCACCTTGAAAAGGTGCGAATGTATAGAAATTACAAGTAATGTGATGGATCTGGGATGTGTGGGGATGTTTCAATTAAGATGTCGGCAGCACACTTATGAGCATTGACCCGGATCACGTTGCATAGACAGACTCCCAAGCGAGGCGATGCTGATCTCGTGCAATGCTTATAACTATGCTTTGCCCTTTAAGGTGTACTTTACGATGTTGTTGTTTTTCGTTCTCTCAAGTCCTTATTGTACAATGTGCGAGTAATAAAGGTCGTAAGGGACACGTGACGTTAGGTAGTATATCTTAACTGAGACGTTGGTGTTATGTAGATGTAGGTCGAGTTTGGTAACCAATGATGAAATCCATTATGATTTATTAATATGATATTCTGACGACGATCAATGGCGGCTGATCATAAGATATTGTAGTAAATGTTTTGATTAACCAACATAAACCAAATTTGGTGGATTCCATGATGATAATGAATAATCGAAAAATCTTACGCTTAACTGAAGTATCTTAGGATCAGCCTCGCCTCGGTGCATTGTGCAAGTCCCTAATCTATAATTTCAAAGATTCCTATGTGATTTGATTTATTGAACAAATCTGTTACAAATTGATAAACTATACTAATACTATCATTGCGCAAGTAACCATGGCATCTGTGTACCTTTCCACGCCTTAAAGGAATAACTAGCACACAGGTTGACCTCGACTTGGGTAAGGACATGGATAAAAAGTTCTATCCTTGATCCACCTGTGAGCCAAATTTTATCGAAACTCGTTCCGGCGGGAAAAGGTTACAAACATCCGTGTTACTTTCGCATTTATACATACCTATTAGTATGGTGTTGCCCTTGTACAACTAGAGGGTAATTATTAAAAAACAAACTTGAATATTGCAACGGTATCAAAAACTGCCAACAAATCCTCTGAAAAATCAGGTAAAACAATTGCAATATAAAATACGAACGGTATTTTAAATAACAAAACATGTAAAAGAAAAATTACTAAACTGCTCTCCCTTCCAGAAAAATGTTTAAAAAATCTTACAAACTCCCAAAATTCCAGACGTTTTTAGCCTTTATGTAGAGTGCAAAAAAGTTGAAGGGCTGATTTTTCAATGTCAAACTGTCATATTTATTCCTCAGAGACAAGTTATCTGACCATTGAAAAATCAGATACCCATTGAATTTACACTCTACTGAAAACTAGAAACATTGAATGCAAATTTAGACCTTGTAGCTTTTTTTTTAATCAGCCTGTTCAGTCCCTCTGTGGGGCCAAGGCTTCGCACTCTTCCCAGTGGGGTTGTCTATCACGCCCCTAAATCATCGAGACAGCGTCTCCTAGGCCTCGCTCGGAGAGAGAGGTAGAATAAAGTTATTTGTAAAAAAAAATAGCACGAAAAGCCCACACAACATTCAAAATTAATTCGATGATTTGATTCTAAAACCTTAAAATAGTTCGGAAGTGTAAATATACCGTCACCATACGCCTTATATTTTTACCTTGTTTACAAGTTCCAATATCACACTGCCCCTTGTCGACCGATAGAAATTGTACTACAGTCCTACAAGTTTTGTTTTACCTCTGGCAACCAAACAGCACCCTTATGCATACGAGAATAAAGTTCACTGTGATGAGGTAAAATAACTGTGAAAGGACTGTAGGCCTGTATGGAAAAGGATTAAGTTTCTAGTCAGAAAGGGAAAAAAGGGATGGCGCTAGACAGTTTGTACAACTGTTCTCTTTCTCACACTGAAGCAAATTATAGTTTTAACACTTTCCTATACTGGCCTAGAGGACGTTTACCCAATAACTTCGACTTGCTTACTGCACTTGAAACTTCTTTTTTATGAAACTTAGTGTTTATCGAATGTCGATATTTAACATATTTTAGTATATTTTATTCTTCTAATAAAATGCATCATTATTTATGTTTGTACTGTAATACTATTATGTTGATCGAATATTATACACTAAAATATTGATAACACATTCGATAAATAGTTTGATTAAAAGTATTTTAGCTGAAACATGCGCTTAATTGTTTATGTGTGATGACTGATGAGTCGATGATTCCCATCATTGAACAAAACAACTAAATCAGCTAATAGGTAATATTATTACCAATTTCCACATTTTTAACATCGAGTTGTTATATCGACTTAATGTGCACTTTCGTTATTTTAACATCTTTGTTGATATAACTATTCGATACAATGTTTTTGTCGATAGTTACAGTTATCGAAGTCATTTTATGGCTGGACTCAATATATCGTGTTTTGTAGCAGTAAATTAAGATGTCGCTGCCATAACATGACTTTGATAAACAGAAATGATAATCTTAGACAATATTCATAGTTTCTAAAAACCAATCGTTCGTTAAACGATGTGTTGCGACGGCGACCGGTGCATTGTTTAACGAATGTTATCTCTTCTAGTAATAGTGAGTGCTTTGTAAGCTACTGTATATATTTTATAAACCCATGTTACCGTTACAGGGGCCTTCATTTGTACTCCGTTCGCTCGTAGGTTAATAAAGCTTAGTCCCTTGCAAGGTTCAGTGCTGTATGCAAAGAGACTTGCGGTATATGGGCGGTCTGAAGCCGCCTTGGCGCGATACTGGTGCGAACTGCTTTCGACACGGAGTTGTTTGAGACTGCCAACACATTACGCGCCGCTGTCATAGTTATACTCTCCAAATTAACTGTTACTCTGTCTTGATACGGTTAACTCAGTTTGGCGTTGCGTCGAAAACAAGTTGATAAATATAACTTAGACGAACACAACTATTCTATCACTAACCATTGAAATCTCATGTTGCACAAGTTTGCCATATTCGCTACATACCAGTTACATTTATTTATTTGTGGTTTCTACACAGTCTCATACATATTATATTCGTAATATAACTGTTCACAAAACTATAGGTTTTGATCGTCTTAATGTATTTAAATTGTATTTTATTTTAGTATGGAGGTGTGACTACATATTGTATAATAGTTGTTTGCAGAGGCGACTCGATACTCGGAACACGTATATTATATGAATTGGTAGATTTTATGTTAATATTCCTGTAATGATAAGTGTATATATAATTATTATTGTATCTAACTAATTATGTTGTGATGGGAGGGTTTGTTTTAATTGTAAATTTGAAAATAAAGATACATGATGCTGAAAGGAGTGTTCATTTCAAAAAAACCCACCTCGGATGCACTGATAGTATAATGGGATAAAAAAAAATGTTTTAAAATTCATTCCCTTTATTCATAAAGAAATGAAATACTTCCACAATTCGTCAGGTCTTCTCAAGTTTTACAAAACGATAACCAATTACTTTTAGGAATATACTTACAATAGGATTTATCAGCTAAAACCTAACCTAATATTAACTTAAGGAAAACATACTCTTCATATTGTGTTTATGATATTATACTTGCTGGTCAAATATTTTGAATGTCAAAAATGCTTATACAATTAATTTTTATCTATACCATCAAATTAGTGACAAAACTGGGTAAGCACCTGTTTTTGGCTTGATGACATAATCTGGGACCACCTGTTAGCTTATAGTAGCAACCTTCTAATGTTTATTTATTTAACAACTTGTAAAAGAAAAGATATTTGAATATTAAAAATAGAAAAAGAACTTTATGTATGTTTTCTTTGTAAATAAAATATTATTACTGTTCAGTGGGAAATAACATACATTGGATACGCCAATTGATTAGAATGAATTCAAACTGTACCTTGTAATATTCGCGCTCAAGGTAGCAAAATGCTTCAGCATCCATTTTTATGGACAAAATGAGTAATCATAATGGCACTACACAGTATAATTGACGCCACTTGATATAATTAAACCCGATGAATGTCACAATAAAGTATTGCATCGGTCTTCGTTCTTTGGAAATCATTAATGTAGCCAGCAATAATAAACAAAACTATCCTCTTAATTTTCCTCAATAATGCTACCTTTAAGCCACCCATTGTATTACAGTCACTCGTCGTTATCTATTGATACCATACAAATAATAACATGGACTAGTGCTACTCGGTTTACTCTATCCCGTACAGTTTGAGCGTCCTATCCATACTCGTGGAGGCGATGTATTGCGCGTTCTTACCGAAGCGCACGCCCGTGGCCGAGGCCGTGTGGTCGTTGAACACCTTTAGCTCCTGCCACTGTCTGCACAAGTATACCCTCACGTCTGTACCAGCGATAGCCAAGTAAGTACCGCTCTGGTCGAAGCACAACTCCTTGATGGCATACCCTTCTTCAAGCTGGATAGTCTTGAAGTTCTTCAGCTTCCTCAAATCCCAGAGCTTAACGCACGAGTCTTCAGCCGCCGTGGCAAGATAATAACCGTTCTCAGAGAAGGAGATGGATGTGACTGGTCCTACGTGTCCAGGGAAGTTGGCAACATTGCTCTGTTCCTTCAAATCCCAGATCTTAACTTGGGAGTTCTCTGTACCGGTACCGAAGATGAGACCATCAGGATGGAACTGCGCAGTGGTGAGGCTGACGCCGGAGAAGTCGCTGACCTTCGTGAGCAGGGTGCCCGTGCGGATGTCGGAGAAGGCCCAGTGCTGGTCCGTGGACGTGGACAGCACGTAGTCGCCGGTCGGGTGGAGGGACAGCCCAGTTACTGGGCCGTCGTGCGAGCGCAGGATCACTGTCGTCTGAGACCTGCCAAACGAATTATATGATGATAAAAATTGTGTGTAAAACAACATTTTGGTAAAGCTTCATTCTCTAGTCTAGACCAAATGTTGACGGCACGATTGGCGCAGTGGATGAGCGATTGAACAAATATTTGTATGACCTACAGGTAGTTGTTCTGGGTCTGGCTGTTTATGTATGTGAATTTAAATGTTTGTAAACGCACCCACGATACAGGAGTAATTCCTAGTGTGGGGCAATGTTTTTTAAAAATAAAACAAAACAGCTTTTCTGCTGAAAGAAATTTCAATGAAAGGAATCAGTTTACTCACGTAGGCACATTCCATACACGAATAGTATGATCCGGGGATGCAGTGATGACGGTGTCCTCATCCGGATGGTAGATGACGCGGGTGACCTTCTTGCTGTGACCCTTGAGGATGGCCACCACCTGCTCTGTGTCCTTGTTGAACACTGTGGCGTTGCGGTCGTTGCCACCGGTCAGCAGCTTGCTGTGGTCTGATGGGTTGATGTCCAAAGCCAGGATGCCGGGCACACTGGCCGAGTGAAGACCCTGGGGGATAGAAATAGGAATTAGAGAAAGATATCTAAACATTGGGCTGTTGTGTTTGTGGAATGTAATGATAGCTCAATTTACAAAACCTTCCTTTCTCTCCTGATGAGAAGCCAGTATGGCTTCTACAATACAGTTTAAAAAAACAGGCTCTACCTCCTGATTTTACCCTAATGGTGCCGCATAATGGTATTGGTTTTGACCCATACAGCCATAATAAAGACTTCACTGGTTGGTGAGAGAAATATCTCAATATAATAATAATACTCACAGGATGTGAAGCCAAGGTAAGGAAGGCTCGTATCTGATCAGGCGCGAGCAGACCCTCGGGCACGGTGCGGCCGCGGCGCTTGCGCTCCTGCGTGAGCGCGGTGGCGCGCTCCTGCAGGCGCGACACCACCTCGCTGGACATGCCGACCGGGGCCGCGCCTCCGCCCGCTGCTCCGGCTTCCACCTATGAAGGAGAAACACAGGTAATTGCAAGAACGCCTGAATGCTGCCTGCTGCTGTTACATGTTGTTAATTGTAATAGCTTTTTAATGTGGCCACATGACACAGCACAGTCATAATTAGGTGGCATATAGACAAAAAAAGTTTCAAAGCATTGAAATCTGTTAGAATATAGTTAGTTGACATTTCTAGGGCACCCCACCTCAGGACGTTCTTGAGTAACTTTCATTCATCTTGTGCAGTCTGTTCCAGTTACACTCCATGGCATACATTTATACTTACAGCTGATAATAATTGATGTACCACAGAAAATGAAAATTTGCTACACTTGTATCAAAACATACCTGGTGTGTCGGCTGTGGCGCGACGATGCCGGCTTGCGGCTTGAGCGTGGCGAGGGCCTCTCGGGCGGCCGTCACCTCCTTAGTGAGACGAGCGATCACACGGCACGCCGCGTCGTGTTGGTAGAGAGCGTGACTTAGTTCCTGTAGGCATATGTAACTTTTATCTGAACAGCAATGTAGGAAGGATAACTGCATCAAGAGCCACCACCTCCACCAGTTCCCATACGTTCGTGAGTGGCTGGCTAGAACATGGGTGAAGGTGGATCACTGTATTGCTCAATTTCTCACAGGTCATTTAAGAGTAAATTATATGCCTTCAAGCTTGTTGCGTCACCTTTCGTGTCTTACTTTGTTACCACGTTGTTCTTTTGCAACTGTTTTTGATGCAGTTTTTACAAACTTTTAGACAATTTGGAAATGTGCGAGTGTTCTTTATAAACCAGGAAAGAAAATCTCAGTTTTTGTTATAAGTCGTAACACCGTGCGTAGCAGGGGCGAGAAGAGTGAAATAAAAATTTATCGGAAATTCGACCCAATCAGTGAAAAAATCAATCAGTCATTTGGAAAGAATGGTTTTGGAAGTTACGTTTTTTTTTTTTATCTTCGCCTTCTGCACAATTTACCCAACCCCTACAAAAAAAACAACAAGAAACAGGGTTTAGCTAGGAACTAACCTGTCGAGCAGTTTGCAGCTGCTGGCGCTGCGTGAACGCATGCAGCATGAGAGCATCCCACTCATCCTGCATGCTCTTCAGAGTGGCTGGGATGGATGTGGCACTTGGTGGCTTTGGCTTCACTATTGGTGGAGCTGTGGAGTACTGACATATTTAATAACTCCTTTTTAACCCACTTTCTTCAAAAAGGAGGAAGTTCTCAATTCATTTTTAATTTATTTATCTTTGTTTGTTATCTCATAACTCCCGTCATTTCTAAACAGATTTGAATAATTATTTTTTTAGTGAAAGGATATACTACCCGATTGGTCCCATAAAAATTTCATCAAAATCGGTTCAGTAATTTTGTTTTTTTCGTCCGTTGTCACATCACGCGGCGTCGCGTCGCGTTAAAGATAGGTCACATAAGGATCTGTTCTTTAACATACCAGTTTGTCACAAAAGTACATTTACATTAGAGACAGATTAGAGTATGAGTTCTATTTACCTAATTAAGAAATCCAGTACAAAATACTTGGTTCTGACACGTCTTTCACGATTTACTGGAATCCTTGTTTCTGATTAGACTGTTTTCCCACTAAGTTTAACAATACAACATAAGGTCAGGGAGTGACAAGATCACAAATATTGTATTGTTTAAACTCAAACAGTTCCAACAGACAGAAGTCCAGGTCATACATAAACTATTTAGGCACAGTCAAGTTTTAGTAATGATTAAGTTCTTATGTATCTTCTCTTTACTACACTATTGTATACTCACTTTTTATCTCAATGAGATCCTCAACTCTCAGCTCCTTGCCATTGATAGGGTCCACTCCGTTCTCTATGATATATTTCTCGATAACACGCTTTTCAAATACGGCGCCCGACGAGGGGGACACCACAGGCAGCTCGGGGACTTCATTAGATACTATAATCACAAAGTTAGGTTATAAAATCAAAAATTTATGATCTTTCGTAGATATAGCGACGACAGATTGGAAAACACAAAGTTATCAATAAAATCGCTAAACACTGTTTTCAACACGGAGACATTATTGTAAAACTAATGTTCGCATTGGTTTTGCCCACCGGTAGATAGAAGTACGCGCCTTTCGAAAACGAAAGACTTCAGTATTACTTGGGATATTAAAGGACATTAGATACTCACTTGCACAATATAGAGCCATTTTATAAAGATATTTCAGCCAATATTCCCAGAAAACTCTTGAAAACTCATGAAAATCGGCAGTCAAACAAAATTTTAGCACAGTTAAAAAAGACAAACCATAAATCTCGCTAAAACGTTGACGTTATTATTTTTATTTTCTATAGATAATAGAGCTGAGAAAATAAAATCGACTAATAGATCATTTCATGTTTGCTAACTCCATAGACGAATAAATATAGAGTAAATTAGCATGAAGAGTCCATGGCATGAAGCACATACGGAAAAAATCGCTAAACCAAATTTTCTGCCATTTTTTACGGGAGCTGAGGAAAACTCATACAGCCCACTACGCGAATTTGTCAATCACATACGTTATACGTAATGTTGAAATAAAAAAAATACGAATTATTATAAGCACTTTTGCAATGTTCTGCGATTCACTACTTAGTACTTGGAAGTAGCTTATTCCTCCATGGTGACCACAAGTAAAAATATATTACTAAAAGACTATAAACACATTTATAATTTCCTTTTGCAAAATAGTTGAGGCGTTTATTGGAGTTTTACACAGCGGGGAATATGGAAAGCTATGTGGGAGACCTTTGCCCAGTAGTGGGACAACAAAAATGAAATTTATTGGTAAAAACAAGAAACATAACCCTGTTAATCCTGCTCGTTTGAGCTGTTATTCTAGAGCGAACGTTGGGGTCATCAGGGCTGTCATTTGATTCTGATTTTTTTTTGCATTTACGCCATAATCCCACATAAGGCTGCTGCACACGTTACGAAAAATCATTACGATCGGACGGTACAGTTTTCGTAGTGCCTACACACGTTACTAAAAACGGTACGATTATTCATTCGTTGAGCTATGGCTTCGACTGACGAAGCGTTAGCAGTTGTTAGTTTATTACATGTTTATTAAAAGCAAAAGAAAGAAAAAATCAAGAAAACACGTATTTGGTGTAAAGAATGACGAATGATAAAAGAGAAGCTCATTCCCATGTTTATTTATTGAATTACCTAAAGATTGGCATATTTTTTTACGAATGGATAGTGATACTTATTTACATCTGCTGTCTTTGGTATCGCCAATAATTGAAAAGTAAGATAGAAAACTGAACGACTTGCACACACGTTACGATTATCGACAGTTTCTTCCCATTCCGATTTATCTATCCAAAATTTCATACTACTCCGTTTAACTGTACAGTTTTATAAAATCGGACAAACTACAGTTTTTCTCATACACATATGTAGATTTATCGTTGCATTTTGAACTGTACCGTCCAATCGTAACGTGTGTAGCAGCCATTAGCCTTTTCACAGGTTCTTTCACCTTATATGCAAATAGCACCTTTACTACACGCCTTAGTTTTTTAGGGGCTAGTTTCAGTTGGCACGGAATCGCATTTTTCCATGCTCTTTTTCTGTCGCTCAGAAACAGAGAGCTGCCGTTCGCATCGTCGATACTGCCGCGTCCAATAGCTCTCCCGCCCTGTTAAATAATCCGCTACGGCTAAGGATGCTTACATAAACAAACAGGTTTCCGGTACCGATATTAATTTCTATGTTATCTTATGCGCTCACTTATAAAGAAACAGGTTTCTATAAGCAAGTTAACCCTGCACCGATCGGTACCGACCCGCACAGATTTGTCTGCACGGGAAACCTGCTTCTTTATGTAAGCACCCTAAGGCTCAATTTACACCGGCGCGGATTGGAATGGAACTGAAACGACTTTTTGCAACAAAATTGTATGTACATAACAGAATGAACTTTACGACAATTGCATAACATACAAACTAAATACGAGCCAAAAAAAATGTCACGCGTCTTCCGGGGAATCCTCGCGCATTCTCGAGAATTGCCCTAGCTACTGTCGGTGCCGAAATTGACGCTTCCATTCCATTCCATTCTGGGGCGATGTAAATTGAGCCTTAGGCTGCGTTTCCACCAGAGATGTGCGAGGTAGCTGGGCGGTGCGAGGATGCGTAGCGACGCTGTGAAACGGTGCGCAAATGAGCGGTGCGAGGATGTGTAGCGGTGTGCATCTGGATTGAGGGCCCATTTTTTAAATCCTTGAGAAACGAAATAAGACATAGGGGAATTAGTTAAAAGTAGTAAACTTAAAGCAAAGGGCCATGAATTTCTTAAACGTGAATTAAAACTGTTATGATCAAATAACTTGGGCCCTCAATCCAGACGCGTGCGTAAAGTGGCATAGCCTAAATCTCAAAAAGTACTATCTCTGAGTTAATCATTTTTATTTAAGAATTTAGTTAAGAATTTCTTAAACATTCTGTAGAATATGACATTACAAATTTACGGCGGTATATCTAGGGCCCTCAACTCATTAATGTCTGGACTGAGGAATCTGCAAAACATGAAACGAATTTATCCGAAGAAATACATAAATACGACTTTAACATATTTTAGTTAGATACCTCTGTGAATTAGTTAAAAAGAAATAATGACACAAAAGTTAATTTTTAAAAACTAAATGAAAGTCTAATTTTACTAAAACGTCTGAATTGAGAGCCCAATATTTTGGCTTTATTGACTGGGCTCAACCTCATAGATTAACGCAAATTAGACTAAGTTTTGTTACTATTTTTTAACTAAAATGTAACATATCGTCCGTTCCTCTAAATGCCATACTTTACGAGAAAATTGGTGGCGGTAACCACACCGTCTAGTGACTGCTATTTTTTTTGCTCACGTCCGTCCCTAGCACACATCTTTTGCCTTGTTTTGTATGTACAAAACCCACGCTCCGCCGAGCCGTTTTCACTAAAGCTGCGCTGAGCGAGGCTATGTAAATGAAGTGGTTCTATTGGTTCTTAACAAACACATCCCTCGCTACGCATCCCAGCACATCTATGGTGGAAACGTAACCTGCTTGCTTAGAGTAGACCGTGGTATTTGGTAAAAGTTTTGCTATGTATTTACAAGGATATAAGAAATAAGAATATTCGAGTTTCACAATTTTTATTAAATTACAGAGTAACAATAAAATATTTGGTGCCAATCGAAATGGCACTATCATACAAACTAGTCGCCGTGTAAAAACTTACATCATACAGCGCTATGTACAAATGTGGCCGCTATAAAAATGCTTCAGCAGCCTAATACAATATATTTACAGTTACAAATAAGTAATTAAATCATAATAACTTAATTTATGATTTTTATTGAAACATGGGGACATACTTAGTGAAAAATATAACTGTATTCCAACTAAATCAAATTTCTTTACTTAATTTTAAAATATATTGGAACTTCAATATATTTCCAACATTTGTGTTTTCACATTTCCATTTTGTAAATATACATTATTTCTTTATGATCTAGATCATCCAAAAGAGGATGTATAACTAAAATGATTTCTTAATATCTTTGTTTTTAAACTCATGTATCATATTTTGCTTTTCTAATTTCAGAAATAACCCATAAACACTTACACAAAATAAAATTCCATTCTTACCTTACAACTAATCAAAGAAAAATCTATTCTGCTTATAAGAAGATTTCATAAATTAAGATACTCTTTATTGCCACTTGACTGATGAACATTATTATTTGAACTAATAATATTCAAAAAAGGATGGGCATTATAAAAGAAAAGTGACAATTATTGGTTATTTTACTTTAAAGTAGATTGCAAAAAATATTTAGCTATGTACATGGTCTTGATATTTACAAATACAACAAAATGTTGTTCCAAGTTAGTCTCAATGTTTCGAAACTAAAGAACACAAAATTTAGGCATGTGTTAGTCCATCATGGCACTTGCAAGTACAGATCAACAAGTAACTATTGATATGCAGACTAAGGACAATGACACCAGTAAATGGATGCCAGTTAGGTGAGTGCAAGGGTATGTGACTAACATAACACTTGTATAAAGTTAGTTATAGTTTAAAATTGACACACTCCATGAGAAGTAGCTTATTTGATCATAACTAGCAGAATCATAGGTTTGTATTCATATTCCAATATCAGGGTTAACATTCTTCTCTACATATTAAATCATTCCATTTAAATAGTAATTGAAGACAGTTTTATAAATTACACATAACAGATTTGAAATCACATCAATATGTAAAAGTAAACTACAGTGTAAAGCTCCATCTATGATTTTGAATTTACCTAATGTTCGATTTGTAGAAGTCCAGACAATCTTGCTATAATTTTTGATTTCCTAAATATTCCCTAGTCACGACACTAAGATTGCAACAATCACAACCGCCTCATTTAAAGCCTTATTTAAATCTTAGTGCGTTTTGTGCTAGACAGTATTGCTTGATGCAAACAATAATTACTAGCTTAGTGTAAATTGCCCGAGTTCATAATCTTGGTGAATTTATTATTTCGTTGAAAACACTTTACAACAGTCATGAAAATATACTAACAACAAGCTGTAACTAATAAAGTAATAACCTAATTTGGCCAGTATAGTCAACATGTAAGATTGTCAATAACGTAAACATCCATTATTTTCCAGTTTGGAAACAAAACACACCAGTCAATGCACAACAAGTTCATAATAAGCACATTGTAATAATCCCAATTCACTACCGGTAACGAAAATAATACTCACGGCGACATTAATACATCAACAATTCAAAAACATAGAAGTCCGAAAAAGAAACTTGTGAATGCATGACACTATGTTTCATATAACACCTCTGTAGAGGTCTGTTTTCACTCATTTAGACTGTATAAACACAACAATGAGCATGAGTTTGGCTTTGGAAATACTAGTGGAACACAGTAGTTTAGTATACACTGGAGGGCACTGGGCACGTCACTAGAGTCGTCGTCTTCTGTTCATATGAGCATGAGGATGGCTCTAGCGATGGCGCGCGATCACGTGTAGTTGAGGCGCAGCTGTCGGATGGCGCTGTACACCTTGACGGCCGGGCCCACGCGCAGGCGCACGCTCTGCACCAGCTCGTCGCGCGACGCCATCACTAGCTCCGCGCCCGACAGGCGAGCGGCTGCGGCGGCTGCGCCGGCCGCTGTGCCTGCTATCCGACCCACTAATGCTGCTACGTCGTCCTGAAAAAGAAGTTTTATTGGTTAAAATCTAAAACTGAACTATGCAAACACAATCACACAAGTTCAATAAAAGAAGTCGAGATTGTCTAAGCTAAAGTTGTGCACTTCATTACATGAAGTATACATGATGATTCCTTTAGAATGGTTGCAGATGTATTTCTCTGTGAGTATAAGCTAAATACAAATAAATAACATTTAAGTGTTTGTTTGTAATATCAAAATAACAGCTTGTTACTGAATGCTTATGAAAATGTACGTATACAGCACTTACGATACAATAATATTTTCGCGCGAACGAAGGTCGCGGGCAACAGCTAGTGTATGTATAAGATCAGTATAGATAACTGACCTGCGACCAAGCCGTAGGGTCGTGCGGCAGCTGTAGCGCAGTAAGATGCGCGGCGAGATGCGTGGCGAGGTGGTCGCGCAGCGGCGCGGGCTCGCGCACGGGGCGCTGCGGCTCGGGCGCGGCCAGCGACGCGCGCGAGTACGTGCGCTGCGGGTCGGGCGCTGCCAGCGACGCGCGCGAGTACGTGCGCAGCGTGCGCGTGTCCGAGCGCGTCGAGCGCCAGCGCTTGCCGCCGCCGCTCGACACCGATTCGTCGTCTGACGCCTGAGAAGAAATCATTATGATAATAAAATAGGATGATGGAACAAGTATGTTCGCACTACTGATACAGTCCTCCTCTCTGTGAGAGGGCAGTATGGTGATGATTGCAAAATATTGCATGTCTGAAACAAGTTGACATACCGGGTCATTCTTGACGACTTCTTCAACTCGCTTGTGTTTAGGCGGCCTGCCTCGAGGTCTGTAAAACACACAATGATTTTATGTTTTAAAAAGGTCAAACAAACTTATAACGAAACGAAAAAGCCAACTATTTCTATAATTATGTTACAGCCCTAATACAACCCTGTACAGGTTCAAATTAAACTAGCTTTAGAAACTCCTTAGACATAGATGCGTATCAACATTTAAATACTATCAAACAAATAAGGATTTGATGTCTTTATTTGAGTCAATTGCCCCTAGTTGGCTAGTAGTATATTTACTTGAAATATTAGGTGAAAAATCCATTTTTTTTTCTGCGGGACGTTTCATCACGTCTAAGTTCCGCTAGCGAATTCAATTTGATCTTGTATTAACACTTTTCTCACCTCTCCTTAGGCTCGCTGGTAGGTGTACTCGCGTGTATTGAGTTCGTCTTGGGCTGTTTGCTGAGCACTCTGAAACAGAAAATATGTTTGTCTGAAATAATAGTTCCAAGTTATGCTTTGGTATGATTTCTTACGGTATTTTTAAACTAGCATGCTTGTAGCTGTAGTGACATGAACGGCATAGAAGACCTACTGATGAGACCACAAATAAATTGGGATAATAATAATGATGTATAGAGCGACACACTGAGTCGAGTCGTGAGAACAAGGGTCTTGCAATAAGGCGGCAGTGGAAACTTATTTTTACCGGAAACATTAAGTGTTGTCAAATAAAATTTAAAAATAGTGTTGTGACACAATACGCCACAAGTTCTTCAGACCAGCGGAGACTGGAGCTTATAATGGGGGGAGCTATTATAGTGCAAACGATTGTGCGCAGACACAAGTGCACTCTCTCTTCTCTCCGACACGTCCCGAAAGAGATCAGGGGTGCCTCTGATCACCGGCTTAACGTGCTCTCTGACGCATGGGAGTATCACATGGACCACTTTCAAAATCCGGGCTGTTGCTACTGAGAAAATCCCAATAACACCTAGTAGGCACGTTTGCTAATGCTTCTGTACGTACCTGCGTTCTCTGGGCAGCACCTGGTCGGAGTCGCTGGGTGGCACAAGCCGGTCGGGCGCGCGCAGCGGCAGCGAGCGGTAGGGGCAGGCCGACGCCGCCGAGTGGTGCTTGTGGGCCCCGCCGCGGACTGAGCCCAGCCCGCGGCACCCGCCCACACCGCAAGGACCCACCACACGAAATTCTTCGGCCGCTGAATAGAGAACACATGTCAAAGTGAGTGAAGAAGGCAAATCAACCAAGATATTATATAGATATGCAGCTTGTCATCTCATAATAGCCTAAAAATACTATGTCCAAAACTAAACTTGATAAGAATGTTAAGCAATTGTCACGTTTTGTTACCACAAAGTCACAAACTCAATATATACGTGACAAAGTTCAAATTCCTGTAGAGCATACACAACAGTATTACTAAAATGTTTGTTCGCAGGGAAATTTAAAAATTATGAATTGATTTCATAACAAACTTAATTTTTCCTCTAAAACGAGTTGAAATGTGTGAAGAAGGCTAATAAATCAAGGGCATTATTGAGAATGTGCAGCATGGCCCTATGCACAATTTTTATTAACTGACATACAATGTTTAGTTTCCACAACTATTTTAATACATTATTCTGAAATAGACTATTACTTGATATTTGTTTAAGCAATTGGAAATAAGGATTTGACCGCTATATTATTGTCCAAAAATTGCATTAAAAAGCATCTCATCAATCTCCAATTTTCATATAAAACTACTTACTAAGTGGAGGCTCCAGCGGATGTCCCGTCTTCAGGCACCAGCCAACGGGGTGCAGGTCTGGGGAGTCGTCATCGAACCAGCAAGCCAGTTCCTCCGGCCAGCCGTCGAAGGACACCTGCACTTGGTGGCCCTTCGCCGCGATTATTGTGGCCACGCGTATCAGGAATGGCACCTGATGTGAAATGTTGAAATGAGTTGAAAGACGTTAAAAGTCATCAAAACCGTGCAGGGATTTATGTAAATAATGTCTAATGTTGCATATTTGGAAAACAGACTATTTACTATGATTAAGTTCCCTGAAAGTTAGTAATGACTATGTACTCCTAAGCCCAGGTGCATACACCCAAACATGTTGCGAATGCACCATGTTTGGGTGTATGAACGAAGAGTCGAGGACGAAGAAAATCGTATACGTAAGGTTCGTAGCAGGGGACGCTCTGTAGTCGCTGCCTCACAAACCTTCCTGCTGAATGAAACTTGCCTTTCTGTCTCTTAATAAACTCACGTCTTTTTATGAATATTACGTAGACCCCTAGAGTATTTATTAGTTGACTTACCCTTTTATCAACGACCTCGAGCTTCATGCCAGGCTTGAATCCCTGCGGCGGTCGTGACTTGAAGGCTCGAGGCGGCGCCGGCGACGCTCCTGTCTCAGCTAGGTAGTTCTCCCATGAAAACGTATTGGGGTCCTTGTAAACTGCGAACAACAAGTTACAGTCAAACCCGTTTGCCATGGTAACAAGTGGATAATGATAGCGTCTTTATTTAGTAGCAGTAAACGCGGAGTTTGCAGTGCAAGTGACCACTGTCATGCAGTTTGCAATTATTGCAACCTAGTTTATAAGGTGCTGGCTTCATTCGTAGCTTCGGTAGAGACTGATAGGGTTCGTGCATTACTGGCACGGCAATTTGCATTTTTTATTTGTGACTGATACCCAACTATATCCGGTTAGACTGGAACCAGAACCCAATATATTTGGGAGCAAAGGTTACGCAAATGAAGATAATTCTATGTGCCGATGCCTAAATCAATATGATTCCCGTAAGAATTGATTACTTTCTATTCATTTAAAAGAGTGATATTGTGAGTTAGGAACTGTGGTACTTGTGCCGCCGGAATACCAGTAGGGCTTCAAAAGCATACAACGAAGGACCTATTGGGCCATGGGAAGTCAGACTCACTGTCCATCTTGCTAAACACCTATTCCCGTCAAATTCGTGCCGACATAAGAGAAGGACATTTTGGTATTTCGGAAACGCGACGACAGCGCTCAAACGAAACCTATAATAATTTTGGGACGTGCAACTTACAGATGTCAGATTTGTGCCTGGAAGTGTTTGTATTGGCACCAAGGACATCGAGTGGTGCTCTGAACAGTTCACACTTACGTTGGTCTGGGGATTAACAAACACACGAGTTTTAGACTTGCCTCCTATTTGCCCAGGTTATGACCATCACCAATACGAGTTAGTATTTTGAAGATGGTATGTTAGTAAGACTGGTGCTCGCGCTCCTGGCTTTTATTACTAATCAGCGGCACCGGTTTACCAAAGGTTAAGTTACCCTTGCTCCGTGGATTGCTGAGCATTGGTGAGCAATTATTACATATCGGGACCACGTTATGCGTTGGTCCCAGCTGAGAGTCGTTACGGTTAGGTTGAAGCCCGAAAGACTGGCAACCATTATACGAAGGACTACCGCATTACCCAGTCACTTGGTTGGTTAAAGTTTCAAGTAAAATACTGGTTTCAACTGCATCCGGTTAGTAAGCCGACCCCAAAATAGTTCCGTGCAGGCCAGGTACTTGATGTGAGGTATGTTAGTACGAAGTGGAGGTAGTGTCTGACCAAGGATAGGGAATAATTTTATTGTAGGTTGCATTATAAGAATCGTGTGATAAAAAGGCTTATACCCAGCAGTGAGATAGTGTGAATAAATAGATAACTTGCTTATCAAGTTCGCAACAAGACTGTCAGAATAGTATCTATGTTATTGTCAATGAAATGAACCGAAAATATGAGTAACTTGACTTACCATAACCTGATATAAATAACACTTTATCAGAGGTATTTGGGCTACCTCAATTGAAGCTAAATGTTGATCGACAGTCGACGAGTAAATATGTGACTTTGATAAGAGGTATGCATTACAATGAGGGGATATGGCATTCCATGCAGTAGGTACCAATTGACTGCCAAGCGGGATTTACTCAGTAATGAGTATGTCTTGATAGAATATTTTAACTTTGTATTTTATGTTCTTGTAAACAAGATAGAGATAGTAAAAACTAATAATTATTTTCGCAGTTAGTTACGCAAATCTGGCAACAAAATACAGAGGTTTTTCCTGAATCATTAATCTCAATTTATTTACAATAATGCAAAGGAAAACATAATCGGACAAAATAATCCGTGAAATTACTTTTATTGCTACTAAATAACAGACATTAGTTACATCAATTATGACACGAAAAAAAACTTACTTGTCTTTCCTAAGGCACATATCGAACTATTTGACATTTGTATGTGAACTAAAGCGAAGTAAATAAGCGATTTGTCCGTGATATATTCGAAAGAGAACAATAGCCACGACGTTCACACACAAACTATGTAACATGACTAATTCGTGTAGTTAAAAGCGAACAGATAACGACGTAGCCAAACTACCGGTTATCCTTGTTGCTTGCTGCTCAAGTCTGTACAACATTTGAATTTTTAATTAATACTATTAAGAATAATGGCAGAATTCATTTGTGTTGGTCAGATATGAATATCTTATTAGCCTATTAAGATTTTAAGCTTCATAAATCTGATCACATGACATAAATTGTAGACCATCTTCTTTCAGTACAATTTTTCAACATAAACTGGAGAGGAAATATTTACATTATTACTTTTTCATGTTAATGAAAGCTAATATAAATAACAATTTAAATTTTGCATATACTTTTAGTTATCATACTTATCTTTTTTATTGATATTGCAGAGTACAATATGATTTTAACACAATCCACTAAACAGAGGTTGTGTGGTATATTTTTAACAGCAAAAGAGTTTCGACTACTATAAATTATTTATGATATTCAATACAACCAACTACGCAGTCGTTCCATGTAAAATACTGGTATTCAGCTGCATCCAGTCAGATTGGAAGCCGACCCCAACATAGTTGGGAAAAGGCTAGGCAGGCAGATTCAATACAACCAATGCAGGGTGTTTTGCTACAGCCTATCTTCGTTACACATTTATACCATTGTTGTTTTATATGTACCACCGTTGATATACCAAATTAATAAAGGCACATATTTAAGTGATCACTATAATTTTGAACAGCAAGCAGTAAATCTAAACGGTCATCTTTTTTAATGATTAATCCTCTTTCTCCAGGACATAAAATCAATAAATATTTTAATCTGTTAAGAGCTACGCAAAAAATGTTTGAGACGTTGAGTATGCTTGAACATATTTATTGTGTTACCTTGAATGCAGTTCATTTATAACTTATCTGTAGATCAAGTAACATAAACATATAAATAAATATGTATATGTTGTTTCTCAATTTCTCATGCCAAGTTTAAAATAAACTTGTATTTATTAGTGCAATAATAAACAACAGTGTTACAATTGCAACCTTTGTCATCAGTATCCACTGGCTACTAGGGATGCGTAACTAATAACCTGCCTAAACTAAAAACCTTTTTTTTCATAGTGCAAAAACAAGTAGTGTTTGTTTCTCAATATTGCATTTTTTTTACAATGTTTTGCAAGTTATTGTAATGTAATGTCTCTTCTTTCTTTCAGTAAAGTTGTCTGTAAGAGATTATGCGATAAAATCTACACACTAGTTTTAAATATTTTTGTACTTTTTGATGGTAGTGCTCAACAATTAAATGTAATCGTTTGTTAGTTGAAATAGATTATTTTTCATTCATTTGTAGCATACAATAAATATTTAGCCAAACTCTAAGTCTGTTTTTTTTTTTCAATATACCTACCACCTTGATTTATAGACAGCATTTCAAGATTAAACACAATTTATTATAGCAAGCAGATGTCAAATGCTCTATGTTCTCTTTGATTTACACTACTAGATTTAAGAAAGTAAAGTAAAATCTTGACTTAATATTATTATCATATTAAGTCTGAAAAATTGCTTCCTGTCTGTCTTTGTGGTTTGATTCTGCATCCAACATTGTCTTTTAATTTTTACCCAACTATCCCCTCCCCATCCATTATATGCTTAAAAAGGAGTCCAAAAAGGAGGGTTATGTTTTGAATAACATTAATGTTCACCTCCACAAAAAACATCCGAACAAAATATTAGGTACTCACAGTTAGGCGGCGTCAAAGGCACGCCATTTTCTTCAGCCCAGCCAACAGGGTGAATGTACGGCGAGGTGGGGTCTACCCAGAAGTCGTACATCTCGTCCCAGGAGTCGAAGTTGATCAGCATCCGGTTGTCCAAGACATCGGATATAGAAGCCACGCAAACATAGTCGTTCTTACGGTCTTCAGCTTCTAACTTCATGCCAATGCGGAAACAGCTCGGTTTGAAGATCTAGCCAGAAATTGAAATACATTGAAGTTTTATACAAGATGTAATATATTGAGGGTGGTGTAGAGAAAAATCCTATGAATATATGCATCTAAGTCCAGCTCCAAACACATACTGTAATTTAATCCCTTTTCATTGAAAACTCAATAAGTGTATTGCATGCTAGTATGAGTAAACATAAATAATATCCCTGTCACTTTTTACAATAACTCCCCTTTGTAAAGAATTAAAAAAATACATTAATAAAACCATCATATTAGAAACTTACCGCAGCAGTAACATGTGAGAACAAGTTCCTGGGAGCAGCGACGGCTCTCATTTGCTTCAAGTACAGCGGCCACGAGAAACTCGATGGGGACATGTTGCCGGGTGGCTTGAGCGAACGCCCGTTCTTCTCGCACCAGCCCGGTGGGTAGATGTCACAGGAGTCCGCGTTCACCCAGTAGTCGTACACGTCCGGGTACTCGTCGAAGTGCAGCCGCATCCGGTAGCCCTGCACCTCGGCCACAGATACCACACAGAATATCGAAGGATGCTGAGGATCTATCGCCTCTAGCCGCATCCCAACTTTAAACCCATTCCTATTATAAGGAAACGGATTCTTGAACAGCTTAACAGGCGCAGCCAACGATTTACAAATGTCAAGGTACCGCATCCACGAGAATCCATTCTTTCCACACATCCATGGGTATTTCTCATTCTCAATTAAATCTTCATTGATTTTTAATAAAGCAGCCTCTGATAACTGGTCAGATGGCAATGAATCATAATGCTTGAGAAGAACTTTGTCTTTTCCTTCAGATGTAATATCAGACTCGGACAGTTGTTTCCTCATCAGCAGCTTCTTTATCTTATTTTTCTTCTTTACCAAATCCACGCGTTCTCTGTCCTTCTTCTTTTGTAAAGCTTTCTGTACTTCGCTCTGACACGCGGCGCTACAGAAGTTAGGTGTTATGAACTCAGCAGCCATGCCGTGGCAGCCGCAACATTCGCAACGATACATGTCTTCTGGAGAGTTAATTTTCTTATTTCTATCGATGCGTTGTTTCATAGGCGTGTGGTACTTCGCATTGTTCTCCCTTTCTTCAGGGTCACTGCCATCTAACACATCTATGAGACCAAATTCGTTGGTTTGGAATTGCAAGATGCTGCCTTGTAGTCTAGCTACCCCGTTATTCCATATTAGCCCTGGGGGATCTTCTTCTAACACGCCTTCCTTGATGTCGTTTTTAGTAAAATCTTCTATATTGGTGAAGTATATCTCGTGAGGGCTTCTCTCGCTGAGTGTATCAGGCTTGGTATCCTTATAATCCTCTGTATCTGAATCCAAGTGTTTAGCCTCTAAATCTTTGTCCAGCTTCTCGTCACAGAACAGCGAGGGCACGCGATGGTCGTCATTGATGTCGGCCTCCTGCGGATCTTCAACTTTCTCGCTCTTATGTGGCAGTGCTAGCCTTGTGTTCCTGGTTGATAAGTTTTCTGCACATAAAGAGATGCGCCTCTTCATACTGGCGTTAGCAATTTTTCTCTCACTGTTATCGGAGTTAGATCGCCTCAAAATCGCGGGCGCAGCGATGGTAACTGATCCTATATCGTGTCTTTCTATCATATTCCTGTTCAATAAGCTTTTCCCTTTCTCTGGTATAGCTAGAGTGAAGTTCTCCCTATGGCCGCCATCCTCGTCTGCTATCGACACTGTGTAGATATCGTCATTCATAGCCTGGTTAGTTTCAGGTATCGAGAGCGTGTATTCTCCTTGCTCGCCAGTCGGTTCTGCTCTTGACCCAGGTATGGATAACGTAAAGGCTTTTTCGCCTTTAGGGCTTTGTGGTAGATCTCTGCCATTTAAAATTCTATTTCCAAATGGCTGTAAAGGAGGCATATCTTGGGATTGAGACTCCATCATAGTGTCTCTCATCACTGTAATGTTACCTTGAGGATCATTCTGTATTTGTCCATTAGCAATTTGTAGATTAATAATAGGGCCTTTCGAAGCCATAGTAGCAGGCAAAGTTACAGGTAAAATGAACTTTGTATTTTGCATTTTAGGCATGTTCATAGGAGTTATGAATAGCTTCTGGTTGTTGGTATTCACATTGGACTGGTTGTTTGATATGAGAATAGACTGATTCTCAGATAAGTTCTTCTGGTTGGGTTTCTTCATTGAGCCAAGGTATGCTATGGCCTGTTTGTTTGGGTTGACGGGTGCAATGCTGACTGGAACAACCATCTTATCGTTGCATTTTGGTTTCTGTATGACTATTGGCTGACTAGTGTTGACTGGTGCAAGGATGGAAGACTTGTTCTGAGCAGGCCCCTTTGGAGCTATGTTGGGTTTGGTGTTTACATTTGATATTAAATGTAAATTTGAATTGGTGGTTACCTGCAAGGAATAGAAATAAACTTATGTAAAAACTGCAGTTGTGGTGTACCTAATAGATATAATATTTGTAGAACTAGTTTTAGTTTTATGCTTAACTGTTCAACAGTTGGAAATCAACAACAAAATTAATCTATTCTATTTATTGTAGCACCAAAAATGAAATACATTTTGTATCATCATCTGCCTAGCTTTTTTTAAACTATGTATGGGTCAGCTTTCAGTGTAACGGGATGCAGCTTTATATCAGTATCAAAATTATAAATTATAGTGCAGACTTTCAATATATTTTTTATGCAAAGCGTTTGAATTCTATTGTAAATGTATTTTACTTTTTATTAGAAAATTGATACATTTTTCAATTTTAATCTTCCGCATGCAAAATATGCGCTTTGACGTGGAGTTGCGGACACCAGCCCGTTATACAATAATTTGAATCTTGAACAAACCATTTCTGCTGTTTTTATTTTTTATAAAAGCTTATGAGATTTCTGTTAAATTCTTACAAAAATGTACTCCAAAGAATAAGGTATAAATTTATCAACTGATAATGATAACATATCATTTCCAAATTAATATGCTTAACTTCTGTCATACTAATAAAATATCTTTTTTCATTGTGTTATTTGGCCTTGCTAATAATCACTAATGAAGGCTATCCTCAAAGAAACAAGTGACTTAACATTATATGTATAATAACTTTAAACCAAAACATGCCATAAATAAAGAATGATTTCTGATTAAACCACCACCATTATGTTTGTTTTAGTGTGAGTGAAAGTGCATTCATTGAGCATATTGACATTAAATGCTTGATTTTTTTGTCTTTTGAGCAAATCAATTATTTGATTAATATAAACTTGGTAAGCCAATTCATAATAACATTGATACTTTATCACAACTTGATCATTTGATTCACTATCAATTTTTATTTTACAACATGACAGTTGAAGTTGTAAAATATTTTAATAAAAAAAAAGTCTCACTGTTCCAATTTGACATGAATGCATGTTAATGGTGATGATTCACTTACTGGTCTCCTTACTATGATTTGTGGTGGGTTTCCACTTGTACTTGCTTGGGTGATGACGTCGGTGCTTGTGACTGGCTTCAGTCCGGTTGGGGTTTGTATGTAGACCACATGCGGCACATGAGGCACCTGCCTTGGAGCTCCTCGTATTTGAATAGAATTAGCAGCATTCTGCATTTGTAGCATGGCATTGTTGTGAGCAACTTGGTGGACTTGTGGAAGAGGATTGCTAACTTTAACTTGTGATATTGATGTATCAGTCATCTGCAGGTGAGATGAACTGGACACTGTCATTTCAGAGTTACAATCCATGCTGCCTGACCTTTGATTAGAACTCATGTGAACTTGAATAATTGAACTGTGGATGGACTGAGTATGAGTATGGTTTTGTAAGACTGGCATAGAGGGCAACGTAGGAAGCTGTATGTTCTGATTAGCAGCTGGAATTTGCAGAGGAACGTTTATTGTCTCACCAGCTGGTAACTGTACTGGTACGCTGGTTGTTCCGGAGACTTGAAGGGGCAGACTAACAGGCGTAATCTGCAGTGGAACAGTGTTAGCAGGCCCTGATATTTGAACAGGGACATTAATATTAGAGTTGGAGCCTGGTATTTGTACTGGCACATGCACAGTGGACAGTTGCAAGGGGTATGGAGAGTTGCCTGAATGTATTTTAACAGGTGCTATTGAATGGGTTACTAAATTGTGTGTGATGGGCAAGGAGCTCTGTGAGGCCTGCATCGAGGACACGATCATGCTGCTTGATATTGGCGCCTGAAATTTGACAAATGTGTGTCAATGATGTCAAAATTAAAACACAACATCACAAAAAAAAATTATCAACTATTGTGAAACTCACGCGTAATGTATTCAGTAATACATTCTGTTGGGGATTATTTTGTGTTATATTCGTGCAGACTGACGTGTTCGCCGATTTTAATAATCTTTTTTTCAATATTTCTGTTTTAGGTTCATCAAAGTTTTGAAGTGAATTACACTGCTGTCTCTCCATTTCTCAGTGTCGAGAACGTGAGCGAGTTCATTACAGACACACTGTTATCTTTTACAATCCATTATTGATGACCTGTAATGCATTTTAAAATAAAATATCGCAAAATGAAATATCATTCCGACGCACCACTCGCGTTTATTGATGCTTGTTGGTGGTAAAGTTTTTGTTTCGAAATAAAAAAAATAAACATGTAAAAGTACAATACAACACATTATTTATTTAATTAATACAGAATACGTTACAAACATTTTTCTTTTGCGAGTATCGTACTCTATCAATTTGTGCAGCTACTTTTGGTGAACCACAACCTTCTACAAAAAAGTTCAAGAAACAGTGGAACAGAAACTTATTACTTACATTTCAATGTTTCAACAAAGAGATAAGTTCTTCATGTATCCTTCCAACTATTACAACATCGTTATCGTGTTGAAAACCATTAAAGAAAAATAAAATATACTCAATAAAGCGACGATATTTACCTGCCTAGCACAACTGGTAATAAATCTGACAACATTGCCAAAATGTTATAGGTGTTTGTTACGTTGGTACAGACAAAATTTTCCACCAATCGCAGCCACTCAATTTCATGACGAAGCTTTCGCGCCCGATTATTCAGCCAAAAAAAGTCAACAGATAAGTTTATATTTATACAGTTTGGTATGCAAGGATGTGCGATGATTATGTGAATATTAGAATTTTCAATATTTTGTAAGGTCTAATATTGACTGTTGGTATTGTGGACAATATAGAGTTCTTTTGATTTTGTTATATTTTATTTATAGTTTATCTTTGACATTCTTGTTGCTACGCAAGTATGTAAAAAGAGTACATCAGTCATAGTATGCAGTCAACATAGCTTAAACCCATTCAAATAAAGCACATTTTTTAATGTTTTGGGAAAGTAGTGATCCGTAACGTAGGTACTTTCGAATTGTACATTAAATAGAAATAATTCATGACAAATAAGTTTTTCTAGCTTTACTTTGGCTTGGCCTTTTTTTTTTTTTTAAATGATTTATCAGAGAATTTTGTGTTTACCGGAAGCGGAAAACGAATTTTCAATTAATATTTCCGCTTTTGAGAGCCACGAAAAAATAAAATAAAAAGTTGAAGGAGGATGAAGTTTCAAAACTAGTAGTAATAAAGAATGGGTCGGCTCACAGTAAACTTACTGTTACTGTTAGCCTGTGGCATCCCACAGCTGGGCAAAGGCCTCTCCCTATGACTTCCAAATTCTTCGATTCAGTGCAAATGTGGACCACTGGTCGTTCGTTTTAAACCAGCTCGTCCCGCCATCTTCTGCGAGGTCTACAGCGTCGCCGTCTGGCTGTGTCAGGGCTCCACATCGTGTTTATTTTGGCCCATGATAAATATATTTAAATATTCTCTAAATAGAGAAGTATGGAAGAAGCAGACATGCTGCACCAACCCCAAATGAATTGGGATAAGGGCAAGAGAATGATGATATATTCTCTAAATAAAGGAAAGAAGACAAAATTATTAAATTTAATGTTAATTAGTATTTCAATGTTGTACGATGCTAAAATATTAAATGCACTCAGCACAGCTACTACTAAAGTGTTAAATGGTTCGCCTATTGTGTTGTGCCTGTGTGTCATGAAATTCTAATGACAACCCAATTCCCTCAGCTGACTCTAATAATAAGATTTACTGTCATAAATTGCAATCATGATTATACTAATGGCAATTTAATGCATAATATAAAAAAGGAATGGATGTGATCCTCATGCAATAGTATATTTGCCTGTCTTTTAATTTTATCAAAAGACTCGGTTCTCGAAATGTAGATTGCGTAGACTTTGTAGAGCTAAAAAAAGAATTCTGAGTGAATGTTGTTGTCAAAATATTGTCAAAAAAAAATCCCATTACCATTGAATCTCAAAAAAGTTTTAATTTCAAAACAAAAATACAAAACACAGGTGTTTTATTATTATTAATCCAAGTCTGAACCATTGGCAATATTTGTAGGCGTGGATTATCTTTTAATGCGTATGTATAAACAAATTTATTGAATTTAATTATTTATATATCCAAGACATAATTACGTATCAGTTTATTCTGTTTATTAATTCAATTGTAAATAAAAGTAATGTTATTTTTTTGAAGTGCATGCTGTTATTTTTAGTGCTACATAAGTGAGCATAGAATATATTGTTCTAGAGATTTCTTTGTTTTATTATTAGTAATAATTTGAAACTCGAGGTTCCTCAAAAACTAAACTTGGAAAGATGTTCAAATAGTTCTATGATAAGTTAAGCATCTATTTGAGAAGATTGAAGCGTTCAGTTTGTGTAAAAGTAAATAATTGATGATGCAAGTGCAGTGTTGTTTTAGTTTGTAATCTAAACAATGCAGTTGTCAATTTTATCAAAATGAGTGTGAGTTGCTTTTTGTTTAGGGGACTCCCCTGGGTAAAAAGAAGCACTTTATAATAACATTAGGTACCTACTGCAATATTGTATTTATTTTTTGATATGTCTGATAAAGATACTTAGAAATAAAGGAGTTGAAACTAATTAAAAGTGGTAAACTTTAAGGTGCCACAAAATACCATAATCACTTGTATGTTATACATAAACATTAAAAGTAATCTTTTTCTTTTTATTCTTTTTAAAGATTGATTTAAGAATAACTATTTTCTGAAATCTAAATGAATGCCCTAAAGCATTGGATAGCACAAGGCATGTGTGATATCTATCTATCTAACAAATGATACAAATGCAGGATATATACCTAAGTCCGAGCAAGCTTGATACAGGTGATTGTGTAGATTCTGAACCTAACTCAATATGTAAGTACCTATGAAAAGGGCAAATCATTTTTAAGCTTCTGACAGGCTTCTGTAGTTATATATCGCAAGGTCATGCAAAAATTAGAAAATTTTAGCGTTCACATGTTTCAGTGGCAGAGTATAATCCGCCTATACCATTACACAGGCCTCTCTTATTCCATTATTCATACATTTTTGATAGCTTGTAAATGTAAACCAATTTAGAAGTCGACTAGACAAACATATATCATACTGCAAGAAGAAAATAGTGGGGAACAACAGGATACAGGTAGCTATCGGTTGTCTCAACTGCCTGCCTGATAATAAATAAATAATAAAATAGGTTCTTTGCAATTATTTAATTAGGTTAGGATGATAATCATATGGTTTTAATTATGCAAAAGTGACATATTTAGAAGGTGTCACTTCTTTCTCATTATATCTTTTACCATGTTAATTTGTATTTATGTATAATCCAACTTAAAATTTCAGTGCTGTAATCTATCAGTAAATATTACATAATTATATCATTTCATATAGAATTGTTTAAACTTCTGTACAGTCGGAAGTACAAGTATGTAAAGATTTACCAACTTTTAAAAGTGATTTTCTCCTACTTATGACTGTAATTTTATGTATAGTATTTTGAAAACTGTGGCACTCAAAAGTTTTGAATGTTATATGATGAGAAAATAAATGTTGAATCTTGCTAATACATAACAAGTGCTTGTAAGTGTACAGCTTGTATTGTAAATTTGCAGCAGACTTGATGCGAACCCGGGACAATGAGTAGCCAGCACCAGTACATGAGCGTCAACAACACACCAAGTGCACGCATTGGCGATATTGAACACATTAGTAAGATCAATCATTTTTTATTTTCTAGATTTTAAGCCTGCAATTTAGATTATACCATTCCACTTAACCATCATAAGATTTATTTCATGGCTCCATATTTTTATTGGTTACTGTTTTTATGTTCATCAAAAAAAAATTGTTGTGTTTAAAAAGTTGTCATTTTGAGCCTTATTTGAATAAATAAGTTTTCATTTTGAGGTCCATGTTCAAATAACATTCTGTAATTCTAATAAAGGTGCTCCCCCACTGGGAGCATTCGCCTGGAATGTAACAGTTCAATTTCGAGAATTATATCAGTGAGTGAGGCGAACCGAGCATAGTGCGCAACCTGTAAGGATATAATTTGTAACAATCTCTTGTTTCTGTGCAAAATCGAGTCTCGGATTGGTACATTACAGGTGAACGCTCCGGTGAGGGAGCGCAGTAAAGACCTTATAATCATTCTATTAAAAAAATTGGTTTTTGTAAGTCATGCCTTTAAAACGAATTGGGGCGATTATAATTTAAAAAAAAATGTCGTCGATTTTATAATATAGAACTTCTTATAGCTTGACCCACATTTTACATGAACCATTTTACTTTCATAATATCCTGAAAACATGAATTGTTACTTGTCACGACGCTTGAAATCTTTGTTTAAAAATAAATTTGGCGAACACGCAAAATGTGGTAGTTGCGTGCCATTTTACCATAATTTATGAATGTCAGTTCCGTACACGATCAGGCTCACTAACTAAATCATCGTACTAATTCAATTTTATGCATGAATATTCGCATTTACAAATGGAATTGAGCAAAGACTTATTGCGAATGGTTAAGATGATTTCTTGATATACAGAATGAAGTATCTAATTCTTGATTCAAGATCGAGGGATTAAAACTTGTAGATTATAAATATTCCTTAATTACCAGTTTTCAACCGCTTGTTCACTGGGTGCCTACATATATATTTCTTAATAAGTTCTTTATGAGTTTTTAATTACACAAAGTATTTAAATATTATTAAATGAATATATTGAAAAATTCTATGAAGATCTGAAAATTACTATGCAAAGTCACAACAAAAATGTTATAGTAATGGGTGACTTCAACGCACAAATAGGAGTACGCAACAACAGCGGAGATGAATATACGGTGGGACAATATGGAAAGGGTAAAAGGAGCAAAATGGATCTAGACTAGCCTCCTTTGCCCTAGAAAACAAACTTAAGATCTTGAATAGTTTTTATAAGAAAAAGAAAACAAAGAAGTGGACATGACACCTCCCCAAACGGGCTCCATAAAAACGAAATTGATTTTATTATGTCTAATAATGCCAAAATCATCAAAGACGTATCTGTCATACACCGCCTGAATTTCAATTCGGACCATAAAATTGTTTCTTGTAAAACTAACAAGAACAAAAGTAAAGACCAAAAGGCAATTTTGTACAAATAATTCAGCCACTGTATGTAATACCTCTCAACTTTTGAATAACCTATAGGAATTAACAAATAATAAAACAAAGGAACCACTGTCGATTCAGGAACACTACGAGAAGATTATAAATATATTGAGAACAGAAACGAAGAAAACAAACGCAAAGAGTAATCTCAGATGAGACATCAGTTATTACAAGAAGGGAAGGAATTATTACAACAGAAAGAAAAGAAAGTTAATCGTCCCAAAATATCAGAACTCAGCAAAAAGATCAACCAAAACATCAGGAAAGACAAGGAAAATATAAGGCATTCCACATTAAAGAAATTTATAGAAAGAACCGGTGGAATTAAAAAAGCAATGAAGGAATTGAACAGTAAAAAAGATTGGATGCTAAAAGTAAAGAATATAGATAACAATTATACAAACAAAAGAATAAAAATATAAAGGCAGATACAGACTATTATCGAAAGCTTTACCAAAGCAAAAACCAAAAAGAAACAGCAAATAAAATAAATTACAAAGATTCTGAGGCAATCCCTCAAATATTAAAGGAAGAAACAATTAGAGCAATCAGTACGTAAAAACAGACAAGACATCAGCCCCCGTAGCATGACAATCGTTGACAAGGATTTCTTTGACGGAAGAATCGACAAAATAATAGAGACTGAAATGATCCCTGAAGACTGGACTAAATCAACAATAATATTATTACATAAAAAAGGAGATATAAGTAATTACAGACCTATAAGCTTCATGTCCAATGTCTATAAAATCTTTTCAAAAATAATTCTGGCACGAATTACTTCTACCCTCGATGAAAACCAACCAAGAGAGCAGGCGGGTTTCCGCAGTAAATATTCAACAATAGACCATATACATGTTCTAAGGCAGGTGCTACAAAAATATAAAAAGGACAATAAAAAAATACTACATATTTGGGATTTGTGGATTACAATAAAGCCTTCGACTCCTTGGAACATGAGTATATCTGGGAAGCACTACATGTACAGGGAATACATGGTAAGTACATACTTATACTCCAGGCCGTATACACCAAAAGCACAGCCCAAATCAGGCTTGAAACTACGGGTGAAGAATTTCCTATAGAAAGAGGCGTCCGGCAAGGAGACCCAATTTCTCCTAAGTTGTTTTCGGCGGCTCTAGAGATAATATTCAGGAATCTGCAATGGGATCACGAAGGCCTGAACATAAACGGTGAAAAACTAAACCACTTACGATTTGCAGACGACCTGATCCTATTTGCAGAATGTCCAATAAAATTAGAGCAAACGTTACAACAACTGTCAGATCAAAGCGCGAAAGCTGGAGTTTCAATGAACACGGCAAAGACAAAGATTATGACTAACTCTTCACAGACGCATAACATAGTCAATTCAGAGATGATAGAATATGTCGAAGAATACGTATACCTAGGACAACTCATAGCCGCTGAAGACACCATACCACCATAAAGACGGATAGCCAATACTTGTAAGAGATATTGGTCACTCAGCGAAGTCATGAAAAACAAGGACATGCCTATCAAAGGGAAAAGAAAAGTGTATAATATGTGCATTTTACCATGCTTAACTTATGACAGATAACTTAATAAAGAAAATAAAGGTACGTCAAAATGGAATGGAGAGAAGTGTAATGGGCGTCAAGAGGAAAGATAGAATAAGATTAGAAAAAAATAAATTTAAGGATACAAAGAAAACATGTAAAACTTTAAAATGGCGATGGACTGGACATATGCTTAGAGATACGAATGGAAAATGGACAAAAACCATAACAGAGTGGTATCCCAGGAATGAGAAAAGAAGTAAAGGGCGTCAACAAAAAGATGGGAAGATGACCTCAAAAAGGTAGCGGGTCCAGAGTGGACGAGAACAGCGAGCGACAGGCAGAAATGGAAATCTTTAGAGGAGGCCTTTGTCAGAAGACAGGCTGTGAAGTGAAACCGATCAATTATTAAGAAAAATGTGTGTATTGTAAATTTGTAGAACAGCAATAAAGGCTTATTTTATTTTTATTTAAATGAATATATTAGATATATATGCAAAATGTTATTAAATATAATGTAATAACTAATAAATAATACAAAATATTTATTGTTAATGATATTTCACTGGTTTAATAACTTTATACAAGGTATTATTCACTGAGATTCACGGTTGACCTTGCATTACAGTGACTAGGGCTGACCGTTGCGGGCGTATGAAAAATTTTACAATGCACAATTTGTTGCAAATTTTATGCTCTGTAATTTTTATAAAACAAGTTAACATCATTGGAGCTATAGAAACCGAGATAATCGCGACACTTCACAGGCATGGTCCAGTACAAAATAATAATCACAATGACGGGAAGAACACATGCCTCTCGGCTTCGCTAAATATGGTTTTACATCCTATGATGAGAAATGACGTGCGACGATCGTGATCGACGTGGGAATGAAGGGACCTCGCGCACTACGCGACCACGACCACGACTTGGTCGAATGTCGCATGACCGGCCGCTATCTTGAATAAAACTGGTCGGACGCGCATTCGTGCTACCAAACTTACTTCATGGTTTCATGCGCGGGGTCCCTAAAAGGCCGCACGACGGCAATGTCACTTTGCTTGACGTTTTCGCCTCGACAGGCCAAAGCTCCAGTGAATATGCTATTTAACATAGTTAGCACACCGACTATAGCGCAGTCGAGTCTAGTAGGCATTATGTAGAATGTAGAACGGGAGCGGATATGCGTCGCAATTTGTTTCCTGTCTCCACTTGTATTGTATGCCTTTAAATTACTAGATTAATGGAACCTTTGTACAGAAATGGAGCGATGGAAGTAAATACCTAGATGTTTGCCAACCAGCGCGCGTGTAGAATTAGCTATAGCATTAGCAATACATTGAATATAAATAGTTTGATTTGCTACCATCCGGCCAGCGACGCGTATTACTGACACAGTTTAATTTACCACCGGCTTCCTAACATAAGGTTTTAGTAAGTCGGTTATTTGAGGAAGGAAAAGATCAAAGCTTAGTACCTAACCATCGCACATGGAAAGACGGTAGTTTTTGTGAACATCTCGAACTGCTTCTCTGCATCAGTTACAGAAATATTTTCATCTCGAGTAGAAGCATAGTACCGCGCATTTCTATAACCGCGACCCTAAGAGTGATATTCCCTCCAGGCCACCTGTCGGAACACATAGGGTCGCTGTGCCTGTCGTCCGAGTACTCGGATGTGACACTGGTGGTGGAGGGGCAGCGGATACCGGCGCATAAGGTCATCCTGGCTGCCAGCAGTGACTACTTCAGAGCGCTGCTCTATGGCGGCATGAGGGAGACTAACCAGGTGAGCTTTATTTATTTAGTTAACAGCATAAGTATATGTCGGATTGTCGGGATTTATTCCGTTAGGCCCGCACACCGTGGGCTGAAGATGGGTTTCGCGCAATGAAAACACACTGCGATACATTGTTTCTATTAAACTAATAAATAACTTGGAATTATAATTCAACACAACAACACGGGGCACAATGAATCGGGTATAGTTCCGGGACGTCTCACTCCGCTGCGATCAGACACTCAATAAACGTCACGGCTCTGTAGAAGCACGCTGTGGTGTGGGTAGACTTGTAAGTAGGTCGCGTGATGTGACCACTGGCGTACCTGCAATTCATTTTATGTCCGTACCAATGACTGGATCTGACATATATATATAAACAGACACTAATAAACGAAAAGAAAAGTACGTACTACCGAGTTCACTGACAGTCTGCCACGTTTCACCCTTACGCCCTAAGTAATAAGGTCGAAGACTGGTCGACCGTCAGTGAAGTCGGTAGTACTTTACTTAGTAATATTTTCACTAAACTTTAAATCATCCAATATCCACACAAATCTCGCATGCAGAATTGCAGATTCGCAATCTGGTGACCGTGACCCGCTCTTTTAGATAAAATTTATTTCTTGTTTTTCGAACAGCTGAACTCAGGCCAAAACTCCTAGAGTGTCTTGATCAAGGATCAAGACAGAACAATTAGACTGGCACATTACCCATGGGTGCATTCGTTCATACCCTCATCTTTTTCAGGCGGAGGTGGAGTTGCAAGCGCCGCTGCAAGCCTTCAAGGCACTCCTGCGATATGTTTACTCAGGTAATTATCGAGGTGATTACTGATCCCTTATTTTAGCTACAGATTCGGCTAATCCTTTTATATTCTTTTTCTTTGACATAAGTTCTCATTTGGCTTGACTAACGGAGAAATCACTTTAATAGGCAGACCACCATTTTCTTGCATCTTTGAGTCACTTAGAATTGTGACTCACTAGAGTGAGAGGTCCAGCCGCAAGGGTCTTCCTTCCGATGCGAATGAGTATGAATGTTTGCGGCCGAGCTTCTCGGTTAAAATGACACCTTTAAATGACAGAATGAGATTGATATACACGAAATCGCTGTTCGGTGCGTGAGAATGTGAATTGGCGCTCTTGTTGTGACAAAGATGAAAATAATGTGTGATGTAAATCGATTCCTTTAGGTTAAAGATACTTTTTCAAAGCTTTTTTGAAACTAGACGACGCAAAACCTACTAATCCAAGTCATACTCCTTACTGTTAAATTATACTTACTACCGGCTTCTGAAAAGTTAATCAAATTAATCTGTTTGTGGTCAAGACTCATGTCTAGTAAATGGCTGTGGAGCCATAACACCTGGCATTAAATTAGACATTTGATTCATTATTCAGAGATTTAATGGGCCTTTTAGAAGCCGGGCGTTAGTATTCTGCAACAATTTGCCATTCTCCAGGTCACATGGGTCTATCCCTGCTGCGCGAAGACACAGTGCTGGACATGCTAGGCCTGGCGCATCAGTTCAACTTCCAGGAGTTGGAAACGGCCATATCTGACTACCTGAGGCAGGTGCTCGCGCTCAGGAATGTCTGCTCTGTGCTTGATGCGGCCAGGTATGGAATATTGTCAAAACCTCTGATTTTACCATTTGGATGATATTTTTGCTAGTTTTAGTAGTCCCGGTAGAAAGCTGCAACCGAATGGGGTAACATTCTACCTCTAAATATTCATAGAGTTCACGTTGTCTAATCGTCGAATTAATCAAATATCTAAAGAGAAGGATTATGAATTCTCTTCAAAATCTCTCGGATTGTGATTGGTTTACGTGCACAACAAACCGCTAATTAACACTAAACGTATTTAAAACGTAAACTAAACGCGGCGATACACTAAACGTATTTCTATCTCTGTCATCTTCAAACAACGTCTAAATAGTTGTGGTACAAGTGGGCCTAACTTCGCTACATAATTGAGGTGCTGGACTGCTGGTTTCGATACGAGGATCAAAGGCAATAGACTCTCCGAATAATGTATGGGACTTGGTAACCTACCTCTTCGTTGTTCCAGACTGTACGGCCTGAAGGCGCTCATGGACTACTGCTACAACTTTCTGGACAAGAATGCTATCGAAGTGCTGCAGCATGACACTTTCCTGCAACTGTCCGTGGTAAGTACACTCGTCTCTTGTCTTAGCGGTACGTAGAGCGGTGCTCGTCCGTCATTTAGGCTGACCGTGTTCTTTGGGTGTTCATTGCACCACTTCTTCCCAGAAAAAAACTCAAAAGTAGAGATCGTTTTGGGGGTAGTCTATGTAAGGGGTGCTACACAAATGGTCGGGTCAGCATTATTCTCAAATGTGTTTCGAAGATGCTGAACACAGTTAAGGAAATAGCACACATATCAACTCGGAAAGGGACCGTCACCGTTTCAACTCGAGCCATTCAGTATTCTTTGTATGAAACTCCCTACTGCAACGCACACTAATCGGAATCGTAACGTAATGGCCTCGCTTCGGGACAAGCTCACGAGCCGCGGCGATTCGGTAACGATCGATCCCTTTCCGAGTTGATATGTGTGCTAAGACATTTAGCCGATCGACAATAACCGTATTAAAGCTGAGTATTTATGTGCAGCAATTACTTCAGGCCGTACGCAAAATACACGCTTTACACGTGGTGTTGCGGGCGCTAACCTCATATACAATACGATTGCTTCGGATTGGCTTGGTTGTTTAGCAAATTCCGACGAATCGAATGTGTCTACCCGATCAAGTAGCATCCCTTGCTTTTGACATTTACAAGGTTTTGAATCTCAGGCTTATATAATAATGATATTTTTTATTTCGTTTGTAGGAAGCCCTGCAAGGTCTCCTAGAACGCGATTCGTTTTTCGCGCCCGAAGCAGACATCTTCAAGGCGGTGTGCAACTGGTTCAACGCCAACCAGATGTGGGTAAAGTCCGAGCCGGGGCAGGCGCAAGTCGTAAGTAAAGTGTACTGAATAATATCACTATTTTTAAGTGAGCACTGTATTAGCGAATTACTCATAACATAATGTTTTTTTATTGTGTCTTCAATACGTTTTAAGCTTTACTATTTTTATAAAAGAAACAAGGACCGGTTTCGACCAAAACGAAGACGAGCAGAGTGGACAAGAGACGTGCGGAATTGGACCAATCACGTTGATTAAAATCCTCTTCGCCCGTCTCTTCTTTGATTCGTAGAAACAGAAACTTACACGTCTCCGCGTCGCCCCGCTCGTCTCCACTTTTGTGGAAACCGGGCCTCAGTCCGACAAAACTGATAACCGTTTCATTCATTGTGAGTGTGAGCGATATACGAACTCGAGATCCTTCACGTGTTTCCAACAGGAGAAAATATTGAAATGCGTGCGTCTAACGCTGATGACGCTGGAGGAGCTACTGACGGTAGTGCGTCCGTTCTCTCTGGTGACGCCCGACATGCTGCTCGACGCCATCCAGGAGAAGACGCAGACCAAAAGCACTGAGCTCAGGCATAGAGGCTTGCTGTGTAAGTACCTACGATATGCTAAGTACATGGATATGTTTAGAGCCCCGGGGATCCACAGAGCATGCATAATCCCGGTTTAAATAATGGACCTATTGAATACTACATTCTTCTAAAAAATTAATAATAAAATATCGAAAACAAAATGACGAAAATATCGGGAACCGAAAGAAAGCAGTAAACATGGTAAATATCCCGTTTCTAGTTTAATTACATTCGTCTTCTTCTTGTGTCGAAAATTTCGTCCAACGATTACGCAACGACTTGAATAGCTTTGTCGTTTGCTCCATACAAGTCCTGGAGGGTGCAGGAAGTTGTACACTACGAGCAGGAGAGAAGATGAGGCATATCTTGTGACAGGGCTCCACACTCATACTGAGTTTGATTTTCATTTTACCTGCAGTGCAGCGGCCAACTCGAGCCCACATTCGATTCATAGATTTCCATTATTGGCTACTGCAGCTGGTGACCAGATGAGCACTTCATAATACAGAATTTCACCACGATGAATGAAACTGACACTACATTGTTATTTGTCACCCCCAGTACCGGAAGAGAACGTGGCGACTCCGAAGCGCGGCGCGCGCGTGGTGTCGGGCGACATGCGCTCGGCGCTGCTGGACGGCGACACGGACGCCTACGACATGGAGCGCGGCTACACGCGCCACACCATTAGCGACGCGCCCGACAACCCCGGCATCGTCGTGCGCCTGGCCACGTCCACCATCATCAACCATATCCGACTGCTGCTGTGGGACAGAGACAACAGGTATACTTGCATAATGCTCCTTTTATGGTATGGCCAAAATCAGAACTAACGCCGTCATTTTGTTTTTAAAGCATTCGTAAAAGAAAAAAAAAATGTTTTAAATTTTAACATTTTTACAGATGTTTTATATCAGCGCGCCTTCTAGTCGGGGTCATTCGAGCGCTAACTTTCATGTTAGCTAATAAAAAAAAAAAAAGAGAGAGAGAGAGAAAAGATAGATCATTGTTAAAACCACAATGATCTATTTCTGTTCCAATAAAGTTGACGTTTGGTTAATGCAAAATTACAGATTTTTTTTGTTATCGTTACAATATAATATGTAGTTGCTAAACTTGTACTGTCACTTACGGGATATCTTCCGTGATTGTTCATTGTTTTGAGCTCCCGATATTTCGGCGCTGTTGCAAGCGCCATGATCGCGGGTTGACTGGTTGTAGTTGCTGTCCGATTTCTGCTGTCATTGGTAAAATTGTGAAAAGACTGTACAAGGATCTTTTCAGAGCTGTACAGAAAATACACTACCATTTTGTTTAATCATTTGACGCTAAAAATGAAGTCCAGACGCAAACTTCATCTGGCTTGCCTTTTATTCGGTGTGGTCAAATATCAAAAACCGGACTACTTGTATAATAAACTGAGTTGGGTAACAAGTAGGCGGGAATGTGGCAGAAGACAATGTTCGCAACAACTCTCGGGTCAGTCGCATAATACAGCTGCTTTCAGAGGCAGCTTTCGTTATGCGGCTTCCAAAGTATGGAATAACCTGCCACCACCGATAAGACAAATCAAGACGATAGGCACTTTCAGAAGTCGTTTGCGGCAGTTTCTCATAGAAGCGCAACGTAAGCTGGATATGGTTGCTCTAAATGAATCCCTAATTTGATGTACGTTCCTACCTTCCTACCTAATTTAACTTGAGCATGACACAGTTTCTGGGTCGAAAAATTTTATTTACCAAAAATGAATACCGTCACAATACAATTACTAAACAATTAATAAATAATCAAGGACATTTTTAATACACAACCAATGTTGTTGACACGCGCTTACCTCTTTTTTTGTTTTGCACTTTTGTTTAATCACTCTAGTTTATTTTATTTGTTTGTATGCAAATCTGTTTCTCTATTTCTCATATTTAAGTATCTATTCACTACCACCATTGACACAAAATATAAAACTGCTTCACATCCGTAACCTCACTAATTTCAGGTCCAGTTGAAAACCAGCGTCGGGCACTAGTTGTCCGGCATTTTGCTGAACTGGCCCTATTTGGCGCAGCCGTGAGGCACACGGTGTCACACTATTCTATTTTTATTTTTATTTTTTATTTTTGTTGTTGTTTAGATTTAAGTTTTTTATTTGTTATTTTTTTTATACTGTGTGCACTTGTGGCATGTGCCAAATAAATATGTTTTCTTTCTTTCTTTTTCTTTAATCAACGTCATTCGAGCGCCAAAAAATAAATCCTTGTACCACTGTATTTTTCTCGCTAACGACAGTATCTTATTAACAGATCATACGCGTACTACATCGAAGTGTCAGTAGACCAGAAGGACTGGGTGCGGGTTATCGACCACAGCAACTACTTCTGCCGCTCGTGGCAGAACCTGTACTTCGAGCCCAGGGTCGTGCAGTACATCAAGTTGGTCGGCACCAGCAATACTGTCAATAAGGTACAGTATTACGGGCTACATATTTAACCATTAATTTTTCGGTAGTACACCTACCACTTTTGCTCTGAGCACCACCCAACAGTTGACTGGTAGAGAATGCCTAAGTACATTTGTGGGTGAAGTCCTACTAATATTATAAATGCGAAAGTTTGTGAGGATGGATGGATGAAAATTGGCACACAGATAGTTTATAACCTGGAATAACACACAGGATACTTTTTATCCTGGTGGTACTCTCCCCGTTTTATCCGGGTAGTACTATCCCGTGGGACAATTAGCGAATACCACGCGGGCGAAGCCGCGGCCATAAGTTAGTTTTAAATAAATACATTTTGGCGTGATAATGTTTGTAGGTATTCCACGCCGTGGCTCTAGAGGCGCGCCACACGAGCCGCGTGCCGCCGCTCAACAACGGGCTCGTGGAGCCGCTACACAATGTCGCCACAGTGGAACTGTCCGCTGTTGTCATAGAAGGCATAAGGTATTTAACCGAGTGACAACTGGTTCAATTTATGGTTTAAGAACTTTACTATTCCTCATCAAGAATTAACAATAATTCACCTACTGAGAAACTAAATTTAAACAAACAATATTTCACTTACTGAGAAATTCAATAAAATGTTTAGGAGCGTACAGAATCTACGTTCATAGCAAAAAATAACAAATATGAGGGTAAGCGATCACAACAACAAAAAAACAAAATTAGTAGCTATCACCAACCAAGTAAACACGGATCTAAACTAAAAGTGAGTTGTTGTACTAGATGTGGCAACACATGGTAACATAATAAAGTTATTATTTTTTTTGCCTTTTGTTTTTCTTTTTAAATTATTTTTATTTGCTCATTATGTATGATTTCAGCATTTTTTTAAAACAAGACATACTTTTAGCTTCTTTTATAAACATCGGTATTTTATTGTACATGTTAACACCTTCATATTCAATATTTTTTTTTACCATAATTAACTGTTCTGGGAGGACGCGTTACTAGGTGATTGTGGATTCGAAGTTTAATTTTTTGTACCTGATATTTTTTGGTGAAATTTAGTGTTGTATGAATGTCTTTATGTAATATTTTACATATAAGTATACACGTGCAGTATATATATGTTTGTGAAATGTTCATTATTTTTGTATCTTTATATTTTTTCTGAGATGATGTTCTAAAATTGTAATTAAGTAATACTTTGATTAATCTGTTTCGTAATATTTACTAGGTTAAAACATGCTCTAATAAAACCATGATTTGTCACAGCCGCTCCCGCAACGCTCTTATCAACGGCGACACTGAGCACTACGACTGGGACCAGGGCTACACGTGCCACCAGCTGGGCTCGGGCGCCATCGTGGTGCAGCTCGCGCAGCCCTACCTGCTGTCGTCCATCCGCCTGCTGCTGTGGGACTGCGACTACCGCCACTACTCGTACTACGTCGAGACCTCGCTCAACTACTGGGACTGGGAGATGGTTTGCGACCGGACAAGGGAATCGTGCAGGTAACTGTTGAGTACTCCTAGCGGCTCAAAACACAAGGTTGCTACACTACCATGACACACTCGGGACACTACCGGAAGATACTCTACATTCACGTACACTCTCGACTGGTATCAACCCGCCATGCTTAGCGGGCCTAATCACCACGTGCGTCCGATCCCACGACTGCATGTTCTCCCATAAAAGCGCACAAGAAACACTGCGCTCCACATTAGTCTCCGCTCTGAAAACCCATCACAAAAACTCAGCGTGCGCCTATTCAGTAATACGTGGTTAATTTTTTCTAATAATATATTTTTTTTTAGGTCATGGCAGGTGATATACTTCAAGCCGCGGCCGGTCTCCATCATACGCATCGTCGGCACCAATAATTCTGTCAATGAGGTACAGTATAATTTATATTTTTGCATAATAAAAGCTTTTGTTCACACTTTCAACTCCGATCCTACTGAGTGGTACTAATAGTAATCTAGTCTATAAGAAAACTTGCATTCTGAAAATTGGCAACGCCGTCGTAAATAGCTATCAAACACTATTCTCTGACTTGATGATTTTTTTAATATTACGTAATGAAATAGGTGTATAAAAAGCACTTGAAAAATCTTCCAATTTGTATACTGTTACCAACACCTTATCCAGTGTTATTACAGCAATATTTAACTGCAACACAGAGCAATATTTCAAAACGACGAAATATTTGGCAGCATAAGCGACGCCGCCGTCTTTTAGAACAGGGTACGTTCTAAAAGATGGCGGCGTCGCAAATAGTGTACAACAGAGATCTCACATAACCTCACTAGAGCTGTCGGCAGGTGTTCCACCTGGTGCACCTGGAGTGCCCGGCGCAGGTGGAGGAGGCGCGCGACGACCCGGCCGCCAAGAAGCAGCGGCCCGCGCACGACAACGTACTCAACCCCGCTGGGAACGGTAACGTCAACACCTATACGACGCCTGTCGTTACCCACTTTCGCCCGCGTTATACCCGCCCTATATCCACCCGGAATAATGTAGCTTTAAAATGGTCAAAAAAAATTTCAAATAGGTTTCGTTGTTCTAGAGATTAGCCTCCACATACACAAAAACTTACACAATCTTTATAATATTAGTTAGACTAGCTTTGGCTCGTGACATCGCTCGCTTTATAGTCGGAAATTATCCCACAGGAACGTTTTAAATATAGTCTATGACACTTGGGGATAATGAAGCTACATTATCCATTAGTGAATGAATTTTCGGAATCGGATCAGTAGTTCCGAAGGTTATATAAAATTTACAAACTATCTCTTTTTGATACTAGAAATATCTCCTCTCTATCGCCGGATGCGAGTCGTACGGGACCGGTCAATGTCGCGACACTTGGGGGGAGGCCTATGTCCAGCAGTAGACGTCTTTCGGCTGAGATGATGATGATGATGATGATGGTATCTCGCAGGAAAACTATGCGTTTCGGCAATCATCGTCTATCTTCCGAAATTTGAATGCACGATGATGAAATGAGGACATCCGACTACATAAGATACACCGGACAAACTTTCTTAGGAACCATTAGCTCTTTCCTCATAAAACAGTTTTGACGTATAATTTTGTTTGGTCAAGTGAGGATTGTCCATACAAATAGTAAAATTGACCAAATTTCCTTGAGTCGAGCAAAACGTTATTGTGTTATCAGGAAGTTTTCATCAGCAACTCAAAGTTGCCTCGAAAATCAACTCAGCCATGTGTATATCGTAAGGATTGGACACTTATCCTTACAGGATAAATGTCCAATCCTTACCGAGAGGACATCACTTGCACACTGTAATGTCTCTCGCTTAGTTGACTAATCTGTGTCGAGATTGATCGCCGTGGCTGAAATTCGGATATTATACTAATGAGGTTTTCATCTCGCCAGGATCAACATCAGACTCCCCTCCCCCTAGCGCTCCCTCCCCCGCCTCAGTGGACGACAGCAGCAACGCGTCCGAGACGTCCTCGCGGCCGCGCTCGCTGCCGCCCGCGGAGACCGCCACCGAGGCCGAGGAGAGGTACGAGGACTGAACGTGGTGACTGTATACGTTACTATAGCTGTCTGCATCTCTACAAGCATCTTATAAAAACTTAGTTTTGGAGTTAATCATATTCGTTAGGCGTCAACGGATATTACTTGTGAACTAAGTCGTTGACCCTCCAATTTTATTGTTATAATGTTCCAAGTACAGTTAATTTTTTATTGGCCAACTGTCGGTACAGTTGGCCAAAGATAAATTAAGGAAGGTGCTGATTACTATACGACAAAAGATTCGTGGTCATAAAGCGTGCGAGAAGGACGGTAAATATTTGATTCGGGATTTTTTAAGACTCTTCACTGAGACTCGTGTCAACTCGGTCCCTCGTCTCATGACCGCGAGAACTTCTGAATTTTAGGGTAGTAGATACATAGTTGAAAGAACAGAAAGTTAATTCTGAAGGAGTTATGCGACAGCTATATAAATGCATATCATGCCCCACAGGCAATAATAAGGTGATTGGAAAGGCAGTTAAAGTATATAAATATATATGTATGTATACTGACGCTGCCATTTTAGAGTTGTGATGTATCCATTTTAATCATTTTACACAAATTGCAATCTTAGTAATATTGTAGATTTTTGTACTGTTCTCTGCACGATTGTGTTACTACGTTTTCTTTATTTAACGAATTAATTTACTGAAATTAGTTTGATTTGAGGATGTTCTTACAACGATTATTTATTGAAACCCCGTCTTTATTTTTTATTGGGAAGTGTATGCGTATTGATTGATCGATAATTTTAAAAGTATTGTGTTATAATCTAATAACAAAGACAAAAGTATATGTAAAAATTCTTAAACATTGTGTTGCTGATTTTCATATTTTTGTTACAAAATCTTGCAACCCGTTTTTTATATCAAAGAAATTCAAAGTATCTTCGGTAATATCGTTACTAGCATAGCCAGAATGATACATTGAGAAGTATACTGGCAGATGTTTCTTAACATAGTTACAAAACGAAAGTTTAATGCATACTTTTTTTCATAATACTACATAAACTAGTAATATTCCTGTGTATAACATGATTAATTAACGTCCAGCGCTAACTATTGGAGTGTCGACCAAGATCATTCAATATAATGAAATCTAGAGTTTGGCTGATTGATTGCCTGAAGAATCTCAGGATCGATAAAGTCTACAAAATTGTGTAGGCTATCGCCTAAAAAGATTTTACGGAGTGAAATGTAGATTGGAAGTTTGTATGAAGCCCACAATTTTAAAGTTTTAAATATTATAGTCGGTATTTAAGTAAACGGGCCTAACGATAGTGATATTAAGTGTGATAAATTCGATTAACTCGACATTTGACAAAAATAATATAGGTATAAGTCAAATGGATATGTCATACATTATATGCATCGTAAAAGTGTATGGTAAAAAGCTATCGAATTATTCGCTTCGTCATCACTCCGATGGTCTGCGTTGGTTGAGTCTATTTAGGAATAATATTGTAAGTTGAAGCCGTCTTATAAGAACCTGTTTAGTTATTTAGTGTGTAAGCTTATATTTCTAGTCTGTTCTCTGTCATCGCTCTATGGGTACGGTTGATGCAAATATTGATAAAAATTACATTAGAAAATAGTTGATGATTTTTTGCATGAATCCATTTGCCGTAGTTATTTTAGGGATAAAATCGCACGTTTGTATATATTTTAAGTGCACTTTTTCATGCAGCAAGCAAGTTCTTGAGTCATACTCGCTTTTCGCTTATTTTTGTGCCTATTGGCGTATTGCCAATACGCGTATCAAACAAACATAAGGGAGTAGGGTTGGATTAAGGCTAGGCTAGTTTAGGGTTCCCAGTTTACTTTTTTTTCGGAGGGAACTCCGTACCTCTAAAGAAAATTCCGGACTTTTTCTTTTAAATTGTGCAGTACAATTTTTCTGACTTTATTATTTTTGTAACCTTAAAAACGTCGAATTATGTCGGTTTTTTGAAATTTCCAGATGTTTTGGAAATCTACTCGCATTTCCGACATTGTGCTAAAATTACGAACCTGTCTGGAAATTTCCGAATGTATGGCAACTCTAGGCTATCTACTATCACGCTGCAAGCTAAAACTTTTGTTAGATTCTCTATAGTAGGATTACGTACAAGTATTTCAAGAATATGTACGGAAACACCTTCTTTACAGAACTTACGCGTCTAAAAGTCTATGCTATAGGTACCTTTAGTCTTAATTTGACAGGTGTATTCGTAGTTGAAGCGATTAAAAAAACGCTTTTCAATCTTCCCTGCTACGTTTTTAACGTTCTTACATGTTTTATTTTTTTATTACGGTATATTGTAAGGCGTCCTCATTTTCACATAGTTAGATAAGGTGACTTGTAAGTTTTGTGACTAGAATAGATTGGGAATAAGCAAAAATATAATAAGCCCAAATTATATTGATAGTATAGCGGTAATCCTCTTCATGTTATAAGTATTGTTCATGTCATCTCCTTTGTCTTCCTCATAACTTTAAAATTATGTTTTGTATTGTCGCGACATGCCATTCTATCATGAGTTGTACATGTAGATAGTAAGGGAATAAAGCGTAGCTCTACACTTGGTGAAAATATTCACTATTGAGCAAAGTGTTACTGGGAGTGAAGCCCAGGTTGCGTTGACGTACAATTAAGTATCGCGCACTTCTGAAGGCAATTATTTTGAAAGTTCAAAAATTAATACTTCAGATCTAGCGTATCTTGGCTGCAGCCATTACGTTAATACGTCACACACACCGCACTCGTCGTCGTATCACTGTTGCCGTGTTAACCCATCCATGTTATTTTTTCTGTCTACGCCTACATTTACGACAGTCGCGGTCATAAAACGTGCGAGTACGATGGTGACTCTCAGGTCTTCTCGCTTCTACGTTTTAAGACTGCGCCAAGAATGTTGGCGTTTAGAATAAAAAAATAATATCTAAGCCTGTAATACAAATGTATATTTTGTGTACTTTTTATAACAATTTCATCCACATGTAAGGACTTGGATAATTTTGTAATCTGTAAATTATTATACTGAATTGTTTATTGTATTTTATATGTAGCTGTAATGTCAGTGTTATATGATATGGTTCGGATGTTGTTACTGGCTAACAAAGTGGGGATGAGAATTAACCTACCTGATGATGTGATACTAACAACATGGGTAAAAGCATCAATTGATCCTGTTTATTCTGTAAGTAAGAATAATCTTATTTACCTTTATTGGTGCTCCGGTGAGTTAACCTAAACAGGCAATATTTCATTTGTACGTAGAAAATGGAAGTAAAATATTATTTTGTTTTTTAAATAAAAAGGTGTTTTAAATTCTATCCCTAGTTTGTTAGTTATAGTAACTTATGAATCACTGTGATAAAGGTTTGAACCAATTGGTTTGAAAGTTTGTAGACTAAGGCGGGTTGGCAAGTTAGTTGAGTAATAACTTTTGATAGTGGTTGTAGTTTGTAAGGCAGAGAACACTTATGGAGCTTATCATATGTTTTAATGAAAATATAAATTATCAAATATATTTTGGGTTTTATTGTTTTCGGATTAATCAAACTATGTAATAACAGTTTATGTTCAACACTAGCAATGTTTTAATTTGAGGCTGTTTACAATAAAGTGAGACAACAAATTATATCACAGGTCTGTGTATTATTCAATTAGACTTATTAAGTAACTTTGGATCCCCTTTCTCTTACAAGAGCTTTTGACTGTTTCAATAATTTACTTGGATGTACTATGTTAGAGTCAGCCTCTTCTGCAAAGTCATCCAATCTCTTCCTCAAGAGCTGCTTCAAATCTTCTATACTCGGACCCCTTCTCAGCGCAGATATACCAATTATATCGTCAAAGCATATTACATTTTCTGGCCTGACTTCTTCTGGCATTGTGTCTAGCACTGGATTTATATCTCTGTATGCTTCTTTTATGCTTTTTAGAGTCTCTTCAGTGCCAGGCAAGTCCATCTTGTTTATTGCAAGTATGGCAGGCTTTTGTAGCAGGTCAGCATCATAGAGTTCTAACTCCTTGTTCAGTAATAGCACAGTCTCTAGACATGTCCTCTTGGGATGTTTAGGGCTGAGCTGGAAACCTTCCACATCAGCTATGAACAGCAATATCTTCGTCCTCTCCACATGTTTCAAGAAGCTATGGCCAAGTCCAACATTGATATGAGCACCTTCAATAAGTCCGGGCAGGTCAGCTATAGATATCTGCCGCAAGTCCTTGTAAGCAATGATTCCTTTGTTAGGTTTTATTGTAGTGAATGGGTAGTTTGCAATTTTAGGCTGAGCCCTAGATATGGCTTTCAATAGCGAGCTTTTGCCAGCATTCGGGAAGCCAACAAGCCCAATATCAGCAATTAATTTTAAGTCCAATCTTATGTGATGTGCTTGTCCAAAGTGGCCCAGAAAATTAGTTTCTGGTGTGCCTCCAGGCCCGCCCCTTGCTAATATAACTGTTTCGCCTTCTTTGTCAACAGATCCTAGAACTTTTCCATCTTCCCTATACACAGTAACGCCAAGAGGAACTTCCAGTTTCACATCTGATCCTGGATTACCGACTATTTTTGTTTTGCGACTGTCTTCTCCGTGTCCTGCACTCACGGTCTTGCCGCGATGCTTGCCCATTATTGTCCTCATATTTGAATCCTCTTTTCCGATACAATAAACACAACCTCCCTGGCCTCCTAAGCCTCCAAACTTTGGGAGGCCAGTTCCACCTGTACCACCTTTTACATGAAGCCTGACAGAATCCAGAAATTTACTGCGAAGATAACTCCGAGGTTTCTTTAGTTCTTTTGCAGCGAACAAAGTTCTGAATATAAAAACCATTTTAATAAGCACTATTCAATTTAAACTGTTCAATAAACAATTAATCATAGGTTATGTATGCCTGTTTGTTTTCATTTCGTATGGCAGATAAGTTTCATTTTCCTGTGCACAACTTGCAGTCATTTTATATAATGCTCGAAAAAACGTGTATGATATGAAAAATAGAAATCTTCATTTCTTAATTCTTTTGGAAGGTATAAATAAACAAGTATTAAATACGTAATTTCGTGTGTAAATAAAAGTTAAAGTTAATTAATTATTTATTAATGTATCGTAGATTTGTTGGGAATGTGAACGGAACGTATCGATGTCGATTTTGTGTCAAAATATTGACGTCTTGTTTTGAAACCTCGTTCTCCGGTCCTCAAACCTCTTTCTGTGCCTCTGTTCTTATCACTTGACGAGAGATAGAAATTGATGTTATTTCTGTAGTCAGGATATCAGGTTAGGCAGATTTAGAAAAGGCGAGTCGAGATGTAAGGCCTATAATGCCCTAGCATTAGGTACTGTTTTATTTATCCCCTTAGATAGTAAATAAATAAACCCTTTATTTAGAGATTAGACATAATAAACAACGGTCCTAAATATGCAACTAGTCTTTATAGTAATCACACTGGCGTGTGAAATACTTACTCCCATATCCTGCAGCATTGGAGACAACTCTGGAATTTATGCGGACTGCTGGAATAAAATTGAAAGAGAAAATTGTGTCAACAGTAAGTATTGATTTTGCCTTGTTTGGTCCCATCATTTCTGACTATAGAATACACCAGAATAGGTTCTGGACTGCATCCTGCACCACAAGTAGTTTAATAGAAACCATTTAATAAAAGAAACAGTTTTCAAGTTCGGAAAAATCACCTGAAGGCGCAAGAAAAATGCCGAAAAGTACCTAATCAATCATTTAAAACCACTCACAGATGGCGAATCATTTAAGCCTGAATCAGGGCTGCAGCAAGACTTCTGGAGCAGCCTGTTACGATGGTCCTGCAGGGAAGAGTGTCGCTACCATTGCATGTGGATCACTGTGAGAAGGTTCCATGCAGTCAACAAGGAAACGCCAAAGTTCCATGGCAGGGTAGGTCCACTTCATTTAAAAGATTATGATTGATAGTACATTTGATGTGAGGTTTTCAAACTGTCTGATGCATGAAGTTTGAAGTCAGTGTTAACATAAACTAGTCAAAACTGGCCACACATCAAAATACAATGGCAATGATTGGTGAGTAGTTCATAGGCTGAACAATATTTTTCTCCGCAGTGGCCGTTTATCAAAATCTTCGGAATGCAAGAACCGGCATCTGCCTTTGCTTCTGTGCTGAACTTTGCAGCCAATGCATATATGTTCAAGCAGATACTGCGGATGCATGTGTCGAAAGGACCGGCCACGCCTTTTATTAAGTTCTGGAGTGTTTTTGCTATGGTAAGCTTTTTATGGTTTTTCAGTTTTGTATATAAAACTATTGGCACAATAACAGATTTTATTATACTATTTTGTTTGCAATTCATCACACCCATAGTGAAGAGATACATGCAAAGGAATACTTTAAACAGTGCAGCAATTCGGCTATGGTGTGGTTGGGAGCCCCGCTTAACATTGAGCTGTTACAGCCATGGAAGAATATTAACAATTAGTTGTCAGTTTATTACGTTGTAGAAGATCTTAGAAATATACTGAGACTTCACCACATTCTCATATTATTATTGTAGTGTCATGCCAACAGAATACACGGTCACATGATTGAAACTGCTGGCTAGTAAATAACTAATATAAATATTATGTATATTTATGTCTCTTAGGCTAGAGATGACGTGATGATCACTGTTCTCAAAAAATAGATGATGCTGATTCATAAAACGATTACCACGTTCATTTCACTCCCAGGTGTGCATGAACGCGTGGGTGTGGTCCACAATTTTCCACATGCGAGACACGTGGTTCACCGAGTTCATGGACTATGCGTGTGCGCTGTCCATGGTCATGGGACTGTTCGTCGCTGCTATAGTCAGGTACAAGAATTACCTTCATATGCACCACTTTGATGAAAAAAACGCAGACCTTGGATGACCCGAAGCTAGAAACGCTCTGAACCGAAACTGCTGTGTGCTTTAGTGATCACCTTTTTCTAAGACTTACGAACTGTATTTTCGCCGAACGATATTCGGATCTTTGGCAACTTCTGTACGGGCTAAAATTTTTTTGTCCGTGTTACAGAGTATTCTACCAGAGGTCGAGGCTGCTGACGTACTTCCTGCTATCGGTGCCGCTGTTCTACTTCGTGACGCACGTGCGCTATCTGTTCTCCGGGTTCATCAACTACGACTATAACATGAAGGTCAACGTTGTCTTCGGTAAGTTAGGGCGAACAAAAAGAAATCCGAGCCTAGGCGCAACCCACGCCGTACCAACGTACCCGGCTACAAACGGCTTCTGGCCTTCCTGCTAACACGACACCTAACACCCTTAACTCTAACGGATCCCAAACAACTTGAGAACACTGTAATAAAACTCTCATAATATATAATTGAAGCCTACCCGACTGCTGCAAATGAATAGATCCAAACACCAAGAGCAAGGGAAACTCTTGGTGGAATGCAGAACTCAGTAAGTTCAGGCTAACGATACGCAAACAATTCAACAGAACCAAAACTCAAGGCTCCCACAAGACTGGGACTTGTATAAGAAAACACAACACACCTTCAAAAAACAAGTCAGGAATGCCAGCAGAGCAGTCTGGCAAAAAATCTCTGAGGACATTGAATCAAACAGCGAAGCCGCGCAAGTAAGGAAGATCCTATCCACCGATCAGGATCGCAACCTCGAGTCGCTGAAAAACCCAGACAATACTTACACAAAGTCAGACCATGAAACAAGTAAAGTTATTCTGGAAACACACTTCCCAGACTGCAGCCTCTCCGAGGACAGAGCGTGGGTAAGTGAGCCAATGCACACACCAAACGACCAGGATTGGTCCAGAGCCGTACCGTACCGTAGTAACCGAAGACAGAATAAAATGGGCAATTAAGACCTTCAACCCATACAAATCCTTAGGTTTAGACGAAGCGCTTTGCTACATTGTTTATTATGCGCACAGTCAAGGAGTGGTATTCCCTGCCTGCGTCGATATTCCCAAGTTCATATGAGTTAATAGGCTTCTTTTGGGTTAGCTCATTCCATCGTCCACCTCATTTCTGTCCTGACTAGATTGAGGTCAAGAGTAGGCCCAATATTTAAAAAAAAAAAACTGTGACCAACACATTCGGGACGAACCCCTTCTTCGGGAGCTGCCACTACACAACTAATAACACGCCTACTCCACAGGATAATCAACAGAATCTGCACTACCCAGTGTGGTCTCCAAGATCGAATGTGCAGTAGACTACAAAATGCACCTCACTAGCTGTTTTTTATTGACAGTGAAGGCGCTTTTGACATCAACACAGCCCTCGAGGAACAGGACTCGAACCTGCGAGGATGGATCAGAAACGTGGTTAGACTGAGAGCCGTACAGGTTGTGAAGGGCTGCCTTCAAGGGGGCGTCCTCTCGCCACTCCTATGGAACCTCATGGTAGACAGCCTTATCAAGAGTAGACAGCCTTATCAAGAGTCTAAATGACAGAGGCTACTTCGCGGTGGGCTATGCTGATGATATAACCATAATAATAAACAGCTCACATTTAAACACTATGCAACCTTATGCGTCAAGCCTTGAAGATAGTAGAGGGCTGGTGCAAGGAATATAAACTAGCAGTGAACCCTTCCAAAACCGATCTCGGGCAAAGAAAAGAAAGTTGGCAACCCTACAATTACCACGCTTCTTTGGCATCTATTTGGACAAACAGCTGAACTGGGCAGAACACCGATTACATCACCACAAAAGCCAGCATAGCCCTATGCTGTGCAGTCTTTTGCGTTGCGCAAAAGACTGGATGGCACGAATTGGGGTATAAGTAACAAAATCACCTACCAATCATCACATACGGCTCTTTAGTTTGGTGGCCTATGGCCAACCTGAGCAGAACCCAGAGGGATCTCGAGAAACTACAAAGATTTGCCTGCGTAGCTATTACCGGCAGCATGAGAACATCACCCATCGCTGCATTGCAGGTGATGCTGGGGTTACCTCTACTCTTCGTCGTAAGACAAGAGGCGACCCTAGCGACTTTCAGACTCGAAGTATCCGGCACCCTAAGTATAATGCGAGTGTCTACGGAGCTTCTTGCCCGTTCTCCCCCATAGAGATCTACGTTAGGGAATGGGCAACTACAGTACTTTCACAGTTTTTGTGACTGGTACTGTAGCTACTTTTCATTGTTGTCATTGTTTCGACAGTTCAAAAGTGCCTGTAACTGGCCTACTTGAAATAAATGCTTTGATTTTGATTTTGATATAGATTCCAGATTCAAACATACAAGCGTATAATCTTTTTTGCAAAAAATAAAACCGGTGACTTTTGTTTGTTTGATTCAGTTTTTTTGTCACCGACTTCTGAAGCTCAAGTTATTTTTCACTTTTCTGTGTTTTTGAAGACGGTTTTATTTTTTTCTAAAAAGATTTTTATTTTTTCATTTTAGTTGTAATATCCTACAAATATTTTCTATACATTTATTTTCCATTGTTAACAATACATTTCATGGTAATAGACTTATCCCCAATAAAATGGAAGTTAATATACCTAACTGTCGCAATTTGGGTGTACTTTACGCAACTGCGTACCCCTTCAGAGCATACAGCCGTTATGTTATGATATTGTGTAAACAATAAACATCCAAGCGTTTTGGTGAAACATTAGTGAACCGTTAACAATACATGTCATGGTAATAGGCTTATCCCCAATAAAATGGAACTTAACATACCAGTAGCGAAAGGTCAATTTTGTAAGAGGTAGGCCGGATACATATCTTTAATGTGATTATATTATTTGTCTATACAATACTGACTGACATTTTTCAAAAGGAAGCCGGTAGGAATCGAGTTCTATGGAACCTTCGCCACGATAACATACCTAACTGTTGAAATGTGGGTGTACTGTAGACTGTACACATCTCAGAGCATTCAGGCGTGATGTTATGTTAAGATGTTGTGTAAACAATGAACATCCAAGCGATTGCAGCCAACGCGACAGATTTGCTGTCTCATCATCATCATCATCATCATTTCAGCCGAAAGACGTCCACTGTTGGACATAGGCCTCCCCCAAGTGTCGCCACATTAACCGGTCCCGTGCGACTCGCATCCAGCGGATCCCTGCAACCTTCACCAGGTCATCAGTCCGCCTAGTGGGAGGCCTTCCAACGCAGCGTCTTCCGGTTCGCGGTCGCCACTCCAGAACTTTTCGGCCCCATCGGCCATCCGTTCTGCGAGCAATGTGCCCTGCCCACTGCCACTTCAGTTTGGCTATTCTTCGGGCTACGTCGGTTACCTTGGTTCTCTTGCGGATGTCCTCATTTCTGATTCGATCACGCAAGGAAACTCCGAGCATAGCCCTCTCCATTGCCCTTTGGGTGACTTTAAGCCTTCTGATAAGGCCCATTGTGAGCGACCACGTTTTTGCTGTCTATTATTGAAGAGTTCCATTGTAAATCTCAGAAGATCAGCATCACATCTTCACCAAATTTAAATTGGTCCACCGCGGAATAATATTCTTCCAAACAAAAAAGAATCATCGTAATCGGTTCACAATTGGCGAAGATATCGCTGAAAATTTGCTTCGCTGGTTCTCATCCTATATTAAAAATAGAACACAAAGGATTGTCGTGAATAGTCATCAGTCTGATGCAGTGCATATAACCTCGGGTGTTTCACAAGGTTTGATCTTGGGACCACTATTGTTTATTCTATATATTAATGACATAGACAAATGTTTTAAAAATACTTAGTTTCTTGTATACGCTGATGACCTAAAAGCTTGTAGATCTATACAAACTGTAGAGGATTGTCGACTACTCCAACAAGATCTGGACAGACTCACTGACTACTGTCTAAACAATAAACAACACCTTAGTCTCTCCAAATGTAATTGCATCAATTTCACAAATAATAAAATAGTTTAATAACTTTAAATACTCATTGCACGACACAGCACTCAGTAATGTATCTACTGTTAAAGATCTTGGTGTGTTGATTAATGATAAGTTGTCCCTAAACCAATACGTAGAAAAAATTGTAAATAAAGCATTTAAGACGTACGGTTTCGTTACGAGATCGTCCACTGAATTCAAGCGGCTTTCTACATACCTTTACCTATATAAGACCCTTGTACGATTCCAATTAAAATATGCCGTCCCTATCTGGAACCCGTTTACCAGAAATACATAGACGAGATTGAAAAAGTCCAACGTAAGTTTCTACGAGCCATGCATTATAGATGCCATAAAATGTATTTTTCGTCCTCACAATTACTAGATAAATATGGGCAGGTAAACCTAGAATCTTGACGTATGTACCTAGAGGCTTCTGTACTGTATGGTAGTGTTCATGGTGATTTTGATTGTATCGATCTCACGAACAAACTTATGTTATGTAGTCCCACGCACCGTTAATATACGAAGTACACGTGCAGGTACCCTATTTGCTGTCAATACCTGTCGAACTAATTCTGGTTTGCGTTGCCCGTCGAATGGTTGAATCCTATAATTGTAGTTTTGTTAATATTGATATTTTTCTACGCTCAAAATCCAAATTTAAATCTAATGTTATAAAAAAATTTATTAACCAATAATGTTATTAGGAATGTAAGTTAGTCTAGATTTTGTTACCTATTATTTATATGGTTTTAGTGCTATTTTACTCTGTTGCCAAGCTATCAAATCCATTGGAATTTCTATTTTGCATGATGTAATTAATATTTCGTTTATTTAATAATTGCTAATTGATATTTCTATAATTCTTGGTTATTAATGTGATGTAATTATTTGTACTCTTTTGTTAATATGCGGATAATGTAGTGGGCTGCAATATTGTTAATATTTTGTATTATCTTTCCTCTGTTCCAACACATATTGTAGCTGTTTATTGTCCCTGAATAAATAAAATAAAATACACACAAATAAAAAATCAGACAAATTGATAACCTCCTTTTTTTGGAAGTCGGTTATAAAGTGGATGCAATCAAACAACAGCCCAAAATGACATCACCCAGCGACAGAATCCTGAAGACCCACTGCTTCCAAAAAGACTATACATAGAGCTCACAGCGAAGATGTGTGACTACTCAGTTCACACTGATGGATCTAAAAGCGACGACGGGAAAGGTGTCGGAGTCTTCTCGGATGACCTAAACATTAAAATATCCAGACCCCTGGGAATGCTCATATCTATCCATCAAGCTGAGTGTGTAGCCATTATCCAAGCGGCACACGTCATAGAGGTCAGAGAAGTCACGGATACCCATATTCGTATACTCTCCGACAGTGCCTCAGTTCTTCAATAATTAGAGAAACCAGATCACGTCGAGACTAATACTAGAATGCCATAATGCCCTAGAACGCGTTACGGTACTAAACCGCAACACGGTGACACTACAAGGGATTAAAGGACAGTGGATCACTTGGAAACGATGCAACTGATGAACTCGCCAGAAGGGGATCCAGCACAAAAGCCTTCGGACCCGAACCCATTTTGCCCATTCCTTTCAAGCAGCTAAGGAGTTGGTTAAAGGATCACACTCAAATACAAGCGGAGAAACGGTAGACCTCGACACCAGGGTCTAGGCAATCCAAGGAAGCTATGCCATCCCTAGATACGGAGCTGACCAAGCGCCTTCTGCGCCTGGACAGAGATAGCCTACGACTGGTGGCGGGGACCATCACTGGACACTGTTCACTGAACAAACACTTTCACACCCTAGGTATCACTGTCAGTCCCCTATGGAGAGCGTGCATGGCGGCGGAGGCAACGGTAGCGCATATACTCCTAGAGTGCACCAGCGTCACCCAAGGAAACTTTTGGAACACTAAGATCCTTTGCGGATGTCCTTTGAAGACCGGGAAGATTGATCTGCTTCTGGAGGGAGGTGGGCTGGTTAGAGTAACGGCCGCCATGGTTCACGTACAATAGTCCACCATAAAAACTAAGTGCGGAAACCAAAACCAAAACCCTATCATAGAACATAGGGTGAGTTTAGTGTGCAAAGAATTTGAATATAAGTTAAGTCCTCAAGAGCTCTGAATGTACACGAACATATCGACGTGAGATCAGCTTCATTCGGTTAGAAAGAGCTTTATGTTCATGCAACAAAGACGTCGTTCGTCTCTTTTCAGTAGAGTACTTTGTTCGGACAAACCGACTCGTAGCGTTACCTGACTAACGTCACGCCAATTCCACGCCTATGAGCGGTTTCAGACTAGCGTATTTTTCTTCGCGTATAAGCTCCTATCGGCTTATGTGCTTACGCGCGCGACACATTTTACGCTTCAAAAAACCGCACGCGCGTACTCGCGCTTACCCCAGCGTGTTCTCTCGTATCGGTGGGTATAGTCAGTAGCAATATGTCGGTATCTCTCGTAGGCCAACCCTCGTACGAGTCACACGCGCCTACACGCGCTTCCACAAACGAGCTTATAAGCGCCGAAAATACGCCATTTTGAAACCTACAAGTGTAGTCACTCCCTAAGTTGAACTGTTGGCAATAAAGAAGATTATTTTTGGAGAACGATAATGTTGTTCTCGAGTATCTTTGACTCACTTTAAACCCGGACTCTGTCTCCCTAGGCGTTTTAGGCTCGTTGATCTGGCTAGGCGTGGCCTGGTACCAGTGGATGCTGGGCCGGCGCTACGCGTGGCGGATGCTGGCCTTCACCCTGCTGTCGGGCATGGCCCTCACGTTGGAGCTCTTCGACTTCCCGCCGAAGCTGGATATCTTGGACGCGCACGCACTCTGGCATTTTAGCACTGCGCCTTTGCCTCTGTTGTTTTATAAGTAAGCATTAATTACCAATTAATTAGTGGCCCGAGTGGTGGGTTATGGCCCTGTCCCTCTCACAAAGAGGTAGCCCGTGTTCCAGTAGTGGAAACGTTCTTGTATGTTAACAATTGTGCTGTGAATTTTAATGTGTGTGTTTATTATATCTATGCTCGTTTTCTTTGTCAGCGAAAGTGGTGCAAGAGTGATGCAGCAGTTTGTTTTTTTTCCTAGAAAAAATTTGCTGCCATCATCTGTTACATTTTATTAAACAAAAGCGCGTCAAATATACATTTTATAGGTTTATGACGCGCTCATGTGAATTACATTATCTATTTATCTAAAATCTAGAATGTGACTGAAACGTGAATTAAGGCTATGTAGTTTATGGCCATGATATAAATAATAATATTACCGTTAAACCCATAGTTCAATATCTTTTTCATAGCCTGTAATAGTCCTACACCAACCAGGAGTTGTCCTTCTCCATTTAAAGTGTCTAACGGGTCTCTACTAGTGGCCTTCGGTTTGGGTCCTCGTATACTTTCCAAAGGACTTCCAACAGGGTCGCGAGATATGACAAATACATAAATAATAATACTTACAGATTGTATTTTAAATGTTTCCAGGTACGTAATAGATGACCTCCGACACCTAGGCTCCAGGGAAATGGAGAAATTCGCACTCAAGCTGACCTGAGTTGAGAAAACTGTACAAGTTTCGATCATAAAGGGCTACAATGACAATTCCGCTGTCTATTCGTGGATTGGCTCCCAACAGTTACTCCCGAACTGACTCCGTGGGATTCAGCACTAGTTTTTTTAACTACTCAAACATAATAAAAATCTTTATTTTACAACAATAATTTTGGCCAGCCCCCGTAGCATGACTACCGTAGACAAGGATTTCTTTGACGGAAGAATCGACAAAATGACAGATTGTGTCGACACAATGACAGAGTTCTTTGCACTATCTGTCATTTTGTCTATTTTTCCGTCAAAGAAATCTTTGTCTACGGTGCTCATGCTATGGGGCAGGTTTATTCAATAAAAAATAAATGTATTGAATGGCAATAAACAAGAAAGTGACCACACTGGTCGACGCGTTTTGGTTCGAGCCGATCACATATCACGACCACTTTTGCGCTTTTAGTTGTTCATCGTGTCGAGTCGCGTCGCCCGTACCGAAACGGGGCGATGACGTGTCAAAAGCTCAAACCGATTTCACGTCGTCAAGTCAGGTCACCTAAGAGCGGTTTCAGACTAGCGTATTTTTCAGCGCGTTTTAGTTCATATCGGCTTACGCACTTACACGCGCGCCATATTTTGGGCTTGAAAAGGCCGAACCGCATACGTGAGCTTATTCCAGCGTGTTTGCTAGAACCGGTGGGTTCAGGCCCGGACTCCACCAAAGCGGAGATGTGCGAAGAGCAGACGAGAGGAGATGCTTATGAGCTAGGGTGTATCCACCGAAACTGCGGATGCGGGATGCGTATTGGCTAGACCGGAGTAGAGACGTGTGTACAGACTACTTACGCCCAGTTTAGCGACCGCCGCGCACTGCTCACCGCACGCCGCTCAGGTCTCTTGTCGTCTCCGCTGTCCGCTGCTGCCAAGTGCGGAGGCTGGCCTAAACGAATATGAGACATTTCTTCTCCTCTGCTCAACCGCTTTCACTATAGCTAAGCGGAGACGAAAAATGTAAATAACGAAATTCTATTGGTGTTCGCTCCTCGCTTCTCGTTTCGTCTCCGCTTCGGTGGTGTCCGGGCTTCATTCGATATTCGGTAAAAATATGTCGCTAGTACTACTGACATATTTTTACCGAATGAAGCCCGGACACCACCAAAGGTCGTACGAGTCGCGTGTGTGGCAAAAGGCGAGCTCATACGTGCCGAAAATACGCTAAACTCTAACCGCCATAAGCCGATAAAGAATTGAGGAGTGTTTTCTGTTCCGTCAAAACAGACTGTTTTATCATAAGATTTCCAGTACAGCTTTTCTGTGTATAGTGCTCAGAATAAAAAAAAAACTTCATATAATAATAATTACTACATTCCTGTTACCGGCCAGAGCCAGTGGCCATGTTTATCACGTGCGTGTAAACTGAGGGACCACACTCGTTTTTCGCAAAATAGCAATTGTAGGATTTAGTAAAAGACTTCCAAATCTGGGAATTTGTAAACAAATATATCAAATCTACAGCCCTTAAAGTGTGGTCCCTCAGTCCTCACACGCCATCAGCCAGATCTCGGAAAGTACGTAGAAAATTGAGGTTTTGTGACTACAGATATTTAGTAGAGAATTAGTGTAAAGATAGTTACTAATTATCAGACCACACAGATTCAAAGATAAAAAACGTTATAACGACTAAACTGTGGTCCCTCCTACCTACCACACAAGAAAGAAAAATATTTTAGTGAATATTACCGAATCAACTAAATAAAATCTTTCTTTTTCTACATAAAGTTTTAGTAAAAGACTAAAGAAATTTTGTAAAAAGAAATTGTAAAAGAATATCGACGCAATTTGAAGATAGAGATTATTAACACAGGTCCCTCAATCCTCGCGTCCACTGACATAAGGACGAATCGAAGAGGACTATCAGAAAGTCTAGTCTACCTAACTTTTAGTAGAAAGTTTCTACTAAATAATAGGTATCTAAAATTGTGTAATTCTTACCTCTTAGCTGAGATAATATTATGTTTTTAATCCTAAGAAAATAGATAGAGTAGGGTGACCACACAATGAAACAAAATGTAGACAGTACTATTATAATTAATTTATTATAGCATTAGACGAAACGAAAAAAAGGTTAAAAACGAAACGAACGAAAAACGAATTTAAAAGGAAAACTATCACAGCTAAGTAGGCTTTACAAGTTTACGAGTAATAGTCGACCAACTTATAAAATGTAACAACATATTTTCCTAAACAATGTATGGGAGCACAGGTTTTTCAACTGCGAACGTAAGTTTGTTTTTTATTATTATGGGCAACTACGGAACCCTACATTTTGCGTGGACACGCAGTTGGCCGGTTTTTTATTTCATGTTTAATGTGTATAAGATATGACGGTTGCGTTTCAATTCCCAGATTTGGTTCTATAATTGTTTTAAGTTTCTACTAAATCCTACAATTGCTATTTTGCGAAAAACGAGTGTGGTCCCTCAGTTCACACGCACGTTGTTTATCCAGATTGTTGTATTCTGAGAATACTTGTATTTAGGCACTTACTGTCTTAATGTTATTGTATAATTTACTATGAGTACAAATCTTGCTAGGCTAGCTCTTTCACACAATCTCGACTGAAAAAAAATAAATTTCTTATAAAATCTATGGAAATTAGTCTTATTTTTATATTGTTGTTAATTGTTAAATTAATTGTCAAAGTAATTGACTTCTTGCACATATGGGCTTTCATACTATTGTCGGTGCCTCAAGCTTCAGGGGCTAAGTCAGACTATTTTACTGGTTTATTCTACATCAATAAATTTATACTCATAATTGGTAAGCTAGCTAAGTTATAAAGCACACAAAATTTTAGACAAACTCACTCATATAGTGAAAGAACAAAAACACGGCAATATTTTTAAACTTTCTACAAAACTGTCTTAAATGCTCCAATAAAAAAAGATTAACATTATGACTGAAAATTTTATTAGACATTTTCCACACGATGCGTACACACAAAGACAGATCACAAACGAGAAATCGTCACAATCTTCCAGTAATTAACCTTCAAGTATAAGTTGCTTCCACTGCGGTCCACAACGGATGCCCATCTTGTGTTTCTTCAGCCACGCCTTCCCTTTGGAGACAGTTTTCCAGCTCTCGTTATTGTTTGCTCTGTTGCTTCTCGGTTCCATTGCTGGAACGTGCGCGCAAGTGCGTGCGTGCGGTTCCACGAGCACAGTTCTAGCCTCATAAGTTTTGTAGTAAGCAGGATTTTGAGAACTTGACTGCTCGGAGCAGTGCCTCTCTGTGGAGTACCGTGGATTATTGTTGTAGAACATAAGCTTCTCGTCCCAGTACCTTCGGTTCTCTTGCTCCATGTACGGAGACCTCCTTTTCTCAGGGCTTCTGTCTCTCTGATATGTTTGTTTATAGGATATCTTCGAATGAGTCTTACGCTTCGGCAGGTTGTGCGGCCGACTCCTTTGCCTCAGATTTTTCTCTATTTTCTGGCTGTATACAGTCTGATAGTCATCGGAGTCACTGCTGGTTTCTTCCTCGCTCTCGTCTTTTTTTTCAACCCTTTTTGGTTTCTCCTTCGTCTTAAACAGCTTTACGGATTTGAACATCTTGGTTAACAAGCCTTCTTTTCCTTTATTCTGTAACTCAATTAAAATTTTATTAAAATCATAAAAATAACACTGTTTTAAAAGTACCTACCACCTTGTTTGATCGTAGAGTGCGTGTATGCTTACATGCTTATGTTCCAATTTTTCCGAAGCGTCCTTCTGCACCCGCCTTTGGTGCAACACGGTGGTGTCAGTTTCCGCCTCGCTGCTCCATGACTCCGACTCGGTGATGCTGTTCACGTTCTGTACCATCGTTTCACGAAACGTTTTTTTATCTACTTGCGGCTCTACGGGCTGTTTGTGTTTAGCGTGCATATATTTCTGCAGCCTATCGTTCCTCGTCCTGAGCTCTGTGTCAGAACTGGTGACCGCGCGAGATCGCACGCTTACTTCATGAGATGTTGCTTTGCTGTCAACAGTCGATTTAAACGTATCTGACGTTTCTATCATGTCTTTCTTCATAAATAATTCTGATACAGCCTGCATTACGTTCTTAATAATTTTTGGTTGACTTTTTTGCTCAGTTTTCAAAATCATTGGTGATGTAAAACCATGCAGAGATTTCTTCGGCTCATTACATTCGCTCAGCGAAGTATCTTTTTGTGGAAAGTCTATAGTTAGGGCCATAGACTTATATATTTCCTTAATTAATTTATCAGTGTCCCTACTGTGATGTGCTTTCACTTGGTCAGTGTTAGTAGCAGTCGTTGTTGCTTGTTTCAGGACACCAGGTTTTATCTGAGAGCTGCGGTAACAACTGGAGCACATATTCCGCCCCGCCGAGGTCTGTATGAAAACTGGAAAGTTGTGGAAATATTTCAATCCTCCATGAGTGTTATAGCAGAACTGGTTGGGGCTTATCTGTCGCGAACATGATGTGACATAGGGAGCTATGTTCATAGCGTAAGGGCTGTACGTAATGCTATTCATCAAACTAGATGCCTGCATGTTGTTACGAGATGGCCCTTTTTGAACGACTGCGTCTTTTTGTGGTTTATTCTGAATAAGTTGACTTTTTGTTTGACTTGAGACTTTAACTTCTGCTAGAACAGATTGTAGGATACTTTTGATTTGATTTAACGTTACTTCTGTTTTATTATTATCAGCCGAGGACACCTCCGTGTTGCTCATTTCTGTTTGACATCCATGATTATCTATAATAGTGGTCAAACATTCGGCGTTTTTCTTGGGCACTGGAATCGCTCGTGACCTTTCTAATTTCTGGCGTATCTTCCTATTTTTTTTAGGATAGATATTTCTAAAGTCTATGCAACAGCTTCTTGATGTCTCAATGTTAATTGATCGCTCCCTTCTACACATTCTCCGCTTTGGCAATATTCTTGCAACTGGTTCTATTCTATTGAAAGTGGCGGGCATTTTTCGCCCATAGCTATCTAGTTTATCACTCATATCTCTTGTTTGTCTTTTGTGCCTCTGATCGGTGTAATCAGCTCGCGCATGATAGCGGTTGATCGTCGGTAGAATGAATGGCTGGTATCTATACTTAGTGCGGACACTTTCTGGCCAACATTTCATGTCAATATAAGGCTCGAGTTCTTTTTTTCTTGGCCTATCAGAGTCTTTTTTATTCTTTACCGGTTTTTCCTTTACCGGTACTAGGTCATATTGATCGGTGTTATAGAAAGCACTGCCAGTGTTTACCTGACGGACCATATAAGTTTGAAAAGTATTCTGTTTAACGCGGTCCTCGTCGATGTTTTGAAATGGGCCGTGGCAACACGAGCACACGTCGGATACAACATGGCAGTTGCCCTTGCAGCGTGACTGCACATCCCTGCAGATAGGCGATGAGAACTCAGTGTGTAGGGATACGTTATCTCCCAATATTTCAGGTTTGTATTGCCTGCTGACCATTGCAGCCAGATACGTACGAGTCATAGCGTCAAGTTCATCGTGTTTAGGCGCCTCTGCTGTTGAATTAGACTTAATGAACGGAGAACTAAAAGTTTGCGCGTAGTACACGCATGGTGAGCACTTTTTTTTATTTTTAAAAAGCTTTCTTTTCTTCTTAGGGCTGTTCTGTCGTTCGGATGTTTTAGGTGTATGGCTACAATGTTTCACGTCATAGGACTTGACTGGTTGGCTAGAGTCGCGCATATGGATCGGCGTAATAGGCTGGCCGCTGTAGTTATCCATGTTGTACGGCTTGGCAGTGTCGTTGTAGGAGTGGTCCATGTTGCTCGTCTTCGCTTCGCTGTAATGCTCCTTACTGTTTCGTGTATCTGGCTGGTCTGCGGCTTCGGATATGTTATTTCTCGAGATGTTTTCAGGTGACTTATTGGCTGGGTTAATGGCTGGGTTAATGGCTGGAAACACAAACGGGACGTTAGAGCTTCCTGTTTTCCGAACATACCGGTACACCCCGCACAGTGATCGAAATCTGAATTTACGATCACTGGGCCGTAGAACTGCTTACCTGATTTGATTTTCGAAAATTTGTTGAATTTAATAACTTTGTTAGAACTCTCTCGGTTCTCCGCTGGTTGTGTTTGTAAAGCGGCGTTAGCGTCTTCCAGTTCTTTTTCTAAATTGATTATTTTTTGTTGCAAGTCTGTCACGTCTATCGGTATACAGGATATAATTTTAACTTCAGTTTGCGATGGTGTGTTGCCTAAAACATAAACGAATATCTTTAGTAGGTACTTACCTGAAAACTGTTGAATAAAAAAAAACTGTCTTCTGCTATGGGTCCCATTGTTATAGTGTCTTCAGTTTAGTGATCAAATGTAAGAAGGCTATCATATAATTGTTACTGTTCTATTTTAGGCAATTACCGCGACCTGCTGGAAATCTAATAGCAGGTTTTGCAGTTCACTTGTTAGTAAATCTTAGCAAAGACAACAGAGGTGCCTACAGACAGACATTCAAGCGGGTAGGTATCAGTAATATTATGATAACCCCCTGTGCGTCAGTATGGCTGGTTGTCTGTATCGGCTGGCGTGTCTGGTGACCAAAAATTACTACCTATTTGCTACCAATTGCTACCTAACTTGGAAACAAAATAAAGGGACTTCAAAATGACTAGCCATTCTGATATCAGGATGGCTGGTCAACTCTCCGTTTGTGTAAACTGTTCAACTTCGTGTTATTATTTTAACTTGAATAATTGCTACCTGATTGCTAGCCTCACGTCTTTCAATGTCCACCTTGTAGCTTTAACGAGTAAAAAGTTGTGATCATTTGAAATTTTTACAGGGAATGGATTAAGGTTATTGAATAAACGATAATAATTTACAACGATTACAACAAAGTTTCTTTTTATTGGAATACACCGACCCATTATGTTAATTGAACATATAAATGTATACATACCTATAGGTTGTTGTTGGAAAAAGAAACATTCAAGTTTTTTTTTTAAGTTCTGTAACTTTCATAATGAAACGGTGCGAGATATTGATTTATCATAGACTAGCTGTGTTCCGTGTGGGTTTTCAGAGTTTAACGTGTTCATACAATAAAACAATCAAACTCCTTACCTTTTTTATTATTGGTATAGATGGAACAGTTTTAAAGTAATGATTAATTATTTTACTTTTACAATAATTTTACAAAAAAAATTGGTTATTGTAGATGTTAAATCAGCATTTTACTTAACAAATAAATAACCTCTATTTGGGTACATAAAGGTATTAGTAATAATCAGTGAGTTTTTTTTTGCGTACAATATGCAATGAGAAATCATTTTTCCGCAACTTTTTTTTATTTTTGTATTTTGATCATCTTAGCACTCCCATACCGAACCTCGTTTGCATTGAGCTTTATAATGGCCAATATTTTCGCTACTTTGGGGTGGAACGTACTCAATTATTGAAAGTAACTGATAATCGGTAGTAGGTATTCAAAGTAAGACAAGAAGGCACATCGTTAATGAAAATATATTCGTTTGAATTAAATTCAAAGGCAATAATGTCACGTATGGTAAAGGTAAATGATTTTACGCCATTATAATCAATTCTACTACATCGCATCATAAATTGTTAGTTGTTAATTAGTTCATCAGTAGCTTCTTGTAACTAATTAATTGCCCTAAGGATGTCCACATTCAGAACTGGTACCTTCCTAGTCACTTTGTTGATTGGACAATCAGTATTGGAACAGGATTCAGCTTCATCTGCACTATATATACAGTCAAATAATATATGTTCAAACAAATTGTTAATATTGCAATCACAATTGATTTTAACTGTTGAACCACAATCTTTTGTTAGGAAATAATTTTGTGCTATTTCGGATCGAATTCTATATACTTCTTCAGTGTTTTTATTATCTGAAATACTTCTAAGAAATCGGCAAAATATGAGCTTTCTATTTAGAATTAAACGATTTACATTATACCCATCGATATATGCAATAGCCAAAGCTTGACCTACAGAATCTATAGCACAAGTATATTTTATTATAATCCTAGCATTACCAATTTGTAATCTACTTCCATTCGATAACAGTAAAACCTTTACATTTAAGTTTCGCGTCAATCGTGCGTGTTTACATTTTTATTTTTCACATTTGAATTCGAATCTAAACGGTTATAGATTCGATAAACAATATTCCAAATATTATAAACAACATGAAAAGGTCCAGATCTTAGCTTAATTTACTAATACAGGACCAACACAACACGTTATTTTTGTTACTACTATTACTACTACTAAATTTGTATTCGAAATTGACGATCATTTTATTTTTTTTAATTATTGTGATGTGTGAAAGCGATTATTCCAATCGATTATTTTTTTGTAAATTTCGATCAACTCGAGTAATTAAATTAGGTAATTTAAGAAATCGATAGATAGAAATTAAAATAATTTTGTTTTAAGCGTAAAATACAATAAATATTTTTTAAGCTTTTATTCATCTATAAAGTTTTTCTTATATTATAGGTACTATAACCCAACAACAAACAGAACAGACTGATCTATGTCTAAATTCGCGCCGATTTCTTTTCCATATCAAAATTTAAATTAGAAATGCACTCGCTGTTCAAATTTATATTGTATTTAAATTTACTAGATAATTTAATGTGTTTTTACTAGTTTTTATTATAAGCTCTATCTTTCGAGGTTCTCCTTAGGCGGTTGGATCAAGGGCCTGATTCAGAAGGCAGTACTAGTTTTTATTATAAGCTTTTTAATATTATTATCTCCTTTATTCATTTGTAAACTTATTTTAAATATTTTTAAACATTTCTTAAAAAAAACAAATACAAAAAAATTAAAAATATAAAAAATAGTGGTAGCGGGAGCAGGGTCCAAGCTACCGGTGGTTAGGGCTCCAGAGACAGGAACCTCCTCACAATACGAGCCGTATCGAGGAGTACTGCCTTCTGAATCAGGCCCTTGATCCAACCGCCTAAGGAGAGCCTCGAAAGATGGTCGTCGAGGCTCTTGGCTATAAGGCCATTGGCCGTCACGACGATCGGCACAACGATAGCCGAGTTTACATTCCACATGTCGACAACCTCGTGTGCCAAGTCGAGATATTTTATTTGTTTCTCTTTCTCAGCTTTCACGAGGATCTCGTCATGCGGGATGGTAACATCGACTATCATTACGCGGCGCGCTGATCGGTCTATCACTACTATGTTAGGCTTATTGGCGACAATAGTCCTGTCAGTAATGATAAGACTGATCCCAGTACAGCGTGACATGGTCTTTCTCGAGAACTGGGTCGGGCACATACTTGTAGTACGGTACCTCAGATTCCACAAGTTTATATTTCAAGGCAAGTTGCTGGTGAATAATCCTGGCTACTTGGTTTTGCCTGTGCAAGTACTCGCCGTTAGCCAGACGAGAACAACCAGAAATAATATGTCTGATGGACTCACCCGGACGGTGGCATGCCCGACACACGTCAACCGTCCCGTCCTTCATAATATATTTCCGGTAGTTGTTCGTCAACATAACTTCGTCCATAATCGCACAGACAAAACCTTCAGTTTCTCCAAAGAGGTCGCCGAAACGTAACCAGGACACGGACGCTAGAAAATCTACATCGGGCCCCATGAAGAGCTCGGTAGAAGCGCCCGTGAAGCTCCTTGCCTTGCCGTACTTCCTTGCGGTCATCGGTAGTAAGTACTTCAGGTTTGCGCCAGTTCTCTTTAGCCATGGACAGCGGGGTGAGTCCCTTGTCCACTGCGACCACATCTCGGTGCATACCCACCTTGACTTTTAAAAAATATTCTCTGAGACTGCACATCTCGCGGTTGTGAAGGGACTTCGCGTTTAAAAACCCTCGACTTGCTTCATGTCAGTTACGTTAATGCCTAACGCTTCCGACATACCCAAATACTTATAGCTTTCGGATGAGGAAAGGGATCTCAGGTGTATGGAATCCGAGAGCTGAATTCCTTCGGATTCCATAATCTCCCCTCGCTTTACATACATGACTGCACATTTATCCACACCAAATTCCATCCTGATGGCGCTACTGAAAGTTTCAGTTACTTTCAGTAGCTCCATCAGTCGCAATTTGTTGGGGGCAAAGTGTTTCAGATCATCCATGTAAAGAAGGTGAGATTTGACCTGACCACCTCTCCTCAGCCGATAGCCTAGACCTGAATCCTCCAGCAATGTGCTCAGAGGATTCAGGGCTAGACAGAACCAAAGTGGGCTCAGACTGTCGCCCTGGAATATTCCCCGTTTAATCCATACAGGCTCATCGTTCCCCTGGATCTGTCGGACATCCTGGATATCGAAGGACCGTCCTCCATTGCCCCATACACGACTCAAGGAAGGCGCGTAGAGTTAGTTATTATCTTATACAACTCCAGCACCCTCATGAGCCATGTATGGGGCACCGAGTCGTAGGCTTTCTTATAATCTATCCAGCATGTAGACAGATCCTTACGGGATCGACGAACCTGTTGGCTAATGGCCATGTCGATGAGGAGTAACTCCTTAGTGCCGCGGGACCCATTCCTACATCCATTTTGAGAGGCAGACATAATGGAGTTTTTGTCAATGTGTGTATTAATTTTCACTCTCAAAATGGATGTAATAAGTTTATAGACCGTCGACAAACACGTGATCGGTCTATGATTTTTGGGTTCCGCGGGACTACCTGACTTATGGAGCAGGTGGGTAACGCCTGTTGTTAAAAACTGCGGTAGGGACCCAGACTCTAAGGATGACTGGAATTGGGATGCCAGGCAAGTGTGTCAACTACTAAGCCATTTGAGCCAGAAGTTGTGCAGTCCGTCCGGTCCCGGTGATTTCCAAGTCGGTAACGGACGAACTGCTCTGGCTACATCTAAAGGTGTTATCAAAATTGGCTCCATTTCTGGGATAGGTTCACACACTTGCTCGACATCACGCATCCAGTCAGCCTCAGTATGACAGACGGGCACCGACCAGATGCTGCGCCAGAAAGAACTCGTAGCAGCATCATCCGGGCGGCACACGTCTGTCATATTCTGCTCAGGTCGCTCCCAAGCTCTGTATACCCAACTCTCATCGCTCTGGAACATGCGATTCTGTGAGTATCGATCAACCCGCCGCTTATACCTCCGAATACGGTTCGCCCATGCATAAACTTTCTGCTTCAGGAAGTCGATGCGCTCTGTGACACGGGACATGTATTCTTGAGGACTGATTCCAGTCCCCGAGAATGCCCGCCTCACAAAACGCATCACTCTAGGACGAGTATTGCCCTCCCTGAAGCAGTGTAGTTTGCCGATGAGTACCCTGGCCCCGTCGATGCGGCACTCGATCCTGCGCTGCCAGGCTGGTACGGCTGGTTTTGGTCGAGTAGCTACGTCACAATTTGGGAACTTGACATTAGCTAAACGACATGCCGCAACAGCCCCACAGTACAGGATCGAGTGTGTATCAACGAGGTTCTCGCTGCTCTCGAATAAATTCTTGAGTTGCGAGTCCAAGGCACACACCAGCGCCCTATTTTTATTATGCATGGGTAACCGTGGTAATCGGGGCCTAAGTTCGGTAGGAGCAGAACGATACTCGCGAAGCGCATCTTCCAAAGCGCTCCTCAATCGGTCGTTGCACTGGCTACTTACCACAGCAACCCTATCTCATCTTCCTCTACAACAGCTGGGTTGAACCGCGGCGGGGTTACGTCAATAACTGACGCTTGCACCGCGGTTTGTGCCGGAGTAAAGACAATACGGTTGCTCAGTACCTCTGAGCGCAGCCTATCAAGTACGGCGTCGTCCAACATGTGATTGCGTTGGATGACCCGCACTTGATCAGACAGTCGTTGGGCCGAGACGTTGACGGTTGGTTCAAGTACCTGGAACAGAGACAGCATCCCAATACGGTACGCAGTGAGGTTAGTTCCCCCCTCTGTAGACCTACTATGCGCGCATGACGTTCTCGTTAATGGAATGAGTCCATCTCATGCGCTGCACACAACCACCGGCAGCGGGGACCCGGCTCGGGGCCGGATGGCCCCTAAGTCCCAAGCTTCTCGGTGGCCGGCCTCTCCCCTGCCGACGTACAGGTGTTGGCGACGTCGGCGGAGAGAAATACTCGTCTCTCGAGCTCGACGCAACTGCCACTGCCGGTGACACAGGTGATCCGGGGTCCGGCGGCGGCGAGGCGGAGCTGAGCGACGAGTCCGGGGTTGTAAGGCGTGCGCGTCGGTAGGCAGCTCTCGTAATCATTTTTCGGTTATCATCTTGTATCTTATATGTAATTTTCAGTATTTGACATTTTTGACGACGTCGTTGACAGGCGTCATTTTTTCATCAACTATTTAAAGGAGAATGAGTAATGATGGGCCCACCTCTCAATAGGAATAAGACACTCATAAATGAATAGGTATGTTTATGTAGAATAAAACTTATTATTACGACTAAGGTCAAAAGTCAGTACTTTCGGAGTTATACTACTTATTATACTGCCATAAAAGTGATCGTAGTTTACTTCGTTATAAGATAAACTTTACTATGCCCAGACTCAAAACGGACGGCACCTTTCTGCTTGCTCTTGCTCCTTACCTGCGCCCCCCACCCTACCCGCTCCGCCCGCCGTTTGCCCAGGCGCATTTGCAAATGGCGACCAACGGCCAGTGACGCGCTAGCGCTAGTCGTCCCTAGAGTGTTTTGTGTTTTGCGTTGAACGATCGTTATCTGTTTTATGTACTTTTTGACCCGGCTATTCCTTGGACACTGATTGTTGTGGTTTTTATTGTTGACCCCAGCTTTGTTTAACGGACTACTCAACTGCATATCGATTGGAATTGTGGAAAATGGAACAACATCGTAACTGTGTTGTGTGCATACGTGGATTATATCACAATAGATATCAGCGTCATATTTTGACTGAAGATCTTCCGCAAATACGACCTGAGGTTGCAAGACTTGTACAACAAAATGCATTATTAGAGGTTAGTAATAAGGTTTCTACCTATACATTTATATATATATATATAGATATACCTATAAGTGTGAGCGAGAGATCTGATAAAAATGATTTATGCCTCAGTTCGCACGTTTATATTGGCTCAACTATAGACAATAATAGAGAGAATATTTGACGAGACGCAAAGTAGAATTTAAGGCCCAGGCCCGTAACCACAAGTCCATCATGACTAACAAAACGTGTACTCTCATTAAGACCATAATATATCGATACAGAACGTACAGGTAGCTTTTATACTTTCAGGTTGAATTCAACAATACGCGAGCTGTATGTCATCGATGTTGGCAGAGAATCCATGTTGAGCTTGCCGCTCAGCCAGCTCCTGCCGTTCAGCCGGAACCTGCCATTCAGCCGGAACCTGCCGTTCAGATAGAACCCGCCGCTGAGCCAGACTCTGTCATACATATGAATCAATATTTTAGAGCACCAAATACTGCTAGACATTGTATATTCAATAATTGTTTTAATGGAGACCGTCATCGTATTCCAGAGACGATAAAAACATTTTTACTTTGCGAATATAAACTGTACGTACCTGAACATGCCCGTATTTGCCAACATCATCTTCGAGGAAATGATTGGGATACTTTATTGGATTTTTGTAATGTTTCCCATGATTTTGATGCAGATCAAATGACAGCACTTTGTGATACTCTAATAAGAGCTGCCCGGCGGCCACATAGATTAGACTTTGAAAATGCAAATGGTCTAAATAATGATGAAATGCATTTTTGGACTGGCCGTGATAGAAATCAATTTCAATTGATTTTAGAACAGACTCCATCATTGGTTGAAAGATGCAATCGGCCAAAAACAGCCTTAGGTATATATTTATGTAAGCTGAGAACGGGAGAACCAAACGAAAGGTTGGCAACTCTTTTCGCTATGACACGACGCACACTCGAAAAATTGTTGAAGATTGCACGGGAATGTCTTTCAAACGAGTATGTTTCCCAACACCTAGGCATGGACCATATTTCAAGAAATGATGTGATACAGAGAAACTTATGTCTTCCAAGGGGAATATTCGGTAATGAACAAAATACAAAGGCTATCCTAATATGTGACGGAACATATATCTACATACAGAAGAGTTCTAACTTCCTCTTCCAAAGGCAATCATATAGTTTACATAAATTCAGAAATCTTTTAAAGCCCTTCATCATTGTCAGCACAGATGGATACATTTTGGATGTTTGGGGACCGTATGCAGCAACCGAATCGGACGCTACAATTATGAGCAATGCCGTGAAAAAAGTGGATCATCCGTTACATTGGTTTTTAGAAGAGAATGATGTCTTCATATTGGACAGAGGCTTTCGGGACTGTATAGGAGACCTACAATCATGTGGTTATGAAACGCATATGCCACCATCCAAAGATCTACGGGCAACTCAACTAACCACCATCCAAGCTAATAAATCGCGGTTGGTGACTATATGCCGTTGGGTGGTAGAAGTTGTCAATGGTCGCTTCAAGCGTGATTTTAAGCTTCTGCGCCAAAGTTATTTTAATAAAACCGTACACAATATGATTACTGATTTTAAAATTGCATCTTCAATTATAAATCATTTTCATATGCCTATAGAAGACCACAGAGAAGCCAATGTTTTTCTGAATTTGATAAACCAAAGGCTCGAAGTCGACAACCTTTTATATAACTACGTGGAAGGGAATAATTTGAACAGACGCAGAGTCAATTTTGAACGAATGGATGCAAATCTAGAAGTTCGGGATTTTCCCCAATTAACAGAAGACGACATCATGTTTCTTGCTTTGGGTTCCTACCACATGAAGTTAGCAAAGTCATATTGCAGTGAACATCTTCGAGACGGTTTATACGTTATAGAAATATACAGACAAAACGATTTACATGATTTAATAGAATATAATATACCAGCAGAGAATGTGTGGTTGCTGCGTGGTAGGATACAGTCACGCCACGTAAGAGCACGAATATACTATTGCTATATATTAATTGATCGAAACCAAGTTGGAAGAAACGCGATATCACAATATTATTGCTCTTGCTTGACCGGACGGCGAACTGTAGGAAGTTGCGCTCACACTATTTCTTTGATTTGGTACCTAGGAGTTGGGAGACATCAACCATTCGTGGCCCCCGCGGGTTTTTTTAAATGATGTAATTGTCGTTGATGTCCAAGACGAATAATAAATCTCTTTTGTTTTAAAGTGTACTTATTATTACTATTTTACCTTATAAGTATCCATAAAGAATATGTTAGACTGAGACGACTTTAAGATGTCGTATCTCCGAAAGTACTAACATTTGACCATAGTTATATTAGTAACTAATGTTCCACTTAAAAAGCCCTATCCAACGGTATATCAGATGTTACTATTGAAGGGTGGGCCCAGACTCCATACATTCATTTCCCATTGTCCTTTCGTTTTGGTTTCCAAATTTCTGTTTTTATATTCTGGTATTTCCTTTGTTAGTCTAAGAACTATTATAATACTTTTGTATTAAAACCAATATTTATATTAAAAATAAAATTGTTCGATGATGTAACCGGTGATTGACGTACGGGGTTGCCAGTTTATTATTATTATTTCCTTTATTTATTTTCTTACACACTAATTACATTTTTAAATATTTCTTAACAAAATCCATATAAAAAACATTTAAAAATATAAAAAAAGTAGCCCACCGGTATCGGGAACAGGGTCCAAGCTACCGGTGGTCAGGGCTCCAGAGAGAGGAACCTCCTAACAATATACGAGCCGTGTCCAGAAGTACCGCTTTCTGAATCAAGTCCTTGATCCAGCTGCCTAACGAGAGCCTCCTCAGGTATTGGTCGAGGCTCTTGGCAATTAAGCCATGGGCTGAGACGACTGCCGGTACAATGATCGCCGAGTCCACATCCCACATGTCGACAACCTCGTGAGCCAAGTAAAGATACTTGATTTTCTTATTTTTCTCGGCTTTCACGAGGTTCTCATCATGCGGGAGCGTTATGTCAACAATCATTGCGCGCCGCTCTGATCGATCCACCACCACTATATCAGGCTTATTGGCTACAATAGTCCTGTCAGTGATGATGGATTGATCCCAGTACAATGTGATACTGCCATTTTCGAGAACTGGGTCGGGCACATACTTATAGTACGGAACTTCCGATTCCACAAGGTTGTATTTTAGAGCAAGTTGCTGATGGATAATCCTGGCTACAAGGTTGTGTCTATGCAAGTACTCTCCATTAGCCAGACGAGAACACCCGGAGATAATGTGACGGATTGATTCGCCTGGACGGTGGCATGCCCGACATATGTCAACCGTACCGTCCTTCACAATAAATCTCCGGTACTTATTCGTCATCATAACTTCATCCATAATTGCACAGACAAAACCTTCGGTTTCTCCGAAGAGGTCCCCGGAACGTAGCCAGGCTACGGACGCTGATAGGTCTACATCGGGCCCATGCAGGGCCCGGAAAAAGCGTCCGTGAAGCTCCTTACTCTGCCATACCTCCATACGGTCGTTAGTGTCAAGCACTACAGGTTGGCGCCAGTTCTCTTTAGCCAAGGAGACGGGGTAAGGCCCTTGTCCACCGCGACCACATCTCGATGCATCTCCACGTCGGTTTCAAGGAAATATTCCCTGAGACTGCATATCTCGCGATTGTGGAGAGTCTTAGCGTTTAAAAAGCCTCGACCCCCACTCTTCCGCGGGATATACAGTCTCATAACAGAAGAACGCGGGTGATGCATTCGATATGCCATCAACAATGTACGGACCCTCCTATCCAGAGCGTCGAGTTCTGTTTCGAGTCCATTTGAGTATGCCGAAAGAGTACATCAGAACCGGCATGACCCAACCGTTGAAGGCACGTACCTTATTGCCGCCTGATAAAAGACTATTAAATACTTTTTTCAGGCGGCCAAAGAAGCGCTCCTTCAACGATTGCTTCATGTCAGCAACATTGATGCCCAGCGCTTCCGACATACCCAAATAGTTATAGGTTTCGGTTGCTGAGAGGGATCTAAGATTTATGGAATCCGAGAGCTGGGTTCCCACAGATTCCACAATCTCACCTCGCTTTACATGCATGACCGCACATTTGTCCACACCAAATTCCATCCTGATGGCGCTACTGAAAGTTTCAGTTACCTTCAGTAGCTCCATCAGTTGCAAATCGTTGGGGGCAAAGAGTTTCAGGTCATCCGTGTAAAGGAGGTGAGATATAACTTGACCACCTCTCCTCAACCGATAGCCTAGACCTGAATCCTCCAGCAGCGTGCTAAGAGGATTCAAGGCTAAGCAGAACCAAAGTGTACTCAAACTATCGCCCTGAAATATGCCTCGCTCTATCCTTATCGGCTCGTTATTCCTCTGAATTTGTCGACATCCTGGATAGCGAAGGACTGTCCTCCATTGCCCCATACATGACATCAGGAAGGTGCGCAGAGTTGCATCAACTTTATACAACTCTAGCACCCTCATGAGCCATGTATGTGGCACCGAGTCATAGGCCTTCTTAAGTCTATCCAACATTGGAAGACAGGTAATCGGTCTATAATTTTTGGGCTCCGCAGTACTACTGGATTTATGGAGCAGGTGGGTTATACCTGTAGTCAGGAACTCTGGCAGCGACCCTGACTCTAAGGCTGACTGGAACAGGATCGCCAGGCGAGCTTGCGACCTTGTCAACCATTTAATCCAGAAGTTGCGCAACCCATCCGGCCCTGGAGATTTCCAGTTAGGCAACGGACTGCACGAACTACTTCTTGGGATTCACTCTCGGTATGGCTAACAGGCACCGACCAGATTGCTGCGCCAGAACGAACACATGGTATCATCATCCAGCAGGCGCGTGTCAGCCACACCTTGGTCCGGTCGCTCCCAAGCCCTATAAACCCACCTTTCATCTCTTTGGAATGTGCGATTCTGTGAGTATCGATCAACCCGCCGCTTATACCTCCGAATACGGTTCGCCCATGCATAAACTTTCTGCTTCAGGAAGTCGATGCGCTCTGTGATACGGGACATGTAGTCTCGAGGACTGTTATCAGTCCCCGAGAACGCCTGCCTCACAAAACGCATCACTCTTGGACGAGTATTGCCCTCCCTGAAGCAGATCAGTTTGCCGATGAGTGCTCTGGCCCCACCAATACGTGGTTCAATCCTGTACTGCCATGGCGGTACGGCTGGTTTAGGTCGTGTAGCTCTGTCATCAAAAAATTTGACATGAGCTACACGACATGCCGCTACAGCCGCACAATACAGGATTGAGTGAGCATCGGTGAGGTCTTCGCAGTTATCAAAATAGTTTGACAACTGCGAATCCAGTACAGCCACCAGCGCCCTATTTTTGTTATGCATGGGCAAACGAGGTATGCGTGGTCTAAGGTCGGGTTGCATGAACCGATATTCTCGAATCGCACCCTCCAAAGCACTCCTCATTTCCTCATTGCACTGGGTACTTACATTAGTAACCATGTCATTACTCACGTCGTTATCGCGATTTGGTATTATGGTAGACTGTGGTGGAACCACACCTGATCCGATAGTCGTTGTGCCGACACGTTGACAGCTGGCTCAAGCACCTGAAACAGAGAGAGCATCCGAACACGGTACGCGGTCAGGTTGTTTCCTCCCTCTGTAGCCCCATAGTATGCGCGCATGACATTTGCATTGATGGATTGCGTCCATCGCATGCGCTGCACACTCCCACCGGGAGCTGGGACCCTATCAGAGGCCGGTGGGCCTCGAGGTCCTAAACCGTACGGCGGCCGACGCCCTCCCCGCCGACGAACAGGTGGTGGCGTGGGCGGAGAGAAATACTCGTCGCTCGAGCTCGACGCAACTGCCACGGCCGGTGTCACAGCACTCACGACGGGGCTGGATTCCGGCGGCGGCGAGGCGGAGCTGAGCGACGGGTCCGGAGGCGATAGGCGTGTGCGTTTTGCTGCTGCTCTGGTCAACATTTTCTTGATTTCATATGTGTTTTTCAGATTTTATGTAGTGACATATGTCATTATTATTCAATTTTTTTTCTTATAAGTTTTATTTTATAAATTGGCTTCATTGTACTATTACTCTAGTAAAAAATTGAGAAATTATAGTATATAAAAAGGGAGATTAGTTTCAAAACTGCTTAAAAATAATTATTTGACGAAAATAAAATTGAAAGAAATTACAAGAAGTCTGTTGACGTTTAGTGTTGCCAGCTTGTTATTTTTATTATTATTAACTTGCCTTGTTAGTTTGTTAGGATCTATTATTGGTCTTCAATCTTGCAACTGAATTTCAAACCAGTTCCCCCATCCGATTGAACTGAAATTTTGCACCCACCATTTGTTCTGATGACAATACATTTTAACAGACATTACTTAATCCAGCAGCTAGGATCGTCTCTTCACGAGGGATCTCAACGGACACAAAACTTCATATTCGCGTTCAATTTTGATAGATAAAGATGATTTCTATCATGCTCTCACCCTACAATCTGGTTCGTCTCCTGACGAGGGAACTCCTCAACGGTCAATAGCATGGCTACAAAAATTTGCAGACACGTTGATTTGATGGATTAACATGATTTCTATCATGACCTCATCCTGCACCCAGGGTCGTCTCCTCTAGAGGGAACTCATCAATGGTTAGTTAGTTATCAGAAATGATTACGACAAAACTAAAAAATTTTAAATAAAATTATTAAAAAAAAAATCTTTAAAAAAATAAGCTTTTTTAAAAATGCGTTTAAAAGAAGAAAATAAACCTTGGATTAAATAAAACCGAATAAGAATTGTTTCAGTAGGTGTACCTATTCCAATAAAAAGAAACGTTGTAATCGTTTTAAATAATATTATTCAATAACCTTAATCAATTCCCTGTAAAAAAATCAAATGATCACAACTTTTTACTCGGTATGGGCATTACATGGCTCAAATCCCAAAAACAGCGTATGTTCAAAGAAATTTGTTGATGAATCCCTTCGTGCGTTTTCCGTGTAAAAAATATATGTTATAGTTAAGGTCATCACAAATAAATTGTATTGTTTAAAATTTTAATAAACCTTCTCAATTTTTTTGGTTAATCGTAGAAAATAGGTCCTTTTCAACCTTAATTGTAAATTATCTCTGTAACGGCTGAATAGATCGGCATGAATTTTGTAACAACAAATACGTAATGATATACTTAACAATCTGTATTGTTTTTTTTTCTGTTATTTCTTTTAATATTTTTAAATAATAAATAAAAACCGAAATTTTGCGAAATGTGCGGGGCAAGTCAACAAAAACCAGTACAGGGATCAAATCATCAAGGTCATCGAGCAATGTAATGCCCTTAAAGCTACAAGGTGAACATTGAAAGACGTGAGGGTACAATCAGGTAGCAATTATTCAAGTAAAAACAAATAACGCGAATTTAGGTAGCAATTAATTGACTATAGGTAGTAAAAGGTAGCAAATAGGTAGCGCAATTTTGGTCACCAGCCTGACGCGAGCCGATACAGGCAGTCAGCTATACTGACGCACACCAAAAAATGTAGGTGGTGCAAAAAGTTATGTTGGCGCGTGCCCCCCACCCCTTCAAAACAAAATAAAAACCGTTGAGGTCACCATAATCTGTAGAACAACCGTGAAGTGGCGCATTTTAAGATTTGCCGCCCGACATTTTGTCGAGAGCGAACGAAGCGAGCTCGTATATTTTTCAACCCGCCTCGGTTATTTATGTTGTATTGTTTTACCATTCAGTCAGATGGTGTTCAAAGTACCTACCAGAATAATTCAAATCGTTTAGGATGCAAGAGCGAGCTAAGTGAGCTAGAAAATTGTAACCTCCACGAGATGTTACATTTTCTTGATATCATTTAAACAGATAATATTAAAGTCAATTAGTCAAATTATGCAGAAATGTTTTAGTTAGATGGACGCAACAACAGACTCTACGTTACTTGTGCGAGAGAAGCGAGCTTGAAGAAGATTGAAGATTTTCTTGTAATCGTTCGAACGATTTCGGACGTTTTCGGCGCCCCTCCGACAGCGTCCAGTGTGACCGCACCGCTCGCACCGGCCCGCCCTAGGGCCGCCTGGGTGGGCGTGAAATGTGAAAGTAGATACATACTTTACCTAAATTAAAAGCGATCCTTTTCAGAAAGTTCTCGATGCCCTTGAAGCGTTTCTTAAACAATGTTGAAGAGAACTGTTCTGTGCTCATGTTGCCAGTACGCTGCAAGTTGTTTTTTTTCGTTGAGACAGAGTGGTGCACAACGAACATTTGTAAAACCGATATGAGACTTCTTTTTTCGTTAAGTTTTGCCTTTCAATCGGTATCTTTCTTTGAAAGTGAAAAGTAGACAAAATGTATTAAAAGTCAAAAACAATATCATTAGTGATCCAACGATGTTGAATTTCGGCACTAAGTCTTTCACTAGCTTACCGAATATTCGAAAAATAAATTAAATTAGCAGATAAACGTTCAATCTTCAATCCTTTGTAATGTTATCGGTGTCATGTGAACATAGAATGAAACAGAACGTAACAGTCCTAGTGAAGCGGCGGAAGTCTAAATTATTGGACCGCTTCAATTATGAATTCGTTTTTTACTTTTGATTAATTTTGTGTTCGTACGTTTCACATTAAGTGATAGATGCTGCATAAAAGGCGACAACTAACAGAAAATAAAGCGTCTGATATCGGTTTAAGGGACATGGCGATAAATGGTTGCAATGGTTGTCTAATAGTCAGACAAGGCTTATAACAGCCGTCGGGTCTAAGCAAAAAGCCAACGTCGACTTACCTCCGGAAAAGGGCAGGCTCAATCCACCTGTAACCTGATAAAGGGTGGCGTTTCAACAAATAATTTCATTTTGAGCAGTTCCGGATGTAATGTAAAAATAAAACTTAAAACTAAGTTAGAAGAGTCAGCAATCTCGGCCGCTCACATTTGGTTCTTTGACGTTTAGTCAATGGACGTTGGTGCATTCTATATTGTAAATGTTTGGTTTGAATTCAACAAGAATTTTATCGGCCAGTTTTACTGTCAAAAATATATTTTGAGGTTTTTTTCTGTTAGCTAAAGGAACAAATAATTTAGTCGAAACAAGTAAGAAAGGCTGGTCCAGACGGCCAGTAGCCTCGTGAAGTCGCCACACGAGGGAAATCCTCGGAGAAAGTCATAAACCTTGATTTCCTCAAGGGTCATATATATATTTATAAAAGGGTATCAAGGGTATCCTATTTTCTCCTATAATATTTATCTTCTTCGTCTTGAGAAATGATCATAGCATGCCAGTAATACTGAACCGGCTCGTGTTTTAATCAGGTCTCTAAATGAAATTAATTTCAGACTTTTTTTATCCTTCCTTCAGGATACCTCGATACTTCTGTAAGTATGGAAGTAACAAAGAGATTTTTGACTTAATATTTGAATGTATTTGGGAAGTAATGACTAAATTCCACAACAAGCGTTATTAAGCAAGATGTTGGATGATTTCACTCAGCGTGATTTACATCGGAATAAATTGACGTAACTTGAATGTAATGTAAAAACTGTATCGGTTACTTCTAGGCAAGCGTGATCCACGCTAGGCCGCATTATCGCACGCACATACCGCAAGCAGTGACCAAATGCAAGCCCATTTAGTGTAAAAAAAACTCGCACAAAATCGCCGCGCCACCCAGCAACGGCCGTCGAGGTTTCTGTGCTCTCGTTCGGTAAGTTTTTTAATGTTAGCCTGTTCTTTCCCACTGCTGGGCAAAAGCCTCGCCCACACCTTGCCAATCTTTTTTTTGCTTTCTACGGCCAGTAAGTATAGAAATAAAACTAATAAAATCCTTTTTTACTAATATTCTTACAACAAAGGAAAAACACAATAATTTTCACCGACTTCACGCATGCACAATTACAAAAACATCCGTGGTCTAAGATTTTTTACGTTCGGTTCGCCGTAACTCGACTTGTCTTTCCCCAACAACGTCCGTACTATGAGGTTCCTCGGAGAGAAAGGATTCCTCTTGTAAAACATTTTCTTTAGCATCACATTCCTTAACTTTAGATCAGTTTCAGCTAAATCCCTCTCAGTCTTCCAAGAGAACTTCGTGGGATCAGCGTCCAGCTTGCCGTGTTCTGCCATGGCTTTAGCTTGCAGTTTCTTCCAGTTAAACAACGGCTTCATCATCGGTTTCGGTGGCGGCTTGCTTTGTGACGCCTGTGTCTGCGTGGAGCAAGTGTTATGGTAATTGACACTGTCTTCAGCTGGTGCTTGAATCTTCTTTTTGATCTTACGGAAGATCGACATCTTTCTTTCGCTCTGAGTGGCAGTACTTTTCACTTCTATTTCCTTCAAACAGAGAGGAACTTGTGGCTGTTGCACAGGCTTGTAGGGATTATCATAGGCGGCGGTGTGAAGCGGTGGAGCTGTAGGTCGCTGTTTAGAAGAGAAGGGAGGTGCACTGGCTTGTTCTTGCATCCTCGAGTGCTGCGCTCTCGGCGGCGCATACAAGTCGTGCAGCGGCGGCGGTTGCGCGTAGTCCGGTAAGCCAGGGTTGTATGGAGGATTGTATGGTGGGTTGTATGCTGGATTGTAATCTGGTTGATATTCGTTAGGTCTTGGATAGTTTGACGGCATAGGCGGAGGCCGATAGTACTCTTGTCCATGCATCATATAATTCGTTATCTCTTGTCCGTATGGTCTTTCTCTGTACGATGCTTTTGGTGACCTTGGTTTCACTTCTACATCAATAGCACTTTCACTTTCGCTAAGTTCTTCAATAACATCTTTTTTCTTCTTCTTTAAAAGGCCAATAGACCGCAGAACATTTGAAAACGCATTCCGTTTAGACTAAAAAAATAAAAGGGAATTATTTTTAATTCTTCAGAAGGCAGATAGGTAATCTCTGTAAAAAGATTTAGTACCTACCTAACGAATGAGGTTAAAATAGGAATAAAATTGTTAAGGCTCATACAGACGAGTGGCACTTTGCCAACAGCAGACACCACTGCAGCCGGCGGCACCTGTCGCCCCGTTGGTGGCATCCGGCAAATCGTCGTTGGCTGCCGTCGACCTGGGGCGATGCTTGCAGTTGAGTCGTACCGCGTAAATCTATAGCAGTCGTGGTCGGCTCCTTTATCCGGCTGCAGTGGTATCTGCCGTTGGCAAAGTGCCACTCGTCTGTATGAGACCTTAGTTCTTACCTTATCCTCAGTAGTCGTTGTTTCAATTCCAGTTTCAGATACAGACTGTGTAACTTGTAAACTTAGCTTCTCTAAAACAGTATCTGAATAACTAGCGTTGGTTCCGCTTATATATGGTTCAGAACTTATTCGGGATCCTATCGCTTCACAACTTTTTGAATAACACTTGAGTGGAGGTGTTCCCACTTTGGCATCATGTTTAGAATTTGTTTCTCTAGAACTTTCGCCAACACTTCTCGATGTTAAAAGCTTGGCTTCGGGTTTTTTAGCTTCATGTCTTTCATGATCTTTCTTAATTGGTCCTTGTGCTACGTATTTATAAATTTCTTTAATTAGATCTTCGGTTTCTGTAGGACACATGTCACCTTGACAGGTTGTGGTGGTGTTTTTATGACAGCAGTTTTCATTGTGAAATGGTTCCTTAGCAGTATTGACACAGTTTGTACATGTATAACTTGGGCTGGGCATCATATAGCCATTCTGCATGGACATTGGATAGGTCATTGGGCATACTGACATCATAGGATAGCAACAAGGATTTTGAAACGACGACATATATGGAGAAGCGCTGCACCCTATGCCAATATTGTTAATACTATTTTGCCTACTGTTAGGTATTGCGCTGCTATTTAACTTAGCACTATTTTCGTTCTTCACATCCACTCCAATGTCCCCGGTTTTAGAGCAGTCATCAGATTTTTCCCCTTGTGACGCAATTGTTTCTTTCTTTATTTCATGTAAAAAACTTTGCAGGATATCCTTTATTTCGCATAGTGCTTTGTCTGTTTTATCAACAGGTATTTTTTCGTCTCTAATTTCTTCTGTTTTATTAAATGTAGTATCAAAAGGAACATTTGCTTGGTTGTTTGGTATATTTTGTACACTACTCATAGTAGCATTGTCTTGTCGACAAAGTGTTTGTTTCTCGACCTGACATGTCATGTGCTTGTGTGTTTTGCGTGGTTGCTCCATAATATAATTTGGCACTTGTGCAGACGTTACATCCCGATCCGTCGCCACGCGCTCTAGTTGAAACTTTCGCCTGTGTGGTGAGTCTCTCTTAAATGATTGCTGGACACAATCTTCGAACTCTGAGTTATATTGTGATTGCAGATTAAGCCGGGGCCTTAAAGTCCTAGGTGACGGAGGAACTTCCCTATAATATTCATATGGGAACATATTTTCTTCACTGAATTTTCGTCGAGTCTTTGGGCTGGACTTTTCTTTGACCGGAATATAGTCGTAAACATCAGAATTATTCAATATGTCAACGTGAACCCTGCGATGTTTTCCTCGAGTATGTTTCTTAGAACTGTAGAGACGTGTGTCGCAAATACTTCTCATCTGACTGACATCGCTGTGTCTTCTCCTTTGCTTATGTCCGTCGTGGCAACATGAACACAACTCGGGACCCTCCAGTATCTCTTCACGAACTGGAAACTCTTGATCCCGGCAAACGGGTGCTGAAATCTGGCTAAGACCAGATTCTTTCCTTCCAAACATTTTTACCGGCTTGTATTGTCGTTTTATAATATCAGCGATAAAATCTTGATCAACTTCTCCATTGTAATGTTTCTCCTTACGAATTTTGTTTGGTTTCTGTTGGTAAGATTCTTTATACAAGTCATTCTTACTCACTTTTGCGCGCGCGCGCTCTTTATATTTCTTCTCTTTGTGATAATGCGGAAGCATGGGTTCCACATATTCTTGTTTGAGATATTCCACATCATGAGGTTGGTCAGAATAACCAGAGCTTGAATGATGCATTCGTGGGTTTATGAGTGAACGGAAACTGCTGCTAGAATTAGCAGAAGCCAAGTTCTCGTAAACTGACCTCGTTCTATATTTATGTAATTTGGAGCCGTAATCAGATATTCTACTATGCAGTTTGCTCTTTTTACCTTTTGGTTTAGAAACATGTTCTTGGTAATTTTCGAGCATCCCCTGAGTTTGGGTTGCATCGATAATATTTTCGGTTTTCGAATGGTTTCCGCTCTCTTCAGATTTTTCGTATTGATTACTATTGTCGATTGAGTTTGAAGATTTTGTGTACTGACCGTTTGAAGATTTGTATAGAACTTGTGTCTCGTTGCTTTTTTTTCTCCGAATAGACGGCTCGCTTTGTTCCCGGATCGTCTCTATCTCGTGTCTCACATAAGGCGGGAAACAGCAGTTAGACTCCTGCACTTGGCTCTCATCCACCTGGAGACTGCTCTCGGACTCCCTCCTGGAGCAGTCGAGACACGCGATGTTCTGACAGTGTTTGTTTACTTCGTCCAACTGTTGTTCGAGGCCAACTATTTTGCGTTTGAGATCAGTAACATTAATAGCTATACTGGAACTTATTTTAATATCGGGTTGCGATGAGCTACCTGTAAGGAGAGCAGGGTGTTTAGCGGCTGATGTGATCGATACTACTGGATACTTATGATTGGGTGGTTACCTAGCGCTCGGCGGAAGAACTGCCGAATGGCCTGGTACCGGCGCTTGGTTCGGGGTGAGATGCGGCGTCGTGGGGTGCGTATGTTCATCACCGATCCTCACACCGACGACGTCTGCGAACAAATGGCTAATAAGATTAGTGGATTGTTGAATTAGCTATATTTGTCGTTTTAGATAATTATGAACGTCTAAAGATAAGCCTGAAAGTTACTTGAAAGCATTGATACGAGTTTTGTATAGATAAGCTGTCTGCGTATACCCTGTTGTGAGATAGCCGTAGACTTTCGACAGTTATTTGTAAATTAGAACTATACTATAATGTAGCCAGTTAGTTTTTCAAAGAAATCGTACCGTGGCAGCTGATGACAGCTGTTTTGTTGGGCTTCAGTCGATAGCTATCTTGCATTCGCTCAAGGAGATAGACAGAATATATTTGTCTCATTTAGTCTTACTTTTGAATTTTAACGTGTATTTTTGCCTCCTTACTATTTTCTTGTGACTTGTCTACTGCTATGCTATCTTCTTCTTAGCGTGTCGATGGCGAAAAGTTATATTTGGTGGCTATGCTATGTCTACGCTAGAACTACACTTTTGTGCCGATATACCAAGAAGATTGTGCGAAGATAACAAAAACAAAAGTTGACTACACCTACCTGTTCTCTTAAACAGTAATTCATGAATCGCGCAATTGTACTCCATTGTACAGAAATTCCATATTTGCATGAAAATGTAAATTGAATCGAAGTGACAATGATTACGCTTATTATTAAATTTTATTTTGTTATAATTAAATATACGTTTGACTTTTGAATTTCATCTGACTTTTGCAGCAGTATATTTTTATTCATCGATCGTGCATTTATGGCCAGTGATGGTCATTTATGATAAAAAATGAATTCGATAGAGATGCAGTGTTGCCTTGTTTGAACAGAGCTGTCACTCGTCGAAATGATTGAACAAGTGCTGGCTGAATGTTCTGTCATTGATACATTGTAGATTAAGGCCCAGTCAGGAGCCCACGCTATTGAAGAAATATAATACCTATAGATGGGTACAGGGATATAGAAAATCGCGTCAGGTTTTAGGTTTGGATAAAATATTTTGTCAGATCTCTTTGGACATAATGAACTCTTTATCTATTATGTTCTCTATAACTATTTGATTATAGAATGTTTTGACGTTGTCATTTACGTCATTCACATTTTGTATATATTAGGAAAATAAATTATTGAAGTTAATGCTTCGATTTGCATTAAAATGCTTTCAAAATTCTTTCGAAGTACGTATATATCTCGGGCTGAACTGCTACTGACGAGGAAAGTCACTCCAAAAGTAAATAATGTGCGATATACATCCATGCTACCACCCTCTCAATACGACATACCGTTCCCAAGAAAACTGAGTTTAGGATACTCTCTTAAAACATATTGGGAAATTATTCCTCTATTTCTTTCCACATGCACAGCTTTGGGTATACTGGTCGGTTTTATTATATGGTCCTGTAAAAATAAGGTAAATATGCCATTTAAAATTTTGATCAGTGAATTATCTTAGCTGTCAATCGTGAATGGTGAACCGTTTTATGCGTCCACCTCTGCCGAGTCGCGAGGGGCGAATCGTACAACACAATGGAATTGGCAAAGGTACATACCGGCTCACCGGTGGTAAAGTTCATATCAGTCGGTGGTAGTGTAGGGGTGGTGGGGTAGGCTAGTGATTGTCGTGCCTTCTGCTTGGTCTACCTATAGTTGCGAGTTTTTTGTACGAAGGAAACGTGGCAGTAGTGAGCAGTGGCGTTTCATACGTTTATAATAGAATCGGTACCTCGCTAACATACATATGTACCTATTGGTCAATTAAGCAAATGTATTTTTTTAATGTTAAATCTAAGGACTCATTACGGAGACGAGGTGCGTCGGGCGTTGCGTGTGGCGTGACGTCTAGCCGCGCGTGGTACATTTTTTTTCGTTTACGGAGAGGCGACGCGTGCAGTGGACTAGCGACCCACGTTATCACACGCACAAACACAAACATATGGCAAACTACGGTGTTGTTTACAAAAACGCGGCGTGTGTGACGCCGCGTGCTCCGTCGTGGGTATCGCTACGTTTCACACGCCGCTTCCCCGTGAACGGAGTATTAAAGGAACTCGCGGCCCTTATAGATTCGTCCTGTCCGTCTGCCCATCCGTGTGTCGCAGCCATTTTACTCAGAAATATTGGCACCATTGATGAGATATTAGCTTCTAAAGTTGTAAGTCGTGTCCCCCCCTAATTTCTAAAGTAAGAGGAAGAAAATTCCGAAAAAAATGGGTTTGTAGCTCGAAAAAGAACTTTCAACGAAAATTGGTTTGAATAAGATTTGACATTTTTGAGATATGGGACTTTTGTTTTTTCATTTACATACTATGAAAAACAAATTTAGTTTTGCTGTTTGCAAATTGACAAAATAAAATATTGTTGTTATATTGTTGTTGTCTTTTTTAATTTACTTCGGTCCTCGCCGCACGGGGGGAACGCGCCACGCGCCGCATCTCAGTAAATAAGCCCTAAGGGTTACTTTTAACATTTCTAAAAGCTTTTTTTCTTGTTAAAGGTCGACATTGTGTTTACAACCCGTAGCCGTCAAAACATATCTCGCACGATGGACTTGCGGAACCCTTCGATCCACAAGTTATTAATCATCAATCAAAGATACGAGCCCTGGTGTGAGATGGCGGAAACACTGGATAAGTTGGAAGACGCCGAGAAGCGTGCCATGATGCGTGCAACCTCTTGCACGTATTCCTAGGCCTGGCTCGAGTAGCATAGAACAAACTTAATATGTTAACAGTCCAGACATGTGAAGATAAGACGCTGCGGTTTAAAAGCAGACAAACCCCGTCACTGTAGCAGTCTAGCACATAATTGTTTTTGTTCTTGATATTTTCGGAAACTTAGAAACTCTGTGAAGATAAATTACAAAAAGAGTGTTTCTGAAAATGTAGTTTCAGTTATCATGATCGCTGGAATAATACATATGTATAACTTTGAAAGCACAAGACATGCCTGAAATTGACGGAAACTGAAGAAACAATAAAAATTTGAAAAATAATTTTCAAATATCGCAGTTTCAGTCGTCAACAACTACCATGTAAACGTTTTTATTTATGTATGTACATTTTGATGCGTCTTCAATATACCTTGGTTTTGTAAAATTCTATTCTCTTCTCTCATTTTGTTGCATATTCTTCATTTTCTTTTCGTGTCTATTCCGGCAAAGAGGTGCGAGGAAGCTAGGCGGGGCGCCAGGATGTGTGGCGGCGTTGTGACACGGTGTGAAGGTATTATACTTTTTTGAGCTTCGCTTGCCTACATCGTTTTTCACACATTCCTCTCTCGCGTCTCTCGCACACGTCTCTCGGTTTTTCGTATGCACAACCGCCTAGCTCAGCTAGCCCTTTCTCGACACATAAGCGCTAAGCAATGATAGGAAAATGAGGTAATCCTGTTGTTGGATTTATTACTCGTGCACCGCTTAGCTACCTCGGACATTTCAACTATAACGCAGGTGAAGATGCGGGAGAGCAGCGCCAACTGGCGGTGCGGAGGGTTTTCTAAGCATATTTATATACCACATATTTATCCTTTGTTCTCATATTATTACATTCGCAAAATATTATATTCGCAAAATATTATATTCTCGAATTATTATATTATCAAAATATTACACAAAGAACAATCACAGCGAATTTTTTTTTTAATTTGAGGGAAACAATAATAAATATTTGACATCATCACGTAGGTTATTCATCACATATATTTGTCTCGGATGGGAATCAAACCTAAAACCCCCTTTTTTAAGGTTTACCTACCTTCTGTAAAATAAATCTAACTAATGATTTTATATCACCCAGTAGTAGGTAATCCTGAAGATATGCATTAATATAATATTATGTGCATTTATATTGAAGTTTTAATAGATAAACTCTTTGCTAGTAGTTCCTGTCAGATTACAATGAAAAACCTATGTTTGTACTAGTGTCAGTTTTTATTTATCAATTGTTTTTGATGTATAGTGTGACATTGTGAAAAATATTTATTGGGAATAAATTTTGCATTCTGATTAATAAATATTAAAATAAAAATGTCTGAAGATAGTGAAGCCAAGTTTATAACGAGTCAAAAAGGCAAGTCTGTTTTTTTATATAACGGTTACAAATACAACTTCTTCAAGAAAAATAAAAATGGTACAACCAACTGGAGATGTTGCAACCAAAGGGAGTGCAAGACTTCGATTACATTAAGTTTGGATAAGAAAGTCGTTAGACAGCCCAAACATAGTTGCAGCGTTGATTTTGAAAGAAATATAATTGATATGGCAATTGAGGAGTGCAAACAAGAAGTGTGCATAAATTTTGAACCCATTCCAAAAATATTTGAAAAGCACTTCTTGGGAAAACAAGTTTTTCAAAATAAAGAGTATCTGATCCCATCATTTACGTCCAAAAAGGATACGCTGTACAGGAAACGAACAAATTTTTTGAATGTCGGTACATCAAAGACTACAAGTAATGTGAGATTGCCACACCACATTGTGCAAGACTTTTTTTTATTTGATGGTTATGATGGTGAAACGGATGATAGAATTATAATATTTTCGATGTTACCTGCTCAAAAGCTACGAGAATTATTCCAGACAATTGATATTGTATACGGAGATGGTACATTCAAGGTGACACCGTCGCCTTTTTACCAATTGTACACCTTACATATTGATATCGCACGAGACCAAAACACAATTAGTTTTGTACCTATTGTCTATGGCTTATTACCAAATAAGAACACAAATACATACATATGTTCATACAAATGCGATTGCTGCAATGCTAATTTAATATTCTAATTTAATGCTATACGTGAGGTATATCCAGAAATAAAAGTAAAAGGCTGTTATTACCATTTTTTAAATGCTGTGTTTAGAATGAGTAAAAAATTGAATTTCAACGAAACTCACTTAGGTCGCAAAATCAGGGGTGCGTTGTCAGAATTCCTCCTCGTGTGCCCGATGGCTGCCGGTCCCTCTCGATACGTCGGGAGGGAATAGCAGCTGCCGGGCCGGTGCACCCTGGGCGTGGGCAGTATCCTTCCCCGAGGAATGGGAAGAGATTCTTATTCCTCGGGGAATGTTACTGTCCATGGCTAATATTCTGACATGGGAGGGGTCCGTTTTGGACCAAGGGGGCGTTGCTCCGCGTGACCCTCTGAAAAGCAGAGGGCACAGCGGAGTAGCAAGGGCGGGCTCGGTGTGCACTTACCCTGCCTCCGAGCAGATAGTGAAGGACGCAGTCGTTCACTGTCCCCGTCGATATCGTAATCCCACCGTTGAAGTGTCGTGGATCACGTCTCGCGGCTTCGATTAGGACCGAGGGTCTTGGCTTAACCGCCCGGACCGCGAGGTAGAAAACCTCTATAAAAAGTTACCCCGAATCTCAAGCGGCGGCGCACCGCGAGGAGATGTATGGCTGACGGGCTCCTATGGAAAATCAGTTGCTAGTGCGAACCACTGCCGGGCCTGGCTATGGCTTATCTGGGTACAGGGGGCACTGCCCAGATGGACTCTTTATTTCCCCCATACTCGT